>CM056196.1:139676917-140056917 GCA_029692085.1 Gymnothorax javanicus | reverse complement strand
TATGCTTTTTTTCAGAGAACAGGATATATTCCATATAATCCCATTCCTTGATCACCTAAATTGCCAAATGATCTCCTGCGGATTATACCCAGTATATGAAAAAAAAAAAAAAAAAAACTAGCCTAACAATGAAAATGAGAACTATTTCACTTTGAGGTTTTAGAATTTAAAATAGGCCTATTTCATTTATATAAACCGTCATCCATATTCAGTCTCGTTCACAAAAAAGAATATGAGTGAAGCGCCCATAATCTAAAAGCTCATTACTAACCCATACCAAATCCAGAAATTAGCATAGTCTATACAAAAGATAAGTTAGTTTCTTATAAAACAAAAGGAATCAGCAGTGCCGGGAAGACCTGGGATCAAATTAACTCACGGAATGATTTTCTACCTTTTTTATTTCAGAAAGATGCCTCGAAATTACAAACGAAAAACGAAACGTGGCAATACCATTAGAGAATGACTCAAGAGGATCCTTGCAGTAGCTTCATGGGATAATAGTAAGGCATCCCCTTAACTTGCCTACTTAAGTGGGAAAGACATCTCACTTAATAAGCAAATTCCCGGTGTAAGAAAAATGCCCCACAACCTCAAGTGTTTCTGTTTAACAAACTACCCCATATATGGGGTAGTTTGCCAAGTGACGGGTCTATTTTTTTTCTCACCAGCATCACACATGGGCAGAATATAGGGGTTGCAGCAGATTAGGACTGTAGTTTGCTTTCTATCTGTACAGTGCATCCTAACAAAAACCTGATAATGTCAATTCTACTCCCCGTTGCCTTGGGTGTAATAACTAGACCGGTCTCCCCTATAGTTGATTAGTTTCAGTCATAATGGCAAATTTATTGTTTTCGTTTAAAAATTTTGCTATAAATCGTTATCGTTGGGTGATATTTTTTATCACATTATGTAACTTTAGCCGACGAAAAAAAAATCAGATAGGCATTCAGAAAACACAACCGTGAGGCCAATTAAGACGGCGGCGGAAAAAGGGTAACATACATTTCAAATTTGGTACCATGTCTCCAGTCAAATGTAGACCTACATTTCAGAAAAAGAAACGAGTGAGTTCTAAACGAAAATTTTATATAACTGATGCATAAAACAGAGAGAAGACTTCAGCTGTAACACCGATAATTTCTATCTATAAAATCTATCTATAGTAAATGCTTCAGGGGAGATGGCGTTAACAGCATAAAGTGTCACATACATAGACAAAATCTGCAATAAAAAACTCAGAATAGTTGACTACAAACAGAAATTCTTGGAACGAACCTGGTTATGGTTCTGCCATAGTGCTTGGTTGTGCTTTGCAGCGTTTTCCCCGTGTCTCTTTGATTTGGTTTTTCAGCTCCATTCCCGCGGAGCAGCCGTTGATTCCCTCTTGCCCTGACTCCTGTGGTGCTGTGACAGCCTTCAGCATGCCTGAGTGCCGTGGTCCAATCACGTTTCCTCTTCGGGTTTTTGCTGCGGTATTTCATTCATTGCTTCCACCTGTGCTTATTCTGGGTCTATGAGAACTCTGGTGAAGGTTCTCTGATAGGGCCATTACTAACCCATACTAACCAGCACTTAAGGGTGTGTATATAGTGTCACATAGTACTAACCTAATTAACTCATTAGCGAGTATAGTGTTTCTAGCTTTTGTAAATTCCTTCCTAAGCTTTCCCTGATTAACTGCGTTTAAGCCTATGCTTTCCTTTGCTGTTCTCATGGTGCTTTTTACTCGTCACGTTTAGATTACCTCAGCCTGGTCTAGGCTCATGATTGCTCGAGTCATTATTGTTAGCCTGGTTCAGGCTAATTGAGCTCAAGTGTTTCTGTTTCCACCTGAGATTGCCTTGGTCCCAGGCTCTTCCATGCGCATATCAGTGGGCAAGAAGAAGAGACCGTCAGACGGGACTTTGTTTGCTGTTGTTTTGCATCCTGAGTCCCCCCCCCCTTCTTGCTAGTTCTGCTCCCCCCTGCCTTGGGCAGTGTACCTTAGTTTCTCCTGTTGTTCAGTGCATGTGCACGGTGTTTTGTTTCTGGCCTGTGTGCCTATTTCCTCCGAGTGTCTTTGTGTTGTAATAAACACTTCTGGATCCTGCGCCTGGTGTCCACCTGACCTCATTCCTAACAGCGAACATTTTATAATGAACGGAGTTAAGTTTTATATGAATGATGTTCAGTTTTAGATGAACACATCAGGCCTTGGGCAAGCATCGGGAAATGAATGCTTCAGAAAATGAACAGAAGGGTGTTCATTATCGAACACAGTGACCAGGTTTGCAGCCTCAAACACATCCAAAAATGAACAGGCGTCCGTTCAAAAATGAACGCGTTCACTGTTCAGAATATTGAAAAGCTCCCTAAGGTTCTGAACAGCCTGGTCAGGCTCATAGTGCTGTAAGGTCATGAGCAGCCTGGTCAGGCTCATAGTGCTGTAAGGTCATGAGCAGCCTGGTCAGGCTCATAGTGCTGTAAGGTTAAGAGCAGCCTGGTCAGGCTCATAGTGCTGTAAGGTTATGAGCAGCCTGGTCAGGCTCATAGTGCTGTAAGGTTCATGAGCAGCCTGGTCAGGCTCATAGTGCTGTAAGGTTATGAGCAGCCTGGTCAGGCTCATAGTGCTGTAAGGTTATGAGCAGCCTGGTCAGGCTCATAGTGCTGTAAGGTTATGAGCAGCCTGGTCAGGCTCATAGTGCTGTAAGGTCATGAGCAGCCTGGTCAGGCTCATAGTGCTGTAAGGTCATGAGCAGCCTGGTCAGGCTCATAGTGCTGTAAGGTCATGAGCAGCCTGGTCAGGCTCATAGTGCTGTAAGGTTATGAGCAGCCTGGTCAGGCTCATAGTGCTGTAAGGTTATGAGCAGCCTGGTCAGGCTCATAGTGCTGTAAGGTTATGAGCAGCCTGGTCAGGCTCATAGTGCTGTAAGGTTATGAGCAGCCTGGTCAGGCTCATAGTGCTGTAAGGTTATGAGCAGCCTGGTCAGGCTCATAGTGCTGTAAGGTTATGAGCAGCCTGGTCAGGCTCATAGTGCTGTAAGGTTATGAGCAGCCTGGTCAGGCTCATAGTGCTGTAAGGTTATGAGCAGCCTGGTCAGGCTCATAGTGCTGTAAGGTTATGAGCAGCCTGGTCAGGCTCATAGTGCTGTAAGGTTATGAGCAGCCTGGTCAGGCTCATAGTGCTGTAAGGTTATGAGCAGCCTGGTCAGGCTCATAGTGCTGTAAGGTTATGAGCAGCCTGGTCAGGCTCATAGTGCTGTAAGGTCATGAGCAGCCTGGTCAGGCTCATAGTGCTGTAAGGTTATGAGCAGCCTGGTCAGGCTCATAGTGCTGTAAGGTTATGAGCAGCCTGGTCAGGCTCATAGTGCTGTAAGGTCATGAGCAGCCTGGTCAGGCTCATAGTGCTGTAAGGTTATGAGCAGCCTGGTCAGGCTCATAGTGCTGTAAGGTTATGAGCAGCCTGGTCAGGCTCATAGTGCTGTAAGGTTATGAGCAGCCTGGTCAGGCTCATAGTGCTGTAAGGTTATGAGCAGCCTGGTCAGGCTCATAGTGCTGTAAGGTTATGAGCAGCCTGGTCAGGCTCATAGTGCTGTAAGGTTAAGAGCAGCCTGGTCAGGCTCATAGTGCTGTAAGGTTATGAGCAGCCTGGTCAGGCTCATAGTGCTGTAAGGTTATGAGCAGCCTGGTCAGGCTCATAGTGCTGTAAGGTTATGAGCAGCCTGGTCAGGCTCATAGTGCTGTAAGGTTATGAGCAGCCTGGTCAGGCTCATAGTGCATAGTGCAGCCTGGTCAGGCTCATAGTGCTGTAAGGTTATAAGCAGCCTGGTCAGGCTCATAGTGCTGTGGGTCATGAGCAGCCTGGTCAGGCCATAGTGTCAGGTCATGAGCAGCCTGGTCAGGCTCATAGTGCTGTAAGGTCATGAGCAGCCTGGTCAGGCTCATAGTGCTGTAAGGTTATGAGCAGCCTGGTCAGGCTCATAGTGCTGTAAGGTTATGAGCAGCCTGGTCAGGCTCATAGTGCTGTAAGGTTATGAGCAGCCTGGTCAGGCTCATAGTGAGCAGCCTGGTCAGGCTCATATGAGCAGCTGTAAGGTTAAGAGCAGCCTGGTCAGGCTCATAGTGCTGTGGTCAGGCTCATAGTGCTGAGCAGCCTGGTCAGGCTCATAGTGCTGTAAGGTTATGAGCAGCCTGGTCAGGCTCATAGTGCTGTAAGGTTAAGAGCAGCCTGGTCAGGCTCATAGTGCTGTAAGGTTATGAGCAGCCTGGTCAGGCTCATAGTGCTGTAAGGTCATGAGCAGCCTGGTCAGGCTCATAGTGTTGTGAGGTTATGAGCAGCCTGGTCAGGCTCATAGTGCTGTAAGGTTATGAGCAGCCTGGTCAGGCTCATAGTGCTGTAAGGTTATGAGCAGCCTGGTCAGGCTCATAGTGCTGTAAGGTTATGAGCAGCCTGGTCAGGCTCATAGTGCTGTAAGGGTTGAGCAGCCTGGTCAGGCTCATAGTGCTGTATAAGGTTATGAGCAGCCTGGTCAGGCTCATAGTGCTGTAAGGTCATGAGCAGCCTGGTCAGGCTCAGTAGTGCCTGGTCAGGTCATAGTGCTGTAAGGTTATGAGCAGCCTGGTCAGGCTCATAGTGCTGTAAGGTTATGAGCAGCCTGGTCAGGCTCATAGTGCTGTAAGGTTATGAGCAGCCTGGTCAGGCTCATAGTGCTGTAAGGTTATGAGCAGCCTGGTCAGGCTCATAGTGCTGTAAGGTTATGAGCAGCCTGGTCAGGCTCATAGTGCTGTAAGGTTATGAGCAGCCTGGTCAGGCTCATAGTGCCTGGTCAGGTCAAGGTTATGAGCAGCCTGGTCAGGCTCATAGTGCTCATGAGCAGCCTGGTCAGGCTCATAGTGCTGTAAGGTTATGAGCAGCCTGGTCAGGCTCATAGTGCTGTAAGGTTCATGAGCAGCCTGGTCAGGCTCATAGTGCTGTAAGGTCATGAGCAGCCTGGTCAGGCCTGTGTCAGGCTCATGAGCAGCCTGGTCAGGCTCATAGTGCTTAAGGTTATGAGCAGCCTGGTCAGGCTCATAGTGCTGTAAGGTTATGAGCAGCCTGGTCAGGCTCATAGTGCTGTAAGGTTATGAGCAGCCTGGTCAGGCTCATAGTGCTGTAAGGTTATGAGCAGCCTGGTCAGGCTCATAGTGCTGTAAGGTTATGAGCAGCCTGGTCAGGCTCATAGTGCTGTAAGGTCATGAGCAGCCTGGTCAGGTTCATAGTGCTGTAAGGTTATGAGCAGCCTGGTCAGGCTCATAGTGCTGTAAGGTTATGAGCAGCCTGGTCAGGCTCATAGTGCTGTAAGGTCATGAGCAGCCTGGTCAGGCTCATAGTGCCGTAAGGTTATGAGCAGCCTGGTCAGGCTCATAGTGCTGTAAGGTTAAGAGCAGCCTGGTCAGGCTCATAGTGCTGTAAGGTTATGAGCAGCCTGGTCAGGCTCATAGTGCTGTAAGGTTATGAGCAGCCTGGTCAGGCTCATAGTGCCGTAAGGTTATGAGCAGCCTGGTCAGGCTCATAGTGCTGTAAGGTTATGAGCAGCCTGGTCAGGCTCATAGTGCTGTAAGGTTAAGAGCAGCCTGGTCAGGCTCATAGTGCTGTAAGGTTATGAGCAGCCTGGTCAGGGCTCATAGTGCATAGTAAGGTTATGAGCAGCCTGGTCAGGTTCATAGTGCCGTAAGGTCAAGAGCAGCCTGGTCAGGCTCATAGTGCTGTAAGGTTAAGAGCAGCCTGGTCAGGCTCATAGTGCTGTAAGGTCATGAGCAGCCTGGTCAGGCTCATAGTGCTGTAAGGTTATGAGCAGCCTTTTCAGGTTTATATCACTGCTCTGAGACTGATTGAGGGAACCTGAGCTCTCCATATGACGTAAAGCTTGGCCTCCAGCAGGGTCTAAGAGGACATGTGAGAGTCGAGAGATAAGACATGAGATGAGGGGTCCCTACTGCTTGTGGGGGGTGGGATCAGGGCCACAGAGGCAGTAAGACTGCAGTGGGGCATCTCTGCGTAGCGGTGATATGTCACCGAGCTTCTTCTTCTACATGAATCATTCATGCGGCACTTGCAAAGGTGTCCTGGCTCTGAGTGGCAGTGAGTGGGACCGGTTTAAGAGTTTTGTTGCGGGTGGGCGTGGGGGGGTGCCAGATGTGCGAGGTGACAGTGGGAGGGAGGGTGGGGCTGTGATTCCAGCAGCCAGGGGTTGATTCCCCAGAGCAGGGAAACAGCATGTGGTTCCTATGGAGAGATTTCACACCCCCAACCACAGTGATGAGGAGATCCCCTCCAGCACACACTTCCAGAGTGACAAGCCGAGCAAGGGAGAGACTGAGAGAGAGAGAGAGAGAGAGAGAGAGAGAGAAAGAAATAAATAAAGAGTGCTTTTGTGGGAGAGAGAAATTTTCACTGACTTTCTAAATGCCATTATTTCAGACTATATTCTGGAAAAGTGTGTTTATGTAGACAGAGAAACAATTGTTGACTTTATGTATCAAAACACCTAGAGAAGGAGAGATACAAAGTGTGTGAAAAGGAGAGCAGGGATACAATTCGAGTGACTATCTAAAGGTCTATATTTGAAACTACAGATTTTTTGTATCATTACTAATTAATTACTGTGATTATTATATTTTGGTGCTGTTTCTTGAAATACTAAATCCCAATAAAGTATTTAAATTGGAATTGTATTAAAAAGGCACATTTTCTCAAAGACCAAAAATGAAAATTCTTCTCAGTGAGTCAAACAGTAACAGAGGAAGGGAGAGAAACAGAATGAGAGAGAGACATGGAGAAAGAGATAGTTTCAGGAACAGATCCTGATTGAGTACAGGCTCAGTGACCACAGCCCTGCAAAGGAAAAACAGACAGAAAAAATCAAGGAAACCCAAAGAGGAAAGAATGTGTGGTCTCTGTATGACAGGTGAGGTAAGAATGTGTGGTCTCTGTATGACAGGTGAGGTAAGAATGTGTGGTCACTGTATGACAGGTGAGGTAAGAATGTGTGGTCTCTGTATGACAGGTGAGGTAAGAATGTGTGGTCACTGTATGACAGGTGAGGTAAGAATGTGTGGTCTCTGTATGACAGGTGAGGTAAGAATGTGTGGTCTCTGTATGACAGGTGAGGTAAGAATGTGTGGTCTCTGTATGACAGGTGAGGTAAGAATGTGTGGTCTCTGTATGACAGGTGAGGTAAGAATGTGTGGTCTCTGTATGACAGGTGAGGTAAGAATGTGTGGTCTCTGTATGACAGGTGTGGTAAGAATGTGCGGTCACTGTATGACAGGTGAGGTAAGAATGTGTGGTCTCTGTATGACAGGTGTGGTAAGAATGCGGTCACTGTATGACAGGTGAGGAAAGAATGTGTGGTCACTGTATGACAGGTGAGGAAAGAATGTGTGGTCACTGTATGACAGGTGAGGAAAGAATATGTGGTCACTGTATGACAGGTGAGGTTAGGACAGAGATGCACTTTCTCCTTCACAGTGAAAAAAATATGCTTATATGTTGAAATATTTGACATCAGAATTTTAAACTTCTTAAAAGTATACCCAACAATCAAAAAAAATCCAATTGTGCTTGGAGTAGGACAGACAGCTGCAATTGCTTTATTCATCGTGATTTCTTGATTTATTGCTTTTTTTTAAAGTTCTTTTGAATACTGCCATTTTTTGTGGCATATTTATTGTTGCAGTGGACTATATATTGTTATTTCCATCTTTGTCATACTTTTTCATGCTCTGGCAATTTGAACTCATGTACTTCATGTTAATGAAGCTAATTTGAATTGAACTGCGAGGAAGAGAGAGAGAGAGAGAGAGAGAGAGAGAGAGAGAGAATATGTGTGCATATGTGTCATACTCAATCATGGTGTTGTTCAGTTCTGTTTTACCTTGTTTGTTTCAATATTTTACATTGAACTCCACACCTTGTCAATACAACTTCATTTCTTCATGCCCATAAACCACTTTGAATTTGAATTTGAGTGAGAAAGAGAAAGACAACAGACAGAGGGAGAGAGAGAGAGAGAGAAAGAGAGATGGAGAGCAGAAAGATGTCAAGGGTGTCCGCTAAGAACAGCATTGCCGTCCTGCGCATTTTCAATTATCAGGTGTTCAAGTATTATTTCACAAGCCGGTGAGCAATGACTACTCTGTGTTCAGTCCCTAATGAGCTGGGCCAGGCCTCGGCGGACCCTGTCCTTCTCACTGTCTGTGATCTACCTCCTTTCCTTGTTTGTGCTTCGTCCTAGACCTAGGAAATCCCAGAAGGTCGGAGAGAATCGGTGCTCCTGGTGAGAGCCCTTCTGATTGGGTGATAAGAGAGCATTCTCTGGTGATTCCACGTGGATCCTGACTGCTGACCGGTGCAAAGCTGACCACCGACCGATCGTCATTATCCTAAAGTCTTTGAAATCAAAGGTTGAGCGTGACGTCCTGTCAGCTAGTTGACGCCCTCGTTGTTTGTTGAAATTTTAAAGTTTGAAAGCATGAGACTGCAGTGGAATTTTGATGAAGATTCTGGAGGTGATGTCACAGTTGACACTGTCAATCAAAAGCTGTGGAGTTCTAGAATGCGGACTCAGAATTCTGAGAGGGAAAAAAAAAAAACTTTTTAAAGGGTCAAGGAAACAGTTGCTGTTATTGGGCTGTGAGATGGAGAGATTGTTGGAGTTGCAGGTAGGGTAAGTGTTGGAGAGTGTCGCAGATGGAGAGGAGGAGGAGGTAAAGGGTGAGTCGGTGGACAGGACGGGGTACAGGCCGTCCTGCCGCTACGCTTCTCCTGGCCACTGCACTTTTCCTCTCCAATTAAAGAGTAATTTCCCCTGACACCCTGCGTGTTCCTGTACAGAGCAGCACACCGCAGAGTCCCACAGTCAGCACCCATCACATTCAGTGCTTTACGGTAATCAACCTGAGAGAGAGAGGGGACACACACACACACAAACAGACACTCTTACACACAAACACAAACAGACTCACACATGCTCACACACACACACACACACACACACACACACACAAGTTCACACAGACACACATGCACGCACACACATACACACACACACACACACACTGCTGCTTCTTACAGCAATCAACCTGACACACACAGACAGAACATGCTCATACACACATGCACATACAGATACATGTACATGTACCCACACACACACACACACACATACATGCATGCACATACAGATACACATACCTGAAACCACACACACACACACATACATATACATACACGCGCACACAATACACACATAATTTATGTACATACAGTGCACACACACACACACACACAGCTCCTTAACAATTAAAACATACTTGCCATTTTTCCAAACCCTAATGCTCATCCCAGCCACAGAAGTACTTCAGTGAGGTGACTTTGTTGGTTTCAGTCCTGGGGAACACAGAGTCGATCTTTAACATTGATGCCATATTTCAAAATGGACTTTACTCTGAAGCATCCAACAAAGTTTGAATGGGAAAAAAATCTCCATACATATCATAAAATGCTTAACACAAAAACTGACAAGACACATCAGGTTTCTCATGGGCTGCATGTGTGTGTCCGCGATTAAAGATTCTTGGGGAGGGGGTAATCCATGCTAGGTCTGTGATTGATTGAGCTCCCAACCAATGAAATTCAGTGGATTACTCAAGTACAACCTGATGTCACCTGGGGATTTAAAGGTTCACACCCATTTTAAATTTGCACATTAGGAGAGGAAAATCTTTAAATTTGCAAATCTATACATAGAAAGGTTTTCATCTTCCCATACTTAGTGTATGTGCACTGCATATTCTCAAGGTCTAAAAAAAGACAGATGAATAAAAATGTATGATTTAAGTTCCTAGGGACTTTAAGCAGGAACTTTAACCCTTAGAGCGCTGAAATTTTCAAAAGAATGTAAATTAAATTATCTTGTGCAGTTGAAACCTATCATCTGGCAACATGTTTAAAAGAGCTCTCCTGTGGGAGCTCTTTTAAACAAGTTGCCACATGATAGGCTTTCGACAGCTTTGAATTTGATATCTTACATCATTGAGCAACACTATTTGTATTTGGCGCCCTAAGGGTTAAGATGAATCGTCCTTGATGGTTAATTTCCTCATTATTCTTAAAAATGGACTCCTGGGAATCTCAGTTATAAATTATAAATTATACAGTTGTAAATTCTGAGATGTTCCAGCCCTTGACATTTTTGATTAATTTCAGTATTTATAGATTTAAGCTGAAAGTAGCCATGTACAGAAATCACAAAAAGCCATAGACAAGGAGGGTCACTCGTCCTAGATTGCATTTTGAGATCCTCATGGTTTCTTCCAAAGGGTCACAAGACGACCTAAAAATGCATCAAAACAGGAATAGAAAGTGTCCTCACGACTCTGCAGCAAGCGTTCAACAATGTCCCTGCAATTCTGTACAGAAAGTGCTCATTATTAACAATGTCCAACACTGGGGAATCTCTTTAGTGAGACCTGCCAGGACCTGATATTGTGTGGTCTTGGCCGCTGCGTCCTTTTCTGAAGCCGCGACCCTCATTTCCGCGTTCAAGACCACGAGGTAGACCCAGGAAGATGTGATGGCATCTTATCAATGGCAACATTCATTGTTGTCAACCTCCATTCTGTAACTGGAGATATTAACTCCAGTGGTCAGAAAGTAAAATTCCTGCCATGCGTTGGTTCCACCCATGAAGGACTATGCTAATTAGCCAACCCTACAGGGTAAAATTAGGTACCAGGAAGAACTTCAGTTTTCCAAACACGGATTTTTTATTAAGCACCTGTCCAGCCAAGACCTGTTGTTGCACATCCTTCACTGCCTTTGAGCCTCAGTTCTGTATGGGAATTTAAATAGGAAATAACACATACTGTACAAAACTGCAGTAAATGGCGGAAGGTAACACCGACTCAAACCTTCCCACAAGAAAAACACACACACATGCACGTACGCACACTCACCGTGGCAAACCTTGTTCAGGCAGCGTGTTCAGGCGGGCTGCAAGCCTGTCAAGTGACTGGTCACATGACACGAGGAGGCAGACAGTGGCAATGTCATTGGTTGATAAGGGCAAGTGGGGTGGAGCAGGCTATGGACAGAGAAGGGTAACCTGTGGTCCCGAGGGTGTTGCAATACCAGACTGAGGTGGTCTAACAGCTCGATTCAGACAGAGACGCCCTGTCTCACCTACCACAGAGTGTGGAGACTCCCCTGAGTCTGTATGAGGAGGGGAGGTGCATTGGTGCTCTCCCCAAAGAGTGATTTATCAAATTTGGGGGGGACCTGCTACTCCACAGGGGCTGAGAGGAGCCTGATAAATCTTACTGTCCCACTAGAACACAACCATGTCACGGCCAACCATACCATCATCCCTCCTTCTCTCTCTCCCTCTGTCTCTCTCCATCTTCTCTTTCTCTACCAACACACTCCTGTTTCCTTTTCTTTCTCTCTCTCCTTCTCTCCCTCTTACTCACTCTCTCCCTCTCTCCCTCATACTCACTCTCTCCCTCTCACTCTCTCCCTCATACTCACTCTCTTCCAACCCAACTTGCTCCTTTATTCCCTCCCTCTCAGTCTTCCTGCTCACTCTTTTTTCTCCCTCTTTCCCACCTAAATTCTGCTCTTCTCCTTCCTTTATTCCCTCCATCTCTCCGTCTGCTCTCTCGCTCCCTCATCGGCCGCTGATCCAACTCGCCCTGTTCTCCCATCAAAAATGTGCAAACATAACTGGGGCGTGTGAGTTAACTGGATTAATTAATCTGTTAAACCTTGGACGAATATATTAACATCAGTTCATGTTTCAGTTCTGGAAGGGTTTAGAGTTTAACTCTGAATTTATCTCACAAACAAACAATATATACCAGCGTTCTCATGTATGCCTGTGTGTCTATACCTGTGTTTATATGCTCATGCAGGCCTGTGTATTTGTATCTATACCTGTTTTTATTTGCTCATGTGGGCCTGTATGCAACCACACTTTTGTATATGAGCTTATATAGGCCTGTGTATCTATACCTGTGTTTATATGCTCATGAAGGCCTGTCTGTGTCTACAGTTAGGTCCATAAATATTTGGACACTGACTGAGTTATTATTGTTTTAGCTGTGGACCATAGAATATTGGTGTTGAAATTAAATAATAAATATGAATTGATCAGAAGTTGGATGGAAAATGCAGGAATTAAACCTTTTTCAAGAGGTCCTCCCTTTGTTGGGACCAAGAATATTTGGACGATTGGATGCTCAGGTGTTCCATGGCCAGATGTGTTTGATTCCCCAATAATTGCATTTAAAAGTGAAAACATGAAAGGTCTGCAGTTGATTTCAGGAGTCGCATTTTCATGTGGAATCTGTTGCTGCAAACTGTCAATATGAAATCCAAAGAGCTGGCAGTGCCAGTAAAGCATAATTAGGCTGAAAAACCAAAACAAACTCACTGGCGAAAAAAGAAACAATTAAGTGTGGCCAACTGAATTTTTTTGGTATATTCTTAACCCTTGAACACTATCGCCGGGTGATTTTCACCCGAGCAGACGTGTTTACGTGATTTTCATTATGTTGCGTTTGTCTGAGTGTCATGGGTCCCTGGGTAGCTTCAGCATCGTCTTTGACATCTTTGAAGGCATGTGTGTTCTGTTCACCTCATGGTACTTTTTTCATTTTGTTAGACATGGCACAGTTGAAAATAAAAGAACACTACTCTAATTTGTCATGTATTGTCATATTTTGATACATTTTGATGACAAGTACTTTTTATTGGGTATATTATATCGGGTAAAAATCACCAGGCGTTAGTGATGGTGTTACTAATTTTAGTGATAGTGTTCTAGGGTTAAAAAGAAAGAATGCACTGCTGAGGTCAGGAATACAAAAAGGCCAGGAAAAACCACAGATAATAACTCAGAGGAAGACAGATGAATTTTACTCCTTTGGTTCAGAAAAACCCTTTCACAAAAGTTGCCCAGATCTAGAACATTCTCTGGGAGGTACGCATTTCGGCAACTAAATCAACAATAAAGAGAAGACTTCACCAGAGTAAATACAGAGGATTCATTTTAGTGTCTAAACTATTGGTAGGGCTCAAAATCAGAAAACTTGACAAAAAAAATCTAAAAATGGCCATAAAATCCTGGAACAACATCCTAAAGACATTAAAGATGAAGATAAACTTAATCAGAGAGATAGGAAAAGAAAGATGTGGAGGAGGGAAAGACTTGCTCATAATCGGAGGCATATCACCCCATCTGTGAAGAGTGGTCATGTACAGGCATATATGGCTGGTAATTCAGCTGGTTCGCTTGTATCTACTGGTGAGGAGACCTGTTGGCAAGCTGGAAGATGAACTGTGAATTGTATAGGGATATCGTTGGCCTGCTGATTAAACCTTGTATCTCCAAATTTGATAGGAAACAAAAACTTGTATGTCCACAATAATAACATAAACATTGCAAAATACAAAATACATTCTTGGAAGAAAAATAGTCATCCTACCCAAACACAGCTCAACTGCATTCTTACATGCAAAGTTAAACATTTTTTATGCTCTCCTGTAAAGTTCATCATTTTGAAGATACGAGGTTTTATCAGCAGGCCGATGATATATGAAATGTTTAGATTCAACCAAATACATCAGAACTGATTGGGAAATGCTTTACAATGCGGATGGATGGTGACCTGGGAGTGTACTGCAAAAATAATACAATTTTTCTTCAGGCAAAGATGTGAAATCCATCATCGATAAGTCAATAATATGACCTGAATCCAACTGAGCAAATATTTAACTTGCTGAAAGGAAAGCACCTCAAAAACAAAGCAGGTACTGAAGAGAGCTGCAGTGAAGGCTGGGCAGAGCACCATCAGAGAGGAAACCCAATGTCTGGTGATGTCTATGGGTTCCAGACTACAGACAGTCATGGACTGCAAAGGGTTTGCCACCAAGTGTTAAAAATGAAATTTTAAATTGCTGATCATGTCAGTTTGTTCAATTACTTCTGAGCCCTTAAAACTGAGGGGGCGGTGAATAAAAAGAAAAGCTTTCTTGAAAAAGAAAAGCTTACAAATTGAAGTTGACAGCCTGTGTGTATCTGCACCTGCGTTTACACGCTCATGTAGGCCTCTGTGTCTACACCTGTGTTTATATGCTCGTGTAGGCCTGTGTATTTATACCTGCATTTATGAGCTCACATAGGCCTGTATGTATCTATACCTGTATTCATATGCTCATGTGGGCCTGTGCACATATACCGCTGTTTATGAGCTTGTGTGTGTGTGTATCTGTTGCACACTGACCGGATTTGTTTGAGTCTTTTAGGAGGTTAATGTGCTTTAGGGTCACTTGTACCCAAACTAAGTCCTGCCGTTAGCGCTGTTGGAATCCCTTAGTAAGGCGGACACAGGCCTTACCTCTGCACACACACTCTCTGTTCTGCAGTGTAAATATTTCAGAGACTGCAGGTCCTCTCTCCCCAGGGCTGTCGGTGTGGGGGAGACACATTAGTCGCGTCAGAGCTCTCAGAGAGCCCGTCCGTAGCGTCGCTAAGAGGACGGGGCGTCAGAAATGCAGCCTGATGGACAGGCAGCCTCGCCCCTCAGAACCCCGAGCCGCCATGAAAGATTGATCGTCTCCCTCGCACCGCGAGAGTCCGAGTGTCGTGAGCCGGGCCATGCGACAGCGGGCGGAAGTACCAGACGACAAACAAAACACATGAATAAAACACGCAACCGGCCTCTGCTCGAGGTAGCTCTGCAGCTTCACGACCCGCACACGCGTGCATGTGTTACTGTGGTCTGAAAAACAACCAAATCCTTTTGATTAAGTGACCAAAACTTGAAGGAAGAGATATTATGATAGCATTCTGCCTGGCCCCTAATGGTCTATTACCTACCGGTCTCAGTCCTTGGAGTGGGACTTCCGTTCGTTCATGAAAGGCCTTCTAGCGGCAGCTGTGGGGAAGAGTTTATATCGCGTGCATATTGAGGGCCTAAAATATTCTCAATGGCTACCCAGGGCTAATGTTCCACCCCCCCGCCGATCTTCTGTCAGAAGACACAGCAGTTATCGGAGACCACCTGCGTGTGAACTCCACCTGAACCCCTCACTTTATGCATAGATGTATGCTGCAGCGGGTCATTAACGCTGCTGTTTGTTAGTCTGACGTTCTTCTGAATGGCACTGCCTCACTGCCTCTGATCACACACTCAGCACATTTCCTGAAAATTTTATGGTTTTTTATTTGCCAGGAACAGATACAAATGGTTTTGTTTGATTTGTACAGATTTCTCCCAAGTGAATATGCATTTATTTATTTATCTACCCATTTATCCATTTCCCTTCCTCCATAGCACTAATACTAGGCCATAGAGCAAATGCTAAAAAAGTTCTTATTTTCACAGTAGTTGCAGTTTGTTTCATTCATCTTTGACACCCTTGCTAAGTTTATACACACACAAACACACACACACACACACACACACACACACACACACACACACACACACACACACATATATATATATATATATATATATATATATATATAAAACAGAATTTAATTCCCTTCGGTTTAAATTCGTGACAGCAATACTGAATATTCTTTTATATGAATAGTTTTCATGATTTAAATTTAAACGTACCAGCACGATACTGTTAAATCATTGATTTAATTATTATTCAAAGATATTTATGCCAGGAAAATTTTTCAATATTTTAGTGATTGTAATTATTAACCTCCTTTAGACTATATTCTGACAAACACAATAAATGGTTGTCAAAAGTGTCAGATATGTTTTAACACGTGGACAAAAACTTTTGGCTTTTTGAGGCAGAAGGTAAAATGACAGGTGATAAACTTAAACACCACATGAATGAATAAATAAATCAACATCATCATAATAATCATCGTCGTTGTTCGACTGCCGTCGAGTTTCGTGACACTATCGAAAGAGGTGCAAAAAATAAATAAATAAATAAATAAATGTTTTATTATCAACTTCTGGATCATTAGTGTGCTTGCTTCCGTTTTTACTACACTTATTAGATTTCCTTTTATCAGTAAAACTGTTAATGGCTGTCGATGCCTGTCATTTTTTTTTTTTTTTTTTTATCATACTGACATTTCTGTCAAATACGACTCAGCCCATCCCCTCACAAACCAAGACATGATCAGTGAGGTCAAATCGTGGTCAGCGGGAGAGAGATGGCTTCATCCGTTGAGACTGAAACCCCTCTGACGATTTGGGTTTTTTAAAAAAGAAATGTTTATTTAACAAATATTGAGGTGTTACTCCAGAACTCATTGCTGTCTACGACCAGAATCAATAGTCACATCATGAACTTCGATTGTTCCGCTAAAAACGCTTATTGTCGCACAGAATTCACGCCATAAAGGGCTGAATGAAGCCAGCTGGAATTTAAAAAGGTGCTCGCCCTATCTGCTGTCATGTCGTTCACCCAACATTTTAAACGGTAGCTCTGAGTTCAGCAGCAAGTCGACTGTTGATGTGTCAGCTGCCCCCGCTCCCGACTCCACTGCAGGCCAGAAGCCCGAGATCTGCCGTCAGCCGTTCAAAGACGAGAAGTGAAAACGAGAGAGGATGGAGAAGAAGGTGCGCTGCTTACACAAGCAAAAACACACAACCGCAGTGTGTGTACACCGCAGGTCAGGAGGAGGAAAAAAGGGGAATCGAGCACAGAAGGACAGAACAAAGAGTCGCCTTAGAGGCGCATCCTGCATAAACCTTCGGCGTGCTGATTTTGTAATGTGCGAACCCGGTGAAAAAAAATGTTTTCTCCTAAATACAGCGAGTAAATCTTTAAAATGGAAGAAAATCTCCCACTGAATCACTCATAGAGGAGAAATGGGGATTTGTCATATGATAAGAGTTGCGGAGTTCATTTTCGCGAGTTGCTAGTGACTGACGTGGGCATTTTTAACGTGGTAATTGCTGAAATAATGTTGAAGTCGAGGTGGGAGCTGATTCAGGGTGTGCCAGCATTACCAGGGTTCCTTTAATCAGCCCACTGTCTCCATCGTGTCCTATTCATCCGTTTGCTTATTTATTTATTTTTGTTTATTTTCAGCACGAAAAACTCGCAAATTTCGCTGCCAGGGCACTTTTTTTTACTTGCGGAGCATGTTTGCGTTTGTCTATTCAGCATGGTGCGTGTCAATAAGCGCGCGTGACAGCTTCCGCCGCCAGCGCTGCATCGTAGGGTCGGCTATCGCTATCGTGCGCTCGCGCGGCTAAGTCAACCGCTTTTTTTTTGTTGATTCGGCCTCTGGACAGAAACGTACCTCAGCAGTGGTATCATCCTCTGCTGGGCCCTTCACTGAGATGCTCTTCAAGGATAACTTTTCCTTGTTATGGGACCCCTGTGTACCCAATGAGCGCTTATTTCATCATAAATTCATCTGTTCCTCACATGTAACCTGCTACTGAACTGAACTAGTACAAAACAGTGAATACTTTGGCCAGACATTTTCCATGACAGCTGAGTGACAATCTGAATATTTGTTTACTTTCAGTCCTGAGAGTCCAAAAATTTTGCTTGGCTTTTCATTCAGTTGATAGTTGTTGTTGGCGCAAAGTTGAACATATGCATATGCTTGTCACAAGTGCTTGCAATACCATTAAAAAAGAAGATTCTGGAGCCATTTGACTGTGATGCTAACCCTGGCCACAAAATAATCCAGTTTAACTGGTCCAGTGAGTTCCTTTCTCCATCTGAACCATTAAATGAGCATCCTTGAGAATCTTCATTATTTCCTAGCACCCTTGACCCAAGTAAAAAAAAAAAAAAAAAAAAATAAAAAATGTATTAGCACATCAGAGCAGAAAAATACTCAAGTCCCAGGTGAACATATGTGTTAGCAGCAGATGTTGGTTTATAGCTGGGCTATACATACAGTATATGTCTTAGCAGATATATATGACTTCACCTTCTTTTATCACAGGATTACTGTACATGGATTGCTCTACAAGTTGCCTGATTAGCAGTCAAGCAAATTATTCACCAAGTAATCAAGTCAAATATGTAGAATAGCTTAAGGATTAAGATAATGACAAAAACATTTGGTTTAGTTCAGCTTCAATGTGAGATTGCAAGGATGGAAATCTGAATCATTACTTTTTAAAAAAAATCTCATCTTTCGCAGGAATTCCATGTATTTGTTTTTAGTTTTGTTCATCAGATTATGCACAAAGATTGGAAAAAGCATACTTTTTTAATGGCTGTAAAAAGTATGCATTTAAAGTGGAAAACCATTTTAAAAGTTCTGATCAAGCATTGAACATGACATGAAAAAGGTTTTACATTAGTTCGAAATGGCATTATGTTGGCCTACTGCCAGCCTACTGCCAACAAATTTATGCAAATCTCTGCTGTTTTATGAGCATTTAAGTTCAGATGCAACAAGCAGTAATGCTGTAGAGATATAAACTGACCAGTTATACTGGCGATTAGTCTTTGCCAATGAGTCAACAGAGCAAAATAAATAGGATGAGATTGAGAGCAATCATGGGTTAAAAGGTGAAGGCTCTCTCTCACCTAACTTGCCTCCGACAGCATGTTACTGCGTAGGTTTACAAGCACAATTGTGTTGATCAGTGCGTTTTCATTCCTGGCAGATAGGCTTTGTGGGCTTTAACCGACAAAGTGTTGAAATATCACTGTGAGCATGTAAGTGCACATACAGTTCATGTGTTCATCGAGTGTGTGAGCAGTGTTCTCGCTGCATAGTTCGAATGCATGTTACTGTCGGTCTCCTGCTGTAAGGCTCACTCGCGTATCTGTTTGTAGTGTGTTTTGGCATTTCTGTACGCAAGCCAGCGTTTGTTAGCTGGATTCTAGCTGTAAAGGCTGTGAGCCAATGTGTGTTAGCAGAGTGTGTGTGTGTGTCTGTATCTCTCTGTATGGCTGTAAACAGAGACAGACAACATGAGTGTGTTATCAGTGTGTGTGTGTGTCTGTGGGTCCCACACTATATGACTGTAAGCAGACAGGCAGTATGTGTGTGTTGGCAGTGTGCATGTATGGCTGAAAGCATATGCAGCGAGTATGGGTTTGTTATTTGTGTGTGTGGGTGTTTCTTTGTATGGCTATAAGCACACACACAGTATGTGTGTTATCAGTGCGTGTGTTAGACTGTAAGAGGAGCTCCATAGACGCTGACTGCAGTAGAACTGCTGTCGCGACGCCATCCTCCATCCGAGAGCACCTTGGACACGGCCAGCTAAACACACACTCTCATATCACACACACTCTCGCATTTCTCTTTCAACACACACACACACACACACACACACACACAGATATCGAGGGTTTGGAGCGCAATGGTTATATGTCCATTTTAGAGGTTTTGAGAAAAATAGATTTTTAGGTTTCCAAGTGTTCTATTACATCAGGTATTTTATATCATTTTTTTTTTTACCAGTCACTCTTTTGCTGCATGGCTCAGAAGTATATTGAACACCTAAGTTTTAACAGGAGTGTAACCGCAACATCGTGGTCAAAATTGCCAAAAAATGGACATGTCACCTCAGTGCTCCAACAATTCTAGCACATGATGTGACATAACACAATCGTGATTGGTTGAAGGTAAGTTCGTTTGCAATGGAAGACAGATTATTCTGTAATAAAATTCATGTTTATTCATCAAAATGTCAATGTTTAATTAATTTAAGCAGATTTTATTGGACATACCACAAAATTAAAATGTGAATTCTGATTAAAAATGAATGCAGATGGACATATAGTTATTGTGCTCCAAGGATTAGCTGATAGAAAGCTGTAACAGGGGGTAAAAATCTCAAAACCACAAATTTTGGACATATATCCATTGTGCTCCAAACCCTCGATATACATATGCATGTCTGACTCACATGGTGATATCTCACTGAATCATTTCTCACTGCAAGTGTGTGTGTGTGTGTGTGTGTGTGTGTATGTGCATGCAAGTCTGCGTTTGTGCGTGCCATAATTTTTGGAATGTGTTTATGTGGATGTATGTGTGCACAGACGTACTTGTGTGTACATTTGAATGTGTTTGTGTGTATATATACAAACATTTGTATGAGCCTGTGCATGTGCATATTTCTGCCCGTGTGAGCGTGCATGTGTGTGTGTGTGTGCGTGTGCATGTGTGAGTATGCTTGTATATGAGCGCGCATGTGTGCGAATGAGCATGTGTGTGTTTGTATGTGTGTGTGCATGAATGTGTGTGTGTGTGTGTGTGTGTGTGTGTGAGAGAATGCTTGTGTGTGAATGTGTCTGTGTGTATGTATGTGCCATTGCATGCGTGTGTGCATGTGAGTATGCTTGTGTTTGAGTGTGCATGCATGTGTATGCATGGTAGCAAGTTTGTGTGTGAGCGTGTAAGAGTGTGCTTCTGTGTAAGTGGCTCTATATATATGCGTGTGTGCATGTGCATCTATGTGTGTGTGTGTGTGTGTGTGTGTGTGCTTTGGTTAGGTGCAGCAGGGTGAACTGACGGCTGTCAGACAGCTCGCCATTTCTCCTGAATCAGCAGAAATGGGAGGAAGTGGGTACGGGAGGGGAGGGGAGGGGGGGGGGGGGGATTCTGCTGAGTCAGAGAAATGGCCTGGGACACTCTCCACTGCCAACCGGAGAAACACTACAGAGAGCTCAAAGCATGTTCTGTACAGCTGTGTGTGTGTGTGTGTGTGTGTGTGTGTGCATGTGCATGTAAGTGTTTATGGGTGTAGTACATCTTTATACGTGTGTGTGTGTGTGTGTGTGTGTGTGTGTAAGTGTTTATGGGTGTAGTACATCTTTATATGTGTGTGTGTGTGTGTGTGTGTGTGTGTGTGTATGTGTGCATGGAAATGCAACCATGCGTTTATGTCTTAGTATGTTGTTTGTACATTTCTACTGGACTCTTGAGTCTGATTAAACCCAGTTGTGAAAAAGGTGGCGTTTAATGAAAAATGCAGATAAAATGGAACTGGAGCCTTGTGAATAGTCCATTCACCCTGCACTATAGCCTACTGAAAACACTGTGTGTGTCTGCATTTGCGATACTGTTTGATGTTTTCATTCTTGAATGCAATGAGCAATAACTGCAGGAACACCTAATCACCACCATCATATTGCGTGTGTAAAATAAAAAGTCTGGGAGAAAAATGGACAGAAACACCGTTTAGTAATTTAACCTGCTTAAGGCGGCATCCTTCGGACAGACACAGCACACCTTCGCCATCACCTCTCCTACCTCTGCATCTCTCTGTTCACAGTCTCACTTTACATGGTTCCCTTGACGCGGGGAACAGGCTCAAAGCGCGTCGAGTTCAGCGTGTGCATTCATCTGAAAACTCTTTAAGAAGCACCTCTTCGGTCTGAGAATCCACTCAGAGCATTATGCAAATTGAAGGCCACTTTTGCGCTCTCAAAAGATTATAGGGCTGAAAGAAAAACGGTATTTGTTATGACAAGAAAAAACCTGCCTGGACTGTGCACTTTATCTCATTCTCATTGGATTTTAAACCCGGCATGCTGGAGTACGGAGCCAACTATTAAATATTTAAATGTAAACAATCGTATACAGCAATGGTTCCCAAACTCAGACCGGCATGTGGACCCACTGAGTATGCTGGCTTTTGTTCCATCAACAATTACAATCCCAGAATTGACAATAAGCTCATGTTTTATAAGTAGTTGCTTCTAAGGCCAGAGACACACTGCACCCTCTTAAACCACATTGACAAAAAAGGCCGCGTGTTCCATAATGTGTAAAAGTCCAGCATTCATATATTGTGTCTGTTTTGCAGTACTCCAAGTACGGAAGCCAAGCCAATGTGGTAATATGTTTTAGGGATAAAATTTTAGACTGTGCTGAAACAGTAAGCTCCTAATCAGGTTTTTGAAGGCAGATGTTTCAGTTCATTTCAAATGTTTTTCCCCAAAACCAAACACAAAAATGACAGAAAACGGTTTTGTCTCGTTATAATTTGCTGTCTTTGAAATTTGAATTGCCTAATAAATGGATAGTTTTAGTGACCGCGTGTCCACAGTGTCAATAAGAAGAAGCCAATCGATTCTTCAATTTCAAGAGTCAATATTTACCCCTCTTTTGATGGAATAAAGGGTCATTTGCCATATAGCACAATGTGGAGCCTATCTGGGTATGAACAGCCATTTCTGGCATTGTGTGGCTTAAATAATCTCTATAATAATGAATTGCTCCATTAAGAAAAAGTAGCAACTCATTAAAATTCTGGGATTGCAATTGTTGTTGGAACAAAAACCAACGAACACAGAAGGTCCTCTGGACTGAGTGTGGGAACCGCCGGTATATGGAAAGCTCTATGTTGGGTTTATGTTGGGACTGCAGGGTTGTGGGGTTGGAGTTCCTATGGCCCTTCCAATGGCCGGTGTCAGAAGGGCTGGTTAAGAGTGTGGATTAGGGTTTATGGAGGGGATTTTTTTTTGTATGTTTATCTGAAAGAGGTCTCTCTTGAGAATGAGACCTTGTGTCTCAATGAGATTACCTGTATAAATAAAGGTTACAACAATTTTCCTGGTCAGTCCTGAAGCCCTTGTGTGTGAAAGGCATTGGGTTATGGTGTCTAAAGGTGTTTTAGTTAATCGATGGGTTTGGGTAAGTATTAAGGGGCTTATTCGTTTGGGTTTGTGTTAGCGTTAGGGGGCAGGGGGTTAAATTTAGGCGTTAAGGGGTTCAGATAATGGGGTGTTAAAACAGCAGGCACACGAGAGAACAGGTACCGCGAGAGGGACGCGTGCCGCTCAGACAGCAGGAGAATCTGGGTTATGCGTAATTAAGCTGAGGGGGCGCCTGGAACGTTCTCTCCACGCAACTGCGCCACTAATAATCGGAGTGATGCGGTATCTGTGGGTCCACTGAGGAAAAGAGCCAAAGACGATTCCCAGGCGCGGCGCGTCCACGTCACAGATCAGCTGTGTGTGTAAGTGCATGATTCAAGGAGATGCGCATCGTCACACGCCACACACGTGTGTGCCTGAGAGGACTAAAACACAGGATCCGGAATTCCTCATACGCCTGCACACACACACACACACACACACACACACACACACGTTCCTAAAAAATAAGAAATAAAAAACAAGAAGTAACCAGAGGAAGCAAATGATCGCGGATTGAGCCGCAGATCCATTAATTGCCAACCGTCTACAGGGATACGAATGCAATAACAAAAGCATCGAAAAGCCTATCTCCATTTTTAAACTCTGCATGTACAAAATACAACTCAGTAAAAAGTAATAATAATAAAAATAAATAAGTAAGCAATGAATAAACTAACAAACCTCGCTTGCCGGCCCAGCCATGACTCTGGGCCTAAGTAATCACTTTCAGCTTACAAATATTTGTATGGAAGGCCTTGATATTTTGTAATGTTAGACACTAGGGAAGAACGGCCATTAAAAGCATCAGCCATGGGGTTTTCAATTAAATGTCCGCATTTTTTTTTCCTTTTCCCAGATAGCTGCATCTGACTGGTGGTCCGCCACAATCTGTATTGATTACTCGGCTGTCAGTTATTCGCTTCTCGATTAAGTTAATTGATTTGACAGATGTGTGATTTGCCACGGTGGCTGATATCTTGCCGCTTAACTGATGTTGAGTTTATGCAGTTTAACTGCAACAAGAAGACCGATTTTACATATTGACATATTTCACTGTTTAACATTCCAAATCTGTGGTATTAACTGAAGTAGATTATAGGTCCAAAAATGATTTAATTTTTCAACTAATACGTCCACTATGGCCACATTGGTAAAATAATGTGTGGTGTACATCATTCTTGAATTTTTCAGGTGATGCAAAATGTTTCCAGTGTTCTATAGTTAAAGCGTAGGCTATATATTGCGACTTGTACTTTAGATTTTCAATGTATGTGACAGTGCAGTAGCTATTAACCGTTGAAGCCTACAATCAATGGTGTCGTTTCATAGTTAAACTAAAACTTTTTCTTTTTTTATTCACACCGTTTCGAATTTCTTGGAAATATCGAAGGAACAACTTTAAATGATTACGAGATTTTGCTAAATAACATTTGGTCTAACATTCTGAAGGATCTGCAGGAAAACATGAGTTTGCAACGTCCAGATTGTTTACATATACAGAACAATATTAAATAATGACGCCGGCGGTAATACATGTTGGGTATTCCTTAATGAAAGGCACGTTAGCTTTGGTTGTCAATATGTTCCTGGCTGTCTTGAGAACGCATGTTTGTCTTGGGCAATAATACAAAAGTTGAACGAAGTCACTGCCGGAGTGATTTGGCGTATTGCGACCGCTTCTGCAAATACCGCGAGCCGCGTCTGAACTTGGGCGACACAGCGGCCGCTGGCGCGAGCGCAGAACTACCAAGCATTTGAGAAGTTACCATTCAGCCGACGATTCGCCGGAGATAAACAACCGGTTGTATTTCCCCTTCATTTCTTTAAAACTGCTCAATATCTGAGAACTTAAATCCATCCGATGAACTTTAAAACAGAAGAACTTACCAAGAAGTATTAATATGGACCAGCTATACTAGCTGTCATGAGGAATTTATGATACATTCGACAATGTGATCCCAGGAGGCGCTAAGTTTATGTTAACGCGCACGCCTCCGCCGCGGAATTTTGATGAAACCCCTTAGACAATGTGATTGGTCAGGCTGCACGTCTTATCATTCAATTATAGGTTATATGGCTTTGAGCGAACGAGGGAGAGAGTGAGTCGTTGTGAGATGAATAAGTCGATGGCCTCAGAGTGAAGACAAACAAAAGTTTGGCTCTATTAACTGCTCTTCCTCCTCCAGCCCTGTGCGCGCGCGCGCGTGTGTGTGTGTGCTTGAGCGTGTGTGTGTAGGCCTATGTGTGTGTGTGCGCGCAGGGGCTAAGCAATAATGATAATACAACCTCACATTTCATGTATGATACCAGAAGTATTACACTTGTCTGAATTGTGCTTTCCTTGTAGATTTATATAGTGTAGAGACCGTGGGATTATGAATGGAAATTGTTCCAAAATTCTGAGTCACTTAAAACTCAATTTTTCAGCGAGAATGTTCACTCACTGACGTTAACGTCTGAGCGATATGCGGCAGATGCGTGGCCTATCTTTAGCTGAAACACTGAAGACACTTCGCTCACACGACTGGACCCCTTTCGAGCCAGACCAAAATAAAAAAGAAGGGTACAATGTAAAGAATGACGCGTGAGCAAACAAATGATCTGAAAGTGAAACGCATCCGTGCGGCTGCGTCACATTCCCTGGGTTCTTGGCGCGTGCTTCGCATGACGTGCAGACAATTGTTTTTGAGTGTTCCACTCCACAGCACCGACGAGTCTCTGGAGTCAGGGCTCGGAAGATATTCTGCTTTAATCGCGGCATAATCGCGCAAATTACGGGTGTTCGGTAAGCAAGGACTCCCTTCACATGGAACATACTGAAGTCTATAGGTGCAACGCATTAGGTTCTTGATAAATTGCTCCGATGTTGACACCGAATACCGGGGGGCCGGGGAAGACTGCATTTAGAAGCGGGGTCACATAATTCGTGGGCAACAAGCAAGTGGGTCATGTCGCACAGCTGCGCACAATCTCGATGTAGGAATAACTTTCTCGTAAAAGCACCTGTTTACGTTAATAATGCATGAGTCCTTGAATGTACAGCCTCTATCACGCACCGAAACCTGGCACATATATGACGCTGCTATGTCTAATTCGGAATTCTTTTTCCCAATTGTTATGTTTGAAGTTGTTGAAATGAAGATATTACGGTTTGCTTTCCACAGTAGTCCTACACTTTGCAATTTGCCATTTTCCTTAAATAAATTTAACCATTAGTAAGCCGTGGCTAATTTCCAAAAAATAGTGATGCAGCCTCCCATGTTTGTCATTAGAATTTCACAAAGTTGCCCACTGATTTGAATATTATAATATAGATTACATATATGGTTCCAGTGACGCCTACTAAATATCATTCAATCGAAATGACACTTGACACCAATCCACAATCATCGCAAAGTAAATATCATGAGCATACTGTTTGGCCTCCTCCTCCGAGGTGTAGTGAATTATACCACGCAGAAAATATTTCGCAAAATCAAATAAAAACTTGGTCCTAAATAGGTGCAAGAAACAACTCCAGTATAAGTGCTTTCATAATTCAGGAATAACGGCGTAAGCGCGCGGAATGTGGCAGTTCATCTACAGGACTGAAAAAAGTAAAGTAAAAAAAAAAAGCATCTGTTCCTCTCTCTCATTTCCTTGAAAAAGGTTGGCTAACATTGCGCGGAAAACACACACTATGTTTTTTGTTTCAAATAATAGATTGATATATTTTTTCGTTACATTTATTTAAACCGCGATGCTTGCCTCGTCACAGTCAGCCCATACCTTTACGAGTGACATTCAGAATAATTCAGGTATTAAAATTAATATGAAATAATACAGCCTGTAATTTATTTACAATGAAATTAATGTATCCATTGCAAATACATAGGCTCCATTTTGCGTAAAAACATAACTATTATAATTATGACAATTGCTGTCATATTTAATTGAATTAATTTAGTTAAAAAATGATTGAGATCAAATATTTTCAGAGAAATGTCGAATATGTCTTTTCGCAGAATTATTCTCGCGAACAAGTTTGAACTCTAAGGTGTAATTAAGTGCCCATTCGAAGAGGCAAATAAAAATAAAAGTTATCGCTTCTCTGATGCCAGTTTAATGTGAAAAATTGGGTGGTAATTACTACAGTGCTACTTTTGAGCACGTGGACAAATTTAAACGTCAACATAAGCACGGAACCGACAGATCTGGACAGAACTTTTTATTAAACATTATATGAAAACAAGATTCTCAACAACATTCCAGTTTGAAACATTTGTTGCTTTTTTAAACTTATTGATTAACACGTTAGGACACTTAAATATTTCTTGAATAAATAGATATAAATAGTATGTACAGATATACACATTACATTTCTGTGCAGAAGCATCGTTCCACATTTATTTATAAGGTATTTCGGAGAAATCTCACCGAGGCTGCTGCTATATGCACAATGCATTCCTCAAAAATTAACACATCTGTTATCTGCATGAGATGTCGTTAAGTCCGAGAACATCGACATCGGCAATCGAGTTATGGTGGCCTAACAAAATTCCACGGCTCATGGTTGACAAAAAAATGAAAGACAACTTTTCATAGATAATCTGATTTGTGATCATATTCATCATCCGTTTTGGGAATACAGATGTGGTTAAATTCCGAGATAATTAAGTCCGATTTTTTTTCTGCCCTTAACGCATGTAAGTGGTCCATGTACCTCACTATTTTCGCAGTTTACCATGACTAGAAATTAAAATCCGAACCGTATTTCTGTTTATAGCTCGTCTGCGAGGGAATTTTGTTATGCTACACTTCAGCGACAGATTCGCCTTCCCATCATTGGCCAAACTTTATAATTGGGGTCAATACTTCTGCACAGCATTGCGAACATATGTAGGCAGCATGTATTTAAAACAAATATCAGGGAACGGCGGATTATTTTTGTCCTCAGATATTTTATTGATCACATCATGAATTGTATTGACACCATCAATCATCTCATTGCAGGACATATTTTTGAGAAAGATTATCTTAAACAAGCACTTTAAGTACCCATTTTAAGAATTTAGAAGAAGTTGTTTTAATTAGATCTTATGAAAACAAGTGTTAGTGAATTTTCCACAATACATCTGATTTCATGAAATCGCAATTCCAATATTTCACGTTTAGCACTTTTTGAAAGTGTAGAATTAATGAATGAATAAGTTTTGAATAACGTTGATGCATAGAGAATTAGCAGCGATTGCAATCCTTACATTACTTATATCATTTTTCATGGCAATTCGGATTATGTAGCTATATCCATCTTTTTCTATACAACAGTAATTGAACAACATATTTGATTAATATAAAACACGTTTCCCTATCGTTCCTCATATAGTGCAGTAGGCTTTTCTTTTAATTGTACATATTCATTAGAATGAGAATATCGCAGATTATTTGCATGCTGTAACATACAAACATTGTATTAAGACGTTTTGAATAGTCAAGCAAAAAGGTTTTCAAAAAGTAAGGGAAAGAACACCCTAACTGATACTCTACACATATTTACAAGTGGGAATAAATAACTAAAATCTGGCTCAGTTTATTTAACGTTTTTTTCCCTCTTTAAAACAATAGAAAATACAATGAAAATTGTTGCTAGTATAACTGCTATTTAGTCGCAGATTTTTTTGCGAATCATTCCCCCAATCAACGAATTCTTCCGCGCGTGAAAAACAAGATGTCCATTCGCGTCTCTGGACCGTTCTGAAAAAGCAGGAGACATGGTGAAAAGGAAGAAGGGGAGATCAATACGGGCCATGCGTCCCATCCAGGTGTGTCAGGAGAGGAGGTTAATGGGGCTGACGTATCGTTACCGTACATGTCCCGCATGCAGGGCTTTACATATCGACTTGCAGTGCTCTGCTATGTCTTTTCCAACAACACGTTTCATTTTGTGTTTTCCGGGATGACAGTCCTTCGGATTACCCTCGAAGTTATGAAAATATATTGCTTTTTTCCTCTCCATTTTTAAGTCCAGTGTAAGAAAACTGTTTCTCTTAGTTCATCTTTAAGACTCTCAAACTTTGATTAAGACAATGAGAAAGTATCACGGCAAAAAACGAAACTATGTTTAAGTGTATGTAATTTTTGTAATCGTGACACTGTTTCGATGAGCATTCTCCAAATCGTAATTATTCGTTAAGCCCCTTGCAAATCAAATGTCGGAAATTTTCTGATTGCAGTTCTTTACTTGATCAGACACAGAGGCATTTCCGAGTTAAGTTCAATTAAGACTTCCTGAAGTAACACACATACACTTGAATAAGTGCGTTGTGTGAGTGTAAGTTTCTCAAAAGAATAGATTACAATATTAAGGTTGACACTGAGTTAAGCTACCGTAAACGAAAACTCAAAAAAAAAAAAAAAACAATCTTACAAATAAAACAAATAAATACGGAAAAAGTCTTTAAGAAACGGATTTCTCTCACATAAAGAATTCCGCTGAGGTGGCTTTCCCGTGGTTGCCGTTGGGGGGGTCCCTCGTGCCGTTCCCGCTGTAGGTCCGGCTCGCGAGTTTCTCGTACTTCTCCTTATACAGATCCCTTTCCTTGACCAGTCGCGCGATGTCCTGCTTCAGCTGCTCCACCTGGCTCTGGAGCGTGCACTTCTCACTCTCCAGCATGTGCCGCTGCTGCACGCGCTTGTACCGGCAGGACTGCGCGTAGCCCCGATTCTTCAGGGTCCTGCGCTTCTGCTTGAGGCGGATCACCTCCTCCTTGCTGAAGCCGCGCAGCTGCCGGTTGAGTTCGCGCACCGTCATGCTGACCAGCTGCTCGTCGGAGAAGCGATCCTCCAGCCTGGCGTGGTGCCCGTGGTGATGGTGGTGATGGTGGACCTGGTGGTGGTGCCCGCTGGCCGCCGCGGACAGGTCTTCCCCCGCGTACTGCGGCCCGCGGAAGCTCTCGTAGGCTTGGTGGTGGTGATGGTGGTGGTGGTGCGCATTGCCAATGAGGGCCTCGACGGCATCCTCGGGGGTAAGATTGAGAGCCTCTGGGTTCAAATGGTGCTGATAGTTGGGAATCCAATAAAGGTCCTCCAACTGCGGCTTTCCCGTAGAGTTCTGGTTGTGGTTGTTGCTGCTGCTGTTGTTGTTATTGTTGACGCTGTTACCAGGGTGCTGGCCTGACTGCGCCCCGGGGCTTGGAGCACAGAAGCTTGGTGAGGAAGGCACGGAGGAGCAGGGGGTGCTAATAGGGGTCGACGAGAGGGAGCCCGGAGGTAGCCGGTGGCAGTACCGCTCTGCTTCCGGGGGTTCCTTCTTCACCTCGAACTTCATGAGATCGAAGTCGTTGACGTACTCGATGGCCAGGGGGCTGTTCGGCAACTCTGCGCTCATGGCGAGGTCGGTGGCCATGTCAGTCCATGCGACTACTCCTGCGCGCACAGCCAAAGCGAAACGCGGGGAACGGACTGCGAACTGGCAGCCCTCGCCAGCCGAACGGAGAAAGGGAAATTTACGCAGGGCGGACGCACACAGGGAAATGAGTGTATGTAACTCTGTTAGTCCTTAGAACAATTGCTATTTTTAGCCGTACTAATGTACGTATGCATGCAAGTGAACTTGCACACCTGCCAGGTCGCCTCCGCTTCTCTCTTTGACAACTTATCCCGGGTCAAACGCGCGCTTTAATACCACGGGCACAGCAGCTGAAACTCGAGACTCGTGAATTCAGAAACACCAACCTGTCTTGTCCTCGTTTCACCTCAGAAATCTGCTCGTGCGCGGTGATTTACAGCCCTCAATTTTGGTACACATGGATAGCTTCTCTTCCAAATACTTTTCTTGTTTGCGGGGTATTTTTTTCTTCTCGTTCGTCACCTCCAATAAGAGGATTTTTAAAAAAAGAAAAAATCATAAACTAGCGCACGAAGTAGTCCATGCCGCTGCAGAGAGACGGGCGGGTTCTCATCAGAATTACAAAATAAAGTTGTTGCTTTCCTGTTAAAGAAACTTTCTGCTCAATGGCGCAGTCTGTGATGGCTCAGACGATATTGCAAAGCAGCTGAATCCGCAATGGAATGACGAGAGAAAAGTTTATTGAGCAGCTTGTCTCCGAGTTAGTAGAATAAAAATTAGTCCATTCAAAGTTGGTTCCCAGAGGTCAGCGCTAGAGAAGTAATTTCTTTAGGAAGTTGACTGGAATCCAGGCCTTAGTTTGAAATGGATGCACACGAATAAAACGGGTGAGCAACGAGTCTACATGTACCAGAGCGTGCCGGGGACGTATGTTATGTCTGTAGCTGTTCCACTCACGACTCTTGAACACGACAGGCGCTCTGTACTTTCCGCACCTTGGCTCACGCACGCAGTGTCTGTATGATGTTGTGAGAGGGAGGCTGCGCTTTTATAGACGTCATTGCTGTGCTCCTCCTACTCAGAGGTACTGCACGCCAATAGAGGAAGGGTCTATCGGTGGATTTGCATTTTCCATTGGCAACCCATTTCACTGGGACCGGCGGACTCGTGCGGCAGCTGTGGGGACGGAGAGGAGAGTAGAAAGTGCTCCACCCTGCCCTCTAGCGACAAATAGTTCGCTATTGCATGCAGCTTGATGTCTGGCACTCCGCGGGAGAGCAATGCCGTCAGTATGAGAAAGGATGAGTTCTAATATAAGCCAGTGTTTCCGAGATAAAATTAGCAACAGAGAAGTGGGCATGGACATATTATTATTCACACCTTGAGAGATAGATAGATAGATAGATAGAGAGAGAGAGAGAGAGAGAGAGAGAGCTGCAAATAGGTGTATTCTAATGATCCACTTAATTAAAATGTTTGCGGAAGCAGTAGGTTTCCACTAAATTTAATTTTGACTGCTAAAGGTCAAATAGATATGGCTTGAGGTCATAAATTAACTAATGCCAGAGGAACTGCTGTACTGAAATATTATTTACACATGAATCCTGAAATCTATAAACCACAGAAATTCATTGGGCTACCGATTCTCTGCTGGGAGATTATATGAATGTATATTCCTGTCCATTAGTATTTGTAAAGTGACATTTTGTAGTGTTGGCTTTGTACTCCTGCGGCTCATTGGACTGAAATAGAGCCGCTACGGTGAGGTTAAAGTGCGGACTGTCAGCTTTAATTTAATGGCATTTACATCAATACTGGATGGGCCATGCAGGAATTGAATGCCTTTTATACACAGTTCGCCCATTTTAGGGGAACAAAAATAATCAGAAAATTGCCGGCTCAGCTGTTCGGTGGCCAGCTCTGCATCATGTCATCATTAGCTCATGCGCAGCAAAGCAAGCAAAATGTCTAGAGTTCTTCATACACCTGCAGTCTGGTGACATTCCCTCCACCTGAGGACCTTAGAAGTTTCAATGCCAATAGAGCTGGCTATCACGAAGTGGAAAATCAAACTAAAGTGCCAAGTTTGATTAAAAACGCCAGCAAACTTGACTGTTTGGTGCATTAAAGAAGCAAGAACACACTCAATGAGCTCAATACGAGACAAGCTACCACGAAAAAGCATTCACCAAAACACCATAAAATACTTCTAACAAAGAAGAAACTCCATTTTTAAACAGCGATACAGATGAAGATAATTCTCCAGGATGCTGAAATAAAGGTTATGACCCACAGATGACCAGAGAGAGAAGACTATAAGTGCAGGACTTCATTGCCAGTTGCAAACCTCTGTTAAACCTAAAGAGCAGAACAGCCTGCAGAACAGTGATAGACAAGAGAAGGTAAAGGAAGGTACCTGGTGATCCTATGTGCCCCAAATCATCTGTGAAACACTGAGGAGGTAGCCTTATGGCTCCACAGGGAGGGATGTATCTGGAACCAGCTCACTTGGTGGTGTATTCATCTGCTGTCTATTTCCAAAATTGCACCGTTCTCTGATAGTATGGAGCAGGCTCTTCGAATGTGTGAATCTTAAGCAATCTGCCTTATGGTAAGTACACTTAGTTTTGAGTATACTTGGCATAGACAGGGCTGATGCAGTTGTCAAAGGTCCGCGTGATGCGCCTTCATGGAGAGAAGGCTGGTGTTAGGTTTCATGCTAATTTAGGTTCATTTAATTTCCTGCCTTTCCAGGTTTGTGACAACTGGAAGAATTTCAGTTAAAGTGCCTTTTTTGTAATACCTGATGATGCGAGTGCTGATGACAACAGACGGGCGAGTTCTGAAACGTAAAGAAATATGTTTTCAGATCCGCCCAAATGCTTTGAAATTCACTGGACAGCACTTATCATTGCTCCAGTACAATGACCACAGACACACTGCTACAGCAGATATGGAGTTATTTTGAGTCTAAACAAACCTGTGCTTCGCAATCTGAAGCCAAGCCAATAGGAACTCCAGGTTGGCTATGTGCACCTTACAGAGTATCACCAGAAAAAATACAAAATCTGGTGATGTCTGTAGGGCACAAACTTCAAGCAGTCTCAAAATGGCGAGGTTCTTCAACCTTGCTCCTAATATGACAATAAAAGATTATTTTAATATCTCCAACTATTTTTGGTCCCCAAAATGAGGGAATCAAGCACAAAAGACTGCAATTCCGATAAGGTTCTGCCAATATGGATAACATGTAGCCTATGCTCCTCACATCTATATAGCCTTCCTCAAACTATACCTGTAAAATGCCTCAAATGTATAATAAATTAATTTCTCAAAATAAACGCGGGCGTAATATGCCGGAACAATTAAACATTCCATCTTATTTTTATCTGGCGGAACCGTCATTTTCCTCCTAATGGCAAGTTCCATAAGTGTATTTCACGGGGATCATAGGATATTCCTTGTCAAAATTATCACAAGAAATTGAAAGCAGTGCTTACAAATCAAATACATGTACTCCTGACCCGAAAATCGACAGCAATTAGCGGTGCCGCACCGCCAGCCTGCGTAGCCTAAACCAAGCAATTGCTTTTTTCTCTCCACAAATCCAGTCTCATATTGAGTTCAGCGCTCTGGGGCAACCGCATTCCCAATAAATCAGCCAATCCCGACTGAAAGAACACAGCTTGTGAATTACTGTTATATTAAACTGACGTCTTGTTTATTCGAGTCATTCACGGTTCTCGCCAGTGCGATGAACTCTGGCACCTGTTGGCCTCTATCAGACATTCTACGGTCATAATTGAAACATGACATAATGATAGCGGGGAGGAAATAGAATTGCAACCGCCCTGCTGACAAATGCTTATCTAAACTACCCTCACCAACGGGGAATGTGATAGAACAACTTTCAACAACATTGCGCTATTAAGGCGCACAGCCGCGGAGAGACGTCTTATCCAGAAAAGGCGCTGCCACGCGCTCAGCCCAGAAACCATGTAACAGTACGCTACTCGCGCTTCATAAATAGAGCACAGTCTCAACTAGCGAAAGCGAAAATAATTTGGAAGTAATATACCTGAGAGCAAAACGGCATTAATATGATCTACATATGCCCATGGAGGTGTTTTTTTTTTTTTTTTCATTCCAACAGATGCTTCAATGCTGCAGACTCGCAGAAAGAAATTGTCAGTCATTCAGATTGAAAAGCCCAGCACGACACTGCCGTCTGTACGTCTTTTAGTTTATGGACTACTTTTAAACATTAAGACAGCTTAAAACAGATGAACCCATAACACACACTCACTGAACGCGTTATTAGAAACAAATATTCACCTGCTTATTCAAGCAATTATCTAATCGGCTAATTACGTAGCAGCAATGCATTGCATAAGATCATGCTGATCACGATCAGGAGCTTCAGTTATTGTTCATACTGTACATCAGAGAGGGGGGGGAAATGTGCTATCAGCGACTCTGACCATATTTCTTGCTGCCCTGCCAGCTGATTTGAGTATTTGTGAAAGTGTTGATCTCCTCTGATTGTCAAGCACAAAAGTCTCAGCAGTTTACACAGAATGATTCAAAAAGAAAGAAAGAAAAAGAGACCAGGGTGTGGCAGTTCTGTGGAGAGAAGTATTGTGTTGATGGCAGAGGTCAGGGTTGACTCCAGCAGGTTACTCACTCTTTACAGCTGGCGAGCTGGAAAGCATGTCAGAAAGCACAAAATGTCAGACTCTGAGGTGAATGGGCTACGGCTGCAGAGGATCACATCAGGTTCCGCTCCTGTCCGCCAGTAACAGAAACTGGAGGCTGCAGTGGGTACAGGTTCACCAAACCTGAGACGTTGAAGACAAGAATAATATAGCCTGGTCACATGGATCGCAATTCCTGCAGCATGCAGCACACAGATTGTAGGGTCAGAATTAAGTGAAACAGCATTAATCCAAGCACCCAACCTGCCTTGTGTCCGGAGTACAGACTGCTGCTAGTGGTGTTATGGTGTGGCTATATCTCCTTGGCATAATTTATTAGCCTTTATTTTACTAGTCGTTTATTACTGAGATTTGGAATCTCTCTTTCAAGAGACTTGGCTACTACAGCAGCATTAAATCAAAATAAAAAGTTACATACTGTACAATGATGCTGAGGTTTTACATTTGTATTAATGACACACCAGAAATATATAAGTAAAAGGCACAAAGAACAGCATACAACCTACAATAAAATACATTACATTTGCATAATGCATAGATTAGGGGTAAAAGGAACTGTAGGCCCTGTAATATGGAGTGTCAAAAAAAAAAAAAAAAAATGTCCAGGCCCAACCAGGCAACCTGTGGATTTATATTTCCCCAGACCCTGAAAGGAAATCTTCTTACTTAAAAAAAAAGTCTTTATTTCATCAAAATCCGTCAAGCCTGATCAAAAGTTATGTCATTTTTTTGTGCAGGTAAGGCATACCCTTCTTCACAAAGTGTATCTGATTGGCAGTCTCTGGCCTAAATCAATTTCAGCCTGATTGCACAATTAATGTGTCCATTCAGGCCTATTTATTTAGGTGGGGAACTTCTTTGAAGGCACTTTGTCCACATGTTTGCATAGACAAGATGGTTGACTAACAGTTCACAACTGAGCAGCATGTCTTCATGGTCCAAATGAAGGAAATTAACTGTAAATAATAATTGTTATTGCAAATTAAGAAAAGAGAAAAAAGAATAAAGAAAGAAAAAATGAAAGAAAGAATGCAAAGAAATATCACTTAGTCAGTCACTCACAGTTGAGAGGCTGACCTTGCTGCACCAAAACTGATGTTAACGTCTGATACACTTGACCGATTTTGATGAAATAAAGACAATTTTCATCTTAGAAGATTCCATATAAGGATATAGGGAAACATGCATTCTGAGGTTGCCCAGTTTGGTTAGGTCATTTTTATTTTTTTTTTTTTTTTTGGGGGACACCCTGTACAGACAATCATTGTTTGAATGCCTCAGCCGAACTTGGTGTTGTTTCTGGCTATCAGCGTCCCTGTATGGATAGAATTTACATATCTTCTCATGGATGCTTCAATGATGATGATGACTGATGTAACACAGCAAAAGTGAATGGGTTTCATGAGCGCAGTTAGTTCAGTACGACTTCTTAAATGGCTTCCCCAGACACTAGATCTCAATCCAGGACAGCACAATTGGGATGTGGTGGGACGAGAGATTCATGTTCAGTTTTTCATCATTTGGCAACATGTTTCAATCCCAAATGTATGCCCAGAGCTAGTATTTATGTTTTTATAAGGCGCATTTGCACTGAGATAATGCTGATGAATACCACCGGTAACAGGCTCATCAGCGTTCTCTTTGCGCTCGATTACCAAAAGGGGAAAAAAATCTGCTCAGTTTTTATTGATGCTGTATAGGTAATCATTTTAACGCTTGTGTGGTATCTTTGAAGACGGAGTCAGCAATGTTTAATTGACGTGGATAAGAGCGAGTACAGACGCGCGCAGATCTGTGGCACGCATCCCTTGAGAAAATTGCTGCGCAGAAATAATATACATCATGCTTTCTGCCCCACAACATATTTCTTCCTTACTGTAGTTGTGAAAATAGTGCAAACTTTTGATATTGACAGTTGAACTTGGAAAACTCATAGCGTCGATTCAGCTATTGTATCCCCAATATGAAAATACCGGAGAATGGCTATTATGGTTGTATTATGGTCGCTATTATTTACTCGTAATCTCTCTTGTCCACAGCCAATTATTTTTGTCCTATAAATATCAAATTTGGTGTGGACCTTACCCATGATGAGAGGACAAAACTTCGCAAATTTGGGGTAAAAAATTGCACAATGAGACATAATACTGTATTAATACTTTTTTGACGGATATAGAGAGGACACCGCTAAACTTTTAAATAATTCATGGGCCTACGCGTCTATAAAAAATTGTACATGGGACTAAATGCGCTAAGTGGAATTAAATCCTGATCACGAGAGAGAGGAACAGATCATGCTAAACCATGGATTAGACCAAGAATGAAGGACTTTAAGTATCAGGCAGAATGGTCACACTCCTTAGATACAACCACTTGAACAGTGTTTTAACCTAGTGGTCAAAGTTTAACTGTGGACAGTTCGGTCCAGAGTTTAACTCTTGGCAGTTCAGTGGCCAATTCCATTGAAATAAATAAAAAAAAAAAAAAAAAAAAATATATATATATATATATATATATATATATAAACCAAGCAACCTCCAGGCTCTTCCCCAGTCCAATCCATTCCTGCACAATTATGCCATAGTTTTCTGGGGTTCTGTGACTGAATTGAGGGCCCTTGGAATCTTGCGAACTCCCAACCCATCTCTCGCTCCCCCACTCTCTCTCTTTGCAATGCCAGGAGAGGCAGTTCATTTTGTCCCTGGGAGGACTGACTGTGTGCTGACATTTCATTACACAGATGACGACTGAATTTACCTGACCATCTCCCTGACACCTCTGACGTAACAGCCCCCCCATGACTGCTCGATGCTCTGCTGGAGGTTATCTGAATTTATATGGCTGTCCATAAGTATTCAGAACGCTCTTGCAGCGCACTGGGTCTGAAATGAAAGCATGACGATAAGGTTAATGTGCAGACTGTTAGCTTCAGTTTGTTTCAGTTCAGTTCAGTTCAGTTCAATTCAGTTTGAGGAGGTTTACCTCAATATGGGATGAGCCATATGGGAACTGGATCTTTTTTGTACATTAATGGAGCCAAAAATGATCCAAAAATTGACAGCTCAGCTGCTTCTTGGCCAGCTGTGCGTCATTTTAGCATGAGTTCACACACTGGTACTCAGGTTTGTTCTTGTGCTATCAAGAGTTCTCAAGGTTTCTCCAGATCTGTAAGATCAAAAACCCAAATTCTAAAAAGTTCTAAATCTGAACAAAGATATGATGAAACATGAATTTAAAGGACACTTATTATGCACTCTAAAATGTAGAATAACTTTGATTATAATAACTTGAGATACAATATTTAACACTGCGTCATTTGTCAACTCAGTCTTCTAAACAGGGACAGCACCAGATAATATACACTGATTTTATGAAACAATGAACAATTAAGCCCCTTAGAACAAGAGTGATCAAAATAATTTTTTTTTTTCCAGTTTTTCACTTCGGACCACAATTGCACTGAGCACTTAATGCTTACTTGAAGTGTGGAACATATGACACGTCACACACCTATTGCACAGTTCTGGACCTACACTAAGTTAATCCTTTATTGCACAAAACAGATTTACCACTTAAGAATCATTTTAAGATTAGAACTTAAAAAAAGACAAATATGAAGTAAGACCACTCTTAAACTTAAGGCAAGTTAAAAAAACCATTGGTTCTTTGGCCCGAAACGCAAACTTGCTTAGTACAGGTTGTCATGAGGAATACAACTATGATTGACTTGTTCACTAAGGACCTTCCACGGCAGTGGAGCGGGCACACACGATTTGCTATCAGAATTTCGAAACTAATGTGTAATCATAAGTTACTGCACAAGAAGTTCTGATTTATTTTTTAGAAATGAACAAATGGAAATAGTTGTGGAAAGCAGCCTCTTGAAGTGGCCTACATGCAACACAAAGCCCGCGAGGTCATTAACAGTCACCACGGGCACAAGGACGAAGCAAACTTCCTGGGCAAAACGACAAAATACAGACACCTCTCATCTCAAATCTGCTGGCAAAGAGGGAAAATGTAAGAGGTAGGGCAAAATAAATAAATACATCATATCGAAGTATTTCCAGTTTTAAGGTGAGCAAAATCATTATAACAGCTTTTTTTATCAAATAAGCAAGAGTGGGACCCCAAACTGAAAGCTAAGCAGTCCGCATTGAAACGCCACATTTAAGCAGATCTGCCGTAGTCCGCTCATTGTGGCCAGCGGTGTGTGTGGTGCGAGGCTTGAGACGTAAATTTAAGAAGTCAGGGCTTTCTTTGTACTTCTGCATATTGGGAGTTAGCTGCTGGTGCACTTCTTCCTATTTAAGCAAAGTGGACATTAGCGCTGGAAAGCAGCTTGGCCAGTAAAGTCAGATGCGGAGTAAAACGGGTTAACCCCTCTGTACCTGCATCTCTGTGGGGGGGGAATGTATTCCTTCTTTAAATCAGGCAGCACCTTATTTCACACGTCAGGCTGTCACACCCGATTCTAACCCATTTGGGAGGGGAGGTCTACTTATGTCTTCTCAAAATAAGAAAATGAAATATGAGCAAGGCAGTATTCAGGGCACAGATTAACCGAGTTCCCACAAAATAAGCAGCGATTTGGGAGTAATTAGCGATCACCAGGGTGGTATCTAGGGGAGTGTTAATGGGATTTGGGACTGAAATAAGTGAATTATATATATATATATATATATACACAACCCCAATTCTGAAATAGTTGGGACAAAGTGTAAATTGGGAATAAAGTCAAAACGCAATGACTTTCAAATCACACCAGCCAGTATTTTATTCACAATAGGACAGAAATAACATAGCAAATGTTGAAACTGAGAAATTTTACAATTTTATCCACAAAATGAGCTCATTTCAAATTTTATGGCTGCTACAGGTCTCAAAAAAGTTGGGACAGGGGCCTGTTTACTATGGTGTAGCATCTCCTCTTCTTTTTAACACAGAGTGGAGGCGTCTGGGCATTGAGGAGACAAGTTTCTTGAGTTTTGCCATTGGAATTTGATCCCACTCTTGTTTGATACAGGCTTCCAGCTGCTGTAGAGTTTTGGGTCTCCTTTGACAGACTTTTCGTTTAATTATGTGCCAAATGTTCTCAATCGGTGAAAGATTAGGACTGCAGGCTGGCCAGTTCAGCACACCGACTCTTTTACTATGAGGCCATGCTGTTGTAATAGCTGCAGTTTGTGGTTTTGCATTGTCCTGCTGAAATACACAAGGCCTTCCCTGGAATAGAGGTCATCTGGAGGGGTGCATATGTTGCTCTAAAACCTTTATATACCTTTCAGCATTCATGGTGCTTTTTAAAACATGCAAGTGTCCCACACCATACGCATTAATGCATCCCAATACCATCAGAAATGCTGGCTTTTGAACTGAACGCTGATAACAGGAGGGGTGGTCTTTCTCCTCTTTAACCTGGAGGACACGACGCCCATGATTTCCAACAAGAATGTCAAATTTGGACTCGTCTGACCACAGGACACTTGGCCACTTTGCTACAGTCCATTTTAAATGAGCCTTGATCCACAGAACGCGGCGGCGCTTCTGGATCATGCTCAACAATGGCTTCCTTTTTGCATGATTGAGTTTTAGGTGGCATCTGTGGATGGCACGGCAGACTGTGTTTACAGACAGTGGTTTCTTGAAGTATTCCTGGGCCCATTTAGTAATGTCAATGACAGAATCATGCCGGTGAGTGATGCACTGGCGTCTGAGGGCCCGAAGATCACAGGCATCCAGTAAAGGTCTTCGGCCTTGTCCCTTACGCACAGAGATTTTTCCAGTTTCTCTGAATCTTTTGATGATGTTATGCACTGTCGATGATGAGACCTTCAAAGCCTTCGCAATTTGACGTTGAGGAACATTGTTTTTACAGTATTTTACATTTTTTTTATGCAAGCCTTCACAGGTTGGATAGCCTCTGGCCATCTTTACTTCTGAGGGACTCAGCCTCTCTAAGACATCCCTTTTATAGCCAATCATGTTACGCTGAAAAAATTGAGACTTTGGATCAAAGTAAAAAAATTGTGTCAACTTTTTACAGCTAATTTTTTTAGTTTTTCTCAACTGAAAAAAATTACCTTTGTAAAAATTTTTTCAATTGAGAAAAACTAATAAAAAAATTAGCTGTAACAAGTTGATGCAATTTTTTTACTTTGATCCAAAGTCTCAATTTTTTCAGTGTACACACCTTAATTACTTGCTGAATGTTCTTTCAGCTGATTCTCTTATATTTTAATTGCTTTTTCAGCCCTTTTTGCCCGTGTCCCAACTTTTTTGAGACCTGTTGCAGCCAGAAAATTTAAAATAAGCTCATTTTGTGGATAAAAATGTAAACTGTCTCAGTTTCAACATTTGAAATGTTATCTATGTTCTATTGTAAATAACATATTGGCTCATGTGATCTGAAAGCCATTGCATTTTGATTTTATTCCCAATTAACACTTCATCCCACCTATTTCGGAATTGGGGTTGTGTGTGTGTGTATATATATATATATATATATATATATATATATATATACACACGCACACACTTTATTATTATTTTTTTGGGCTCCTGTTATCCACATTTTTTTTGGCTTATTGAGTTAAACACAACACTGTTTCACTCAGACAAAACAGAAGGACCTTGGCAGGGAACAAAATTGTAATAAACCGATATGGAATGGAGTGACAGCAGCGAAAATTTTGTGGATGTCAGCAAAAGAAAATCCTGTTGCCTGGTACTGCCACCTGGTGTCTTGGAGGACTGTAGCGGCGCCAGCAGCAGCAGATGCTAGCAGTGACAGAATGAGAGATGGAGAACAGCAGAAAGAGAGGGCGAGGGAGAGACAGACTAATGAATCGACTCTAGCAGAGAAAGTGTGATTTTTATTGATGGGATAGGCTTCTTTGCTGAGCTATAATAAGTTTGTCTTTTTTCCACACTGCTGAAATGTGCCGCGCGTGAGAGAAAAATTACGGTTGACCTTTTTTTGTTTCAGCGAGGTTCTCCAAGGAAGATGGGAAGTGTCTGCAATTTTCACTCCTTTTTTGTAAAAAACCCTCCCCATTCCACCCTCTCTCTGTCACTCGGACTCCCTCTCTCACTCTCACTTTTTTAAAAACTGAAATATTGATACTAATCAGTGTTTGCATAGCTAAGCAGCCCACGCTGAAATTTAGACGAGGGGCTGCAAGCGTCCCTCTCAGGCTCTTTATGTCCCCAGTGTTCGAGGGGTGTAGAGCTGGAAGAGGTAATCCAGATATCCCCATCGTTTGACAAAGCAACCCCTCAGATTACCCCCCCATACACAAATCCCTCTGAAACCCAGTTGGTCCATTCAGTTAGAGAAAGGAGGACAGTGTGAAAGATGCAGGAAGATTTGCAACTCAAAATGTAGAGAGAGCCAAAAACCAGCTTCTGTGAGGTCACAAAAAACACTGATACCTGTCCCACACTCTTACCTGTTACACACGCATACCTGTCCCACACTGTTACCTGTTATACACGCATACCTGACCCACACTCTTACCTATTACACACGCATACCTGACCCACACTCTTACCTGTCGCACACTCATACAGGTCCTACACTGGTACCTGTTCCACACTCTTACCTGTCTCACACTCATACTGGGTCCACACTGATGCCTGTTACACACTCATACAGGTCCTTCACTAGTACCTGTTCCACACTCTTACCTGTCTCACACTCATACTGGGTCCACACTGCTACCGGTTACACACTCATACAGCAAGAATTTCAGATTTCTGTCCGACTGTCCCAAACCCTATGGAAAAAAAAGAGCATGGAACAAAATTCTAGAATTATGAAACACTGAGGGAAAGTGCCACGCGCCACCTTAATCTGTTAATATTCGTTATTTTTGTCATGCGACATTTGGCAACAGTGTTGTCCAACAGTGTAAATCAGTGGTCTGTCATGCATGGAGGTTGGCAGGCTGTGAGCCCAGCAGGTCCACTGGCATTGGCTGTGTGGTAGAGTTTGGCAGCGTTACAGCCGACGGCTCGCCAAAACGTCCCTGGACTGTAAACTGGAGCAGCACCAAACCAATCCGCCGAATGCGCCCTCCTCTGGTAACAGAGCATACGCCATCTTACATTGCCAGAGCTAAGGCTCTTCTGACCAGAATAAAAGTGACACTGCATTACATGTATTCCAAAAAATAGTGTTCAAAAACCCTCTTCACTCACAAAACACCTCATGTGGCCTAGCCTAACACACTTGCAAATACACTCTCACACACATACGCACACGTACACACAAACATACACACACACCTGGCGGTTCTAGAACCGGGAATTGGGGGGACAGAGACACGTCCCTTTATGACAGTTAGTCCTGGCGAGTTCTCAATCATTTTCCTTTACTGACGCGTTTTCCAATTATCGTAACTGGCATCTGAAGACACGGTTTCTCTCCATATGCGATCTAACAGCGATGAAATCATGGGCTAAATTCAGTACAGTGGCGGAACCAGAACTGATAATTGGGGTGCACAAAACATCCGTTTAAAACAATTATAAATCCTGATCTGTTCTCCGTCATTTTCATGATTAACAAAAGGTTCACTCCGAGAGCACTCCACACTTAACAGGTGCTGCTTGTTCTCCCCGATTATGTAAGAAGACAATCATTCATCTGGACGCGTATTTGCTGTATTTAAATCAAAGTTATTCAAATGTGCATGCCTGTTGACTCTCACGCAAATGGCTTGAGCCGCATGATGCCTATTTAACTGCTGTGTGCCACTTTTTTTTTTTAATCAACCCACACAACACCGAGTGAAGACGATATTTCATTGGAAGGCGGACCTGTTCAATCAACGCGATGCACTGGCCTATTAATAAGTAAATTATTTTTCTGTACTGAATTTCGCCCATGATTTCATCGCTGTTCGATCGCATATGGAGAGAAACCGTGTCTTCAGTTGCCAATTAGCATAATTGGAAAACGCGTCAGAAAAGGAAAATGATTGAGAACTAGCCAGGACTAATTGTCATAAAGGGACGTGTCTGCGCCCGCCCGCCCCCATTCCTGGTTCTAGAACCGCCACTGCGCCTCTGGGCACAAACACACATTTTCAAACCATCGACTGACATATTAAAGACTGTTCTGCAAACCCAAACAAATGCACACACCTGGATACACAGACAGTGTTGACTTCTTCACAGACAGACCTTGCAAAGAAAATTCCCTGAACCACAGTAGGAGAGTTTCTGGTTTCCAGTCAGTCTCAGAGAAAATCTTTATAGTACTTTCCTCCATAAATGTGACCAGTCCCGCACTGCCACATTTCCTCACGATATAGAAACTGCCATATATGTATATTTCACAGCAATGTGTTTTTAAAAGGCCCGGCCAAAAGTGACAATAGCTCATATACTTCCCTGTGTATTTTTAAGTGCTATAGTATCTTGTCGCATCTTGAAAATATATTAATTCCACTTCAGTAATCTCACCCCCACCCCATCTCTTGGCACTTTCAGCTGTGAGTGACGTCATTCCCAAAATGTGCATGCTCGTATGACACCCCAATCCCGGGAGGGGGGAGGCGCATTTGTCTCGCCTGTCAGCACCGTCTCACTAATCGAGCCGAACAGCTATGATCTAACTAGGGAAGGGGGATTACGCCACCGGTATCTTCGTTAGCATTAGCGGCTACCTTAGTCTTTACAATCGCTCACACGCCACAACCTCCTCACACTTTACAGGCATTTACACGCACAGTGCCCTCACCCAGTACAAACTCTGACAAATAACTGCGACCTCACTTTACAGAATTTTACACATAACTACCTCACTCTGTACAGGCCTATAGACACACAGCGCCAATATCGCACATTGCACTTCACAGACTTTTACATGCATAGTGACTACCTCACAGAATACAGGCTTTCACACACACAGTGACTACCACACCCTTTACACGTTCTCACAATAATGGTTACTCCACTTTACATAATTTCACACACAATGGCTATCTCACACTTTACAGGCTTTCACCTCCAGTGACTACCTCACACTATCCAGGCTCTAACACAATGGCTACTTTACAAAAAAAAAAAAAAAAAAAAAAAAACTTTATGAAATTCCACACACAACAACCATATAAAGCTTTTCAAGCTTTCAAACTGTTATGAAACATGCAGTGAGGCAATGAGGAAACAAGAATTGTAATGAAATAACTTTTTTTTTTAATTTTACTCACAAAAATGCAAAACAATTATAAAGCAATAACTAGGCCAATAAAAGAGGTCAACAAAATATAACTGAACTCAACATAATAGCAACTTAAACAAAATGTTAATTGAACCATGTGACCTGACACACGGATACATGAGGGAATATATATATTTAGTGGCTTGCCAAACCAAATGTTAACAAATAGACTTCAACTAGAATTAAATATAAAACAAGTTAACTAAACCCAAAATCCCCCCCATGACATGCAGCATATGGTTTGGCCCAAAGAGCTGGCCCTTGTATTAAAGAGTCCTCAGCCCTACAGCCTCGCCTTCTTCTCCACCAGGGAGGGACCTCCCATCAACTGTGGTAACTCAAAGACAAAGACACAAATGATCAATATAACAGAAAATTGCATGCATAACCGTACAACGTCTAAATGTGTGTGTGTGCCATGTTAAATAATGTAAGCTTAAAGCATATAAACAGATTCCAAATCAAAAAAAATGGTGGGGTGGTAATTGTTTGGGTATGGTAAACTACAAATGAAATGAACTTGTTTAGACAACAAACTAATGAGTTGAAAGAGTATGAGTTGAGAAAACATTACTCTGTGTGGCTGTGGCCATCACACACCCCCTGTCTCTAGGACTCTCACTGGAACAGTAAGAGAGGTAATCAGCTGTAAGGTTGTCCTTGCCTAGGATGTACTGAAAACTGTATTGGAGCAATTGCAGAGCCAGGTACCACCTTATGATCCTTCCATTGGCATCCTTCATCCAGTCCGTCCACTGGATTGCTTTGTGATCCCTCTCCAGGGTGAATTCTCCACCCAGGAGGTAGTACCTGGAGTCGAGAGCCCACTTGATAACCAGTGCCTCCTTCTCCACTTTTGATTATCAAACATCCCTCGGGAACAGTTTCTCGCTGATTTCGGCAACTGGATGGCAGTCACCTGGTGGTCCCTAGAGAGGCATCACCCCTAGACCCCTGGCGAAAGCATCTATATGCAGAATAAAGCATTATGGACTGTACAAAACTAGTGTTTTACTCAATTACTGTGGAAAGCTACCACTGCCTCCTCCGTCCACTGGACCTGATTGGAACATCGGGATCCTGTGGGGTGTGTGAGCAGAGCAGCCCAGAGAACCGTGGTATTAAGCTGTGATAGAACCCACCATGCCCAGAAAGGATCAAAGTTGCTTCCTTATTCATGGCAAAAGGCATGACTCGATGGTCGGGACTCTTATTGACTAGTGGCTATATCACATCATTACCGATGACAGGCCGAAGTACTCTGTATCTGCAGCCGCAGAGATGCACTCCGATGTATTCACGGTCAGCCCGGCAGAGTGAAGACAATTCAAGACAGCGCTCAGATGTTCTACGTGCTCCTCCCATGTAGCATTATAAATGACAATGTTATCTAAATATGCTGCAGCAATACCAGAGAATCCTGGAATACTTAGTCCATGAGCCTCTGGAAGGTTGCTGGAGCACCGTGCAAACCAAATGGCAGCACCATAAACTGGAAGGAATCCCACGGTGTCCTGAAGGCCATCAGCTCCCTTGACCATTTTACATGCTTTACATCAGGGCTGCCCAACCCTGTTCCTGGAGAGCTACCATCCTGTAGGTTTCTGCTCCAACCCTAATTCAACACACCTGATTCAGCTCATTAGCAGCTCATCAAGATCTCTAACTGGGAAAGCAGGTGTGGTTTGCTTTGGTTAGAGTGATAACCTTCAAGATGGTAGCTCTCCAGGAACAGAGTTGGGCAGCCCTGCTTCACACATCTAGTTGCAACGTCAAACTTAAGTCTTTCACGCAAAAAGACTCCTCACACTTTACAGTCTTCCACATACAAAGACTCCTCATACTTTACAGTCTGTCACACACGGAGTCCTCACATTTTACAGGCTCTCATACACAGTGAATACCTCATGCTCAACAGCTTTCAGACCCACAGCGGCAATCTCATACTTAATACACACAGAGGTTTGACATGGCAAAGTTTTTGAAAATTGAAATTTATTCAAGAGCGCACAAAACTTCACCCTGTCCGTTAATACACAATGTGCTATAAATAATGGAATAGGTGTGGTCATAGCGCGTGTAAAATGTGAGTATCATGGCACAGAGCTGTCAGTAGGTATTAGATTACTTTGTCTCCGTGCTATAGGGAAATTGAAATTTAACAATAACTATGAGGTTAAACTGCCGACATTTGGTGAGCATTTGAGGAAACGCACATCCACATTGTGTGAACTCTGTCAGAACAGCTATTTTTATACAGCGACTGCTCCAACACTTATGGACTGCATAGCATTTACTGAAATGAATGATAATAAACCCTCGGAGTAAAAACAGCTGTAAGGGGAGACGCTTTGGGCTTTGCAGCTCCCACACAACATTAGTTCAGGTTCTTCTTCAGCATTCAGAAACCTGGCAGAACTTCCATAGTTCCAGCGGTCTGGAGTTTTCGGCGTGGTTCTGTAGTTCTCAGAAGCGTGGCTTGATCTGCAGCTTCCTCTCTAGAGCATAAAGAGACCAGCACACAAGGCAAAGATCACAGAACTTGGACAAGATAGTCAGCTCCATCATTCTCTTTTTATCTGCTCCCCAACTACGGGAGGTTAAGAAGCTGTATGGAACAAACAGTTCTGGATTACAGAGCTGCACTCAGTCACAGCATTAATTTTTCTGAAGACACATCAGATTACAACGTTTTTGAGCAGGTACACGAAGAGCAGGTGTGTAAACAACAGATGCGTCTGCATGAAGTTGACGTGCGCAACTGACAGATGAGGGATATGACGTGCCTATGCTCAGCCATCAGACACGTATTTATAAACTACACACAGGGACGGCAGGCGTGGGAAATTTACGTCCGTATGGCAGGTGCGGACACGGCAGTTCCTTCCCTGGCGTTCGCCGTCGGCAACAGCAGGGCCATTCCGCGCGCTCGGCACATGCCTGGGCAGCCGCGTGGCTAAACGCGCATCCTGTAGCATTAACGCTGCCCGCACCTGCACAATTATCTGGCTGCTCTCACGCGTGCTATTAGCACATGAGCAAACAAGGACTGGGAACCTCCGCCATGTGTGCAAATGAGAAAACAAGTACTACTACAGATACTCCTAATAGTGCTAATACTGGTACAGCGACCAATACTATGACTTCAGCTATACTCCTTCTACTACAACCTCAGCGACTGCTATGTCACGACTAAAAGCTCCATCACTAATTACACTGTAATTACTAAGACGAAGAATACAACAAGGTAAACCACGTTTATTATTACCACTGCTACTACTATTACAACTACTGCTACTTCAACAAAGAGCACTATCACTTACACCGCTGAGACAACTAAGACCTTGACTACAACCAGTAATGCCAAGACTAGTGCTACTAGTACTGCTACAACTACAACAAATAATAATAATAATAATAATAATCAGCAGTGCTTTGACATAAAAATGGCAGTATGATGCAAGTTAGACAGCAGGGAGAGACCGGTGCGAGCTCCTTCTCACACATAGAGGGGGATTCAGAGGGGTGAGGGGGTCGTTCCCCGTTTTAGGAAGGGGGTCTCTACAGATCTCCGGGCCCCGTATAAAAATAATACTCCCCGCCCTGAATACCATGAATGGGGGGGGAGCGGTGTGCCAGATGGGCTGCGGGATTGGACAGGGTTTATCTGCAGCCATCATAAATATAACCACTGCACATGCACCCGTAGAGGCCAGCATGTACAGCCCAAAATAACCACAGTACGGCCCCCCACGGGGTCAGGAGGGTGTACTGCAGCCGTCTAATGCCCACATCAGTCTGTCTAAAAAAAGAGCGTTATTAATTATAATTACAATTATAATTGTTAGTCATATTAGTACGACTCTATCTAACCGTATTATTTATCAGCTGTTGTAGAAGGTAGCAGCAGCTGAAGTATTAGCATTAGCAGTAGTATTAGTAATTGTGACATCGCGTTTTTTTCTTTTTGTCACAACTGTGTGACACCATGACAGCACATATCCACTAAATCACTCCTCCCCTCAATGTCAGGTCGTTATTCAGTTTGGACACATTATCAAGGTCACACTTTAGATGAAGTGTTGCTCATAAAGGCTTCATACAGCATGTATGATGCCTTCATAAGTGAGACATAATGTCTTTATAAATCATACATAAGCAAATGTCATGCTTTGTAAAGGGTGGAATAACACATCCTTATTCAGCATGTGATGCCAGACGTGACAATGACAATGTCACCCTTTATAGCATTCAGCCACTAGCTAAGTGACATTGTCAGTTATATCACATCTGGCATCACATGCTGAATAAGGATGTGTTATTTCGCCCATACATTTGCTTATGTATGATTTATGAAGACATTATGTCTCAATTATGAAGGCATTGTACATACTGTATAAAGCCTTTATGAGCAACACTTCATCTAAAGTGTGACCCATCATTGTAATGTGTTTTGCAGTAGTAGGGTCAGCAGGAGTATCACATCAGAAGTGAGCTGCAGAGTGGGCAACAGTTTATTTGCCCCCGGGGTGAATCTGCCCCAGGTCTTTATCCAGAGTTTAATGGGTGAGATGCTGTACGAGCAGCTGAGAGCAGCTGAGGGGAGAGACAGGTGCCTGCAGTGTTGAGGCCTCATACACATACACACACACACACGAGCACACACACACATGCGCACACTCACACACACAGACACACACACACGTATGCGCAAACTCACATACACACACAAACACACACGCACGCATGCACGCACACGAGCACACACATAATACTCAGTCACTCTCTCAAACATATTAGTTACTCTCACATATAAACACACAGTACAATCACACACACACACACACACACACACACACACAAACGGTACACAGACAAGATAATAAAAAAAAGACACACAACATACACCCAGTACACAGTCACTTTCTCACACATGCACACACACGCGCAGTCACTCTCACACAGTTGTTCTCTCATTCATACAAACACACACACACACACACAAACAAACACAGTCACTCACGTCATGCACTCACATGACGCACACACTCAAGCCCAAATGCAATAATAATATGTATCGCACACAGACACACACGCACACACACAAATACATACACCCTCAAACAAACACTTTTTATGGATGCATTTCCTGGAAAGTTCAGAGAAAGAGGCACATCGAATGATAAACCAGGGAAGGGGTCGAAGGTCACAGATTGCAGCTCTGCTGGCGAGGGGCTGTCGGGAGAGGGGGCATTAAAGCTGAAGCAGGAGAGAAAAGATAAAGTGGAAGGAGGGAAAAAGAAAAGAAACGGAATAAGATGGAGGGCTGAGAGGTGAGGAAGGGGTTAATGTGGGTAATAAGCTCGCAGAAAGTCAGGTGGGGGTCTGTGTCAGTTTATCGAGTGGCATGTAACGGTGGGGAGGGGGGACGGCATCCATTACGGGGGGCTTTAAGTGGGGTGGGGGGGCTGGGGTGTCGTCTCTAATCCTCTATCCGTCACGCTGTCAGCAGGGCGCTCAGCTGCCTGCCTCCTTCATGCCCATCCCAAATATTTCGGCCCTCCCTCCCTAATGATTATTACCCCCGTCACTCACGCCTGCCCGCATGCTGCCCGCCCCCCTCCGGGCCCCCGTTACAAAAAACAAACATGACCACAAACAGGGAAAACAAGGAGCGGGAGAGGCGCCAGGTGCTTCATCACAGCTGCCATTACCCCGCTAACACTGCTAACTGGAACTACTAGTGATATACAGCTACTAACAAGAGCCCTTAATACCATCGCACTGCTTACAGGAGCCATAACCCCGCTAACACGGCTAACTAAAACTACTAGCAATAAACAGCTACTAACAGGAGCTCTCAATACAATCACACTGCTTACAGGACCCATTACCTCGCTAACACTGCTAACTGGAACTACTAGTGATAAACAGCTACTAACAGGAGCTCTCAATACCATCGCACTGCTTACAGGAGCCATTACCCCGCTAACATGGCTAACTAAAACTACTAGCAATAAACAGCTACTAACAGGAGCTCTCAATACCATCACACTACTTACAGGACCCATTACCTCGCTAACACTGCTAACTGGAACTACTAGTGATAAACAGCTACTAACAGGAGCTCTCAATACCATCGCACTGCTTACAGGAGCCATAACCCCGCTAACACGGCTAACTAAAACTACTAGCAATAAACAGCTACTAACAGGAGCTCTCAATACCATCACACTACTTACAGGACCCATTACCTCGCTAACACTGCTAACTGGAACTTCTAGTGATAAACAGCTACTAACAGGAGCTCTCAATACCATCACACTGCTTACAGAAGCCATTACCCCGCTAACACTGCTAATTGGAACTACTAGTGATATACGGCTGCTAACAGGAGCTCTCAATACCATCACACTACTTACAGGACCCATTACCTCGTTAACGCTGCTAACTGGAACTTCTAGTGATAAACAGCTACTAACAGGAGCTCTCAATACCATCACACTGCTTACAGAAGCCATTACCCCGCTAACACTGCTAATTGGAACTACTAGTGAAATACGGCTGCTAACAGGAGCTCTCAATACCATCACACTACTTACAGGACCCATTACCCCGCTAACACGGCTAACTGGAACTACCAGTGATATACAGCTACTAACAGGAGCTCTCAATACCATCACACTGCTTACAGGACCCATTACCCCGCTAACATGGCTAACTGGAACTCCTAGTGATAAACAGCTACTAACAGGAGCTCTCAATACCATCACACTTCTTACAGAAGCCATTACCCCGCTAACAGTGCTAACTGGAACTACTAGTGATATACAGCTACTAACAGGAGCCCTCAATACCATCGCACTGCTTACAGGAGCCATTACCTCGCTAACACTGCTAACTGGAACTACTAGTGATATACGGCTGCTAACAGGAGCTCTCAATCCCATCACACTACTTACAGGACCCATTACCCCGCTAACACGGCTAATTGGAACTACTAGTGATAAACAGCTACTAACAGGAGCTCTCAATACCATCACACTTCTTACAGAAGCCATTACCCCGTTAACACTGCTACCAGGAACTTCCAGTGATATACAGCTACTAACAGGAGCTCTCAATACCATCGCACTGCTTACAGGAGCCATTACCCCGCTAACACTGCTAACTGGAACTTCTAGTGATATACACCTACTAACAGGAGCTCTCAATACCATCACACTGCTTACAGGAGCCATTACCCCGCTAACACGGCTAACTGGAACTACTAGTGATATACACCTACTAACAGGAGCTCTCAATACCATCACACTGCTTACAGGAGCCATTACCCCGCTAACGCGGCTAACTGGAACTACCAGTGATATACACCTACTAACAGGAGCTCTCAATACCATCACACTGCTTACAAGAGCCATTACCCCGCTAACATGGCTAACTGGAACTACTAGTGATATACAGCTACTAACAGCAGCTCTCAATACCATCGCACTACTTACAGGAGCCATTACCCCGCTAACACTGCTAACTGGAACTACCAGTGATATACAGCTGCTAACAGGAGCCCTCAATACCATCGCACTGCTTACAGGAGCCATTACCCCGCTAACACGGCTAACTGGAACTATTAGTGATATACAGCTGCTAACAGGAGCCCTAAATACCATCGCACTGCTTACAGGAGCCATTACCCTGCCAACAGTGCTAACGGGAACCATTAGTGATATATGGCTTCTAACAGGAGCCCTCAATAGTACTGCACTGCTTACAAGAGCCATTACCCTGCTAACACGGCTAATGTGAACCATTAGTGATATACGGTTGCTAACAGGAGCCCTCAATAGTATTGCACTGATGCACTGATTACAAGAGCCATTACCCCGCTAACACGGCTAACTGGAACTATTAGTGATATACAGCTGCTAACAGGAGACCTCAATAATATCGCACTGCTTACAGAAGCCATTACGCCGCTAACACTGCTAACTGAAGGCAATACGGTCATATTGCTACTAACAGGAGCTATTTCTGCACTAAAACTGCTAACTGAAGCCACTACTGTGCGAGCACTGCTAACTGCTATACTGCTTTCAACAGTAACAATTAATTCCATTAACTTGCAGACCAGAGCCATTACTGCTATTGCACTGCGGTTCAGATGAAAAACCCTATTGTCGACGCAAATTTAGCAATAAACATCAAAGATTATTTTAATAACACTGAAATCTCTGCTGTCAATAACACTGAAAGCTTTATTATTTACACTAAAAACCTTGTTATTAACACTAAAAGCTTTGCTATCAACAATGCAAACTTTGTTGTTGACAATCAAAGCTTTATAATTACCCCTGAATGCTTTGTTGGCAACGCCGAAAGCTCAGTTAGTAACACTGGAGTGTTTGCGTATGCACGTGTGCGTGAGTGGTGGGCACGAGGGGGTATCCTGCCGGCTCATGTTGATCTTTCTCTCACTGTAGGGCCCTGTTCGCCCTGCAACGGCCCAGTGTGCCATCGCCCCGAAAATACGAAATCCTGCTGCTGTTGTTGCTGTTATTACTATTATTATATCAATATTATTAATATTATATAATATTGTTCATTGATTAACTCTATTATTTTTTTTACCATCAGTGATTTATTTATTTGTTTATTTTTATTCTAACATTTCATTTACTCCTTACTTCTTTGAAATTTGCCACACTACCTTCTCCTCAGAAAATAGACTCAATCTTCAATCTATAACGATGATCACTTATAGGACTGTGCACTCTGGACTAATCAATTCAACATTTCATTCGCATTCCTTATAAATTTTATTTTCAAGTTTTTTTCTTTTTTTTTCTTCTAGATTTATTTTTATCTCTGCTCATGTATGTCATTCCCATTCTCTCCCATTCACTTCTATCTGTTCGCATTTTATCACCAAAAAAAAGTTATTAACACTGGTAGTTTTGTTGGTTACACCACAGACTTTGCTATTAACATTAAAAGCTTTGTTAATTACACTGAAAGCTTTGTTATTAATGATGAAAATTTTGTTATTAACACCAGAAGCTGTGTAATTAACACTGAAAACCTTGTATTATCAACACTATAACCAAAACATTACCATTAAAGAACATTCTTCTAAGACGTGTAATTTCTGTTTCAAAAGTCCCCGCGCAGCACATAGGTGACCATACCCTTCATTACCCGAAAGAGGCCCAATCTACGATGCCATGGGACTGACCTGTGACCTCTGACCCCGGGGCAGTGGATGAGTTTGATGCCTCCTCTTCCTCAGTGGGTTCCGGGGAGCTGAGCAGGGAGATGAAGGACGGCAGCTTTGAAGGACCCGGGGGGGCGGGGTCCTCTCTTAGTGGCTCCGCCCCGTCAGACCTACGGTGGCGTTTAAACGTTTGAAGGAAGCTGATAAACAGTGATCACTGCAGACACAAAACCCTGGTTCAGAACGTAAGAGCCCTCGCTGAGCTTTAATCCAAACACCTGCATTTAACAATCAGCATGATTCATTAATTGGCTAATTAATTTGCTAAAACGGTTGGAAAAAAAAAAAAAAATTAAGAGCTTGTTCTTTTTAACCCCGGACTTCCCACCTCTGTTATCAATGCAACAAACACAAAACCTCGTCATTAGGGAACAGCACACTCCAGGATGCCCAGAGGTCACAATGACTGAGCAATTCCTCTCAGGCAATCACACAGCTCCTCAGCAAAGCCTCCTGGCACTATGCTAGTGCCGGGCAGATGTTTCTAAGGTTTAAAAATTTAAGCCATGTGATTCCAACCACAAAGCAGAAATGAAAAGGCAAATGGAGGAAACTAATAACAGAAATTAATGAAAAATGAAATCAGCTCATTTGAATACTGTGGCTGTATAAGTTCAGATCTTTACATAAACAGATTAAATGGTAACATGTAGACAGAGACCATGTGAAGTCCTGTGCAGTTACACAGAGCAGGATTACCCCGTTAGGAAAACATCCACACCGAGTTACACCCAGAACTCTTCTAAATCTGAAACATGGACTGAGATAAAGAGCCGAGCAGGTTTAACTTATTTGGTGCCACACTTTCAGTGGTCCAGCAGGCCATTGTTATGCACTGAATACATGGGGGAAATGTGAACAGAAGATCAATCTGAGCGACCACGAGCGTGGTGATGAAATTGCAGTGCTATCTAGTGGAGATAGGTGGTACTGAAATTCTGGCAAATTGTATAACGCCAAGCGCCATTAACATAGATTCACGTCAAAGACGTAGATCAACTTCAATCGCCGCAAATGAGTTAACTAATCCAGCTAACTCAGAGTACAGCTTTGCGTAACAGTGCCCAGAGCTTCAGACACACTCAGTCAACATGTTACTTTTCAACCTTGTTTACGTAAAGGCTCTATCTTACAAAGCAATACTTTACACTGCTGTATCTTCAACAAAAAACCCAAACCCTGACCCCTGGTTCGCGGTTTGGAAGTCTGGGTAGGCCCTTAGGGTTGGGGTTTGGGCCGGGAGCTCACCTGGGTGGGGCCTCCTGTGTGCGTGCGCGTTTGGGCGGGGCAGAGGCCTGGTCGGGTTTGGTGCGTTTGAGACGCTGGCGGTGCTGAAGTTTACACTTGGAGCCGCGAGGGCAGGACCCAGTGCTGGAGAAATCCGGACACACTAGTGTGTGTTTCTGTTTACACTGCGCGGGAGACAGGAACACAGTCAGTATTAACACACACTTACATACATATCGAGGGTTTGGAGCACAATGGTGATATGTCCAAATTTTGTGGTTTTGAGGTTTTTACCCCCTGTCACAGCTTTCTATCGGCTAATCCTCGAAGCGCAATAACTATATGCCCATCTGCATTCGTTTTTAATCAGAATTCACCTTTTCATTTTGTGGTATGTCCAACAAAATCTGCTTAAGTGAATTAAACATTGACATTTTGATGAATAAACATGAATTTTAATACAGAATAGTCTGTCTTCCATTGCAAACGAACTTACCTTCAACCAATCACCATTGTGTTATGTCGCATCATGTGCTAGAATTGTTGGAGCACTGAGGTGACATGTCCATTTTTGGCAATTTTGACCATGATGTTGCGGTTACACTGCTATTAAAACTTAGGTGTTCAATATACTTCTGAACCATGCAGCAAAAGAGTGACTGGTAAAAAAAGAAAAAAGATATAAAATACCTGATTTAATAGAACACTTGGAAACCTAAAAATCAATTTTTCTCAAAACCTCTAAAATGGACATATAACCATTGCGCTCTGACCCCTCGATATACACTCCAGAGTATGTCAATATACATCTACAAATACACTGATGTTAGAGTATTTAGGATGTTCCAGCATATACATAAACATATGCATGTATCTGGTGACCTGTGTGTGTGTGCGTGTTTGCGTGAGAGGAAAGTGTGTGACAGATAAGGAGAGAGTTGGGGGGGGATAGTGATACAATCTTTGTATTTCATGCAAACACTATGGCAGTAAAACTATAATGTGGGGCAATTCATATACAGAACTAACTGAACTTCAACTTGAGTTAAGCCGCTTTCACACCGGACGCGAAACGAATTTTTCGCACGACAGATTACATTCAAAGTCAATGCAAAGACACGAATACACGGGAAACGCGTGTATTCGCGTCTTTGCATCGACTTTGAATGTAATCTGTCGTGCGAAAAATTTGTTTGGCGTCCGGTGTGAAAGCGGCTTTAGAGTGTGCTTGAATCAGAGGGGAGATGGGTAAAGAGGAGATTTTGTGTGAGAGAGCGTACATGTTTGTCTATAATTAGGGGGACACAAACTGCCTTGTGGAGACCTACAAACCACATAAGTGTAGCAAGGCCAAACAATAGCACCGTGGGGACATTTCTGGGGCTCCATGACATAATTCTGAGCTAAGGTTTAGGTTTATGTCTTGGATTACAATTGGGCTCACAGTTAGGTCCAGGTTTAAGGTTAGGGGGTTAGATTAGGGTTGATTTTACGGTTTGGGAGTATGGACGTAGGATTTTGGTGCAAAAAAAATTTTTTTGGCCCCCTCTTGTAGAGTAAAACATTAGCTGTATGTCTGTGTGTGTGTGTGTCTGTGTGTGTGAGAGAGAAAGAGATTAGAAGGAATGAGTTGTGTGTGAGAGTGTGTGAGAGACTGTACGAGAAGGGAGAGTGTAAGAGAATGTGCAATAGAGAGCGTGAGAGAGGCGAGTGTGTGCAAGAGAGGGAGTGGTGTGACAGAAAGTGTGCGAGAGAGAGGAGTGTGTGAGATAGGGAGTGAGAGAAGAGAAAGAGTTCGGGAGAAAGTGTGTTATATCTAAGTGAATCGGAGTGAATTGGCGGTGATTTCATTCTTCAGGAGATTCAATCCCTCCCACCTGTCATCTAATTATACCAACTATGGGGCAAGAGGAGAGAGGGGGTCCTGAAATAGAGCAGGGTGGGGGGTGGGGGGTATCATGTTCCCGGGAGCAGCACACCCCGCCGCGAAACATCCCATCCCGCGGCGGAGGACACCCAGGACTCCCATCAGCCACTGCGGCTAGGGGCCACATCAGGGGAGCACATTAATCTCTCCTCAGGACCCTTTCAGCTACCCGCCGACCTTCGACCTTTTTGTTCGGTGGAGATGTACGAAGGCGGGGTGGGGGTTGGTGGTTAAACCGAGGTGTGCAACCACGGTTACAGGCTATGTCCCTTTGGGATGTTTAGGCTAAAGGCCCATTTACATACAGAAAATGGACATGCGTGACAACACTGCCTCAACACCAGTTTAAACTCAAGCTGTAGTGCTCGGTTTAACTTTTTCTTTGGTTTAAAAAAACATCTGCCTGACCAATAGTTGCAAAGCATGGTGGGAAAAATGTGTGAAGTGTGTTGACTGACTGACAGGTGTGCACAATCTTGAAATTTGGTCTGTTGACGATGCGAGTTCCTGGTATAAACATTTATCACTTATTATTGAAGCGCTGAGAGATGATCAATATTACCGACCCACCGAGGAGACCCCTAGCCCTCGGAACGATTCTCATGACTTAGGTTTGTAAACAAAGTGTCACTCAGGGAGAGCCTACGTTACTGGTAGAACAACTCCGTATCAAAAAAGATGGGACGGTAAGGAAAAAGCGACTGAAAAAGAAAGAGGCAATTTGTAAATCATACTTGGCCTGCGTTAAATTTAAAATAGTACACGACAAAACATTCATGCTTTACCTGATCATACTTTTTTCGGATACACACGCTTGTTCAGAATTTGATGCCAGCAAGATGTTCGAGAAAAGTAGGGACAGGGGCGATATAACACTCAGAAAGTGCTGGAATGGTAAAAATGGGAGTGCAGGTGTTAGGTGACACTATCATGCTCGTATGTAAAAGGAGCGTCCACAAGAGGCACAATTTACATGCAGCGTGTGCGCAAGCCTCGCCACTACATGTTAAATGTGCCATTGTGAGGAATTTAGGGGCTTCACTCTAGACAGTGCAAAGCATTATTAAAGGATTCAGGGAATCCGGAGAAATATCTGCGCAACGGATGAGGTTGAAAATCAATATTGAGGCCCCCAATCTTCCATTCTTCATATGGCACGGCATCGAAAACACATTTTTTTAATGGAAAAGCCATATGAGCTGGGTCTAATTGCATCCACAAATCCTAGTGAAGACTGTAGTATACACTGAAGAAGCCACATGCAAAAAGCATTCAGAAAGGCTGCAGTCTTTTCTGGGCTTGAGCTCATCTGAAACGGACTGATACAAACTGGACACATGCTGTTGTCAGACCAGTCAATCCTTAAAATTGTTAATGATAATGATGGGCATTGTATTCTCCAGGCCAATGAGGAAACGAAACGGACCCCATTGTTAGTGGTAAGATTCAAAAGCCAGCATCTGTCAGGGTATGGACGTATTTTAGTGGCCGTCGCGCATGGGTAACTAAAACATCCGTATCAGCACCATTGATGCCACAGGACATGAATGCATTTTGCGGCAAAATACGCGGTCTTCTAGAAGGCATCTTTTCAGGAATGCCCAATGCTCATTTCAACAGGACAACAGAAAGCTACATTCTATGTATGACACAAGAGTGTGACCTCTTAATCTGCTAGACTGGCCTACCAACAGTTCAGAACTGTCTCCTGTTCATAATAACGGGAACCTTTAAGCGCAACATACGACAATGAAGACCACAGACGTCTGAGCGGCAGAGGACGTACAGTTAGGTCCATAAATATTTCCACCTTGACACAGTTTTCATTGAGTGTGCCCTATACAACACCACGATGGATTGGAAAAGAAACAATCATGATGTGCTAGAAGTGCAGACTTTCAACATCAATTTTAGGCTTTCATAAATAATATTACATGAAACAAGAAGGAACTCCAAGGCAGTTAGAGAAACCTACGCCGTTTTAAAGTTCGTTCGCAGAGGAAGCCGGATTCAGATTTATCCTAGCGTAAACCATTTATACAGAAGAGTAAAGTGACGGCTGTCGTGGTTTTTAGTGTCACGTTAATGGCCGAGATTACATTTCCCAATTGACACCGTGGCTCGATAGTGCCGTCTTTAGGCGCATAGAGATTCTTTCAGACCTTGAATCAAGAATACGAGCCGGATCTTCATAAAAAAAACTGTATCATTTCCTCCTCAGCACGGTATATTTCAGCATTCAAAATTCCATTGACACCCATCCATTACTTTTTGAGATAACCCGTTGACTGAAAAACAAACAAACGCCAGTAAAAACATCACCCCCTGGAGGAGGTACAAATACAACCATTTTATGCTCAGCCCCCTCACAGTTTTACGGGCTCATTAATAATTGGACAAATTGATATAATCAATAATTAAACCTTTATTTTTAATACTTGGGCGCAAACCCATTGCAGTCACTGCCTGTCTGAAGTCTGAAACCAACAGACGACACCAGACGCTGGGCTTCTTCCCTGGTGATGCTCGGCCTGCCCTGCACTGCAGATCTCTTCACTCTTCATGCTTAAAACCAACCTTAAATATGGAGTCTTGGCACTGTTTTCCATTTAATACAGGTCAATGATTTACATATCAGTGGTTCCATATCGACCAAACTCTTTTGGAAATGGGGTTGTAAAAAGGCCCGGAAGCAGTTGGATTGGGCAGATGCCCACAGCTGTCTTACAAACACAGCATTTACGCCTTATGAACCGAAATGCCTGGAGCACAAGCTATATCCTGCAAAGCACTGAAGCAAAATGTATTACCCAGGTCAGAACAGGGTATAGCTATGCTTCACAATATATGAGCAAATACACAAAATATTGCCACTTTCAGATATTGATATGAATTTTTGAACGAACGTGCAATTCTGCGAAATATATTCATCGCAATCACTTCCAGAAATTGGACAGTGTACATCAGGAGTTTTATTTGCTGTAAGGGATTCTGAGGCCAGTGTTAAACTCACACGCAAACACACGCGCGCGCACACACACACACACACACACACACACACACGCGCACACACACACACACACGCACACACACACACACGCACACACGCACACACGCACACACGCACACACACACACACAAACACACACACACACAACACCTATGCCCATCCACCCAAACATACACACGTGCATTCACTCACAATCAGACACACATCCTCTACCCACACCAAAATTAACAATGACACACACACACGCACGCACACAAACACACATGCACACAGACACACACACACACACACGCACACAACACCTACGCCCATGTACCCAAACAGACACGCAACCTCTACCGACAACAAAATTAACAACCACACACACAGACACACACTCTGGCACAAAAACGCAGGAGGAGTGGATGAAACATCTCTATACGAGAGCTCCAGTTCACAATTTTCCACTTGATTTAAGGAGCGGCGAGGAATCTCTGGGGCCTATTAGGCCTGTGCGGCGTGTCAGAGCCCAGGAGTCAGCAGTTTGCGCATCACCCGGAGAGGAAGAGCGAGGAGGAGGAGACGGGGTTAACCCCCGAGTGCCCGCCCGCCTCCCGCAGCCCGCCCGCCTCCATCAGCACTTTTCCGCCGCGTAATTACAGGCTGCTATCCATCATGTCTGCGACACTGCTCCTGCGCCGCGCCGAGGAAAAAAGAGACTAAGCACTTTCGCTAATAGAATAAATATTAATATCTCTCCTCGTTTTATTACATCGTCTCATCTTCCGCCCGGAATATTTAAATATTCCCTGACAGAGAGAGAGAGAGGGATAGAGAGAGAAGTCAACACAGAAAAACAAAAGCAGCGTATGAAAGATAGAGGGAGAGAGAGATGAGAGACAGAGAGTGAAAGAGTGAGAGAAATGAAAAAAAGAATAGGAATTAAAACTAAAACACTGGCTAAAAAAAAACCAGTCATGCACACACGCACAATATCTGTTCCCTCCTATGGCTTCAGGCTTCAGTTTATTATTAATGGTTCTGTTAGTTGTAATGTTAAAAATGCGTCCATCTTGTACGTAATACTGTTCGTGTGATTTTCTGTGTGCTGTATTGTGGGTTGTTCTTTGAGGTGTTCAGTCATTTGGAAAACTTTTTTTTTTTTTTTTTTTTTTTTTAAGTACCTGCCTTAGGACTTAGGATGACATTCAGCAATTGTGCCAATTCCGGCATATTTACATTGACGCATATTGCTGATATGTTGATTAATACATACACTGTCCTATTTCAATAAATTCAGCCCCCAAAAAAAAGGAGTAAAAATGGTAAGAGCGAATCAGATAAGGATAATCAAATGTTCATAAGCAGGGGAAGAGGTTGATTTCTAACAGAAGCTCGGTGTCGGTGTGTGCAGCTGTGTTTTTATAACGCAGTCGGCAGAATTCGGCCTTGAACACAGACTTCTCGCCATAAATTTGTGCTTCTTTCCAGAGCCCAATTCTGCTGCTGACACTCCAGGAAGGGCTGGTTTTGTTTACTGACCTTGAGATGTGGGTCACAGTGGACCTCGGCTGTGTCTGAACAGGGTCCTGTTTCAAAAATGTTTTTTAAAAGAAGCGTAATTCCCATTTAATACTTCTGGGTTCCAGAAAAGGAGGCAGCACACCATGTTCTGCAATCATGCTCACCTAAACATACCTCAAACATATTTTAAACATACACTAAATATTAAAAGAAAAAAAAAAACGTCACAGTCAGGGCCTGGAATAGCTTACTGGGTCATGTCGTAGAGCAAGAAACTTTGAGGGATTTTTATGACAAGGCTTGATACAGTGTTAGATACTACCTAGTCCCTACATGCCCAAAGTATTTTACACTTCTGCGGGAGGGAAATGGAAAGCTGTGTTGGGATGACTGCCCTATTCGCACTACTATTAATACTACGTTATGGTACGTCAGACGCCAACGCAGCGAACAGCCCTGAAACCTACTGGAAAAAGAAGGCCTTTGAAATAAATATCTCGGGCGCGTTATTTTAAGTCCTCGAGATTCTGAGCGTTTAAGGACCCTAAGTCACGAGCGATAAGCCCAGCCACAGCGACGCTAGCACTTGTGAAATTAGCCGACTCATTAAACAGAGAAATCTGGAGACGGCCACGCTATGAATCAGAGGATCAGTGATAATGAAGCCCGGCAGAGACATGGCGTCCGCGAGGAGGACGCGTAAATGACCACCGCATCCCTGCTGGTCTCCATCACCACACCAACACACCGGCTCGTCAGCAGTGATCGCTGTCAGGCCTCTTCATCGCTGCCTGTTACCGTTTCTAAGTGCAACTTGAGCATAACAACAATACATCATGCAGAGTATATCACGCCATTTAGCCAAGCTGTTCATCCATAACCGCAAAGAGGCATTTGGTTTTATCCAGCTAAGGCCTAACATCTAAAACATGACATCTCTTGAGTGTTATGGAAAAACCTAGTAAGTAACAAAAAGCTGATTCCGAGAAAAAGACAGAAAACTGTATCCCTCTGGGGTTAAGCTCTTGTCCGACAATGAAACTGACATGGTAGTTATTTGTTCATTACATAATAAGAGATACTTATGGAGGATTTTTTTTCTTTATTAGTATCCCTGGCAATATGACTTAAGAAATTTTTCCATCTGAAAATATTAAATGTCAAATCTCAAAATGAAGGACAAAAACCTAACGATTATGCTGCTGCAGTGGCATTTGACAGTTTTTCAGTGTTAACTCCACCATCTGCTTCCCTCTTCAAGCCACTTTTCAGTCGTTATTAGCACGTGAATTGCGTGAATTACGAATTCTGACCATGAATGTCCTGCACATCCAATGCATTGCATGGGGACTTACCTCACAGATCAGATAAAATAGGTATGCTGCTTCATAACTGGCTAATTCACTGACCAGGTTTTATCATAAAAAATAGAAAATTTTACGTGGAAGAACCAAGGAAGATCAACTTGCTTGATTTTTACTTCACAACTGATTAAATACCGATTACTTGCTTGGTTTTGCCACAGGAAAACATAGGAAATCAATGATTATTTGTCATGTATCTTACTGTATATGATGAGGCACAACCTAATATGTACAAAAATGGTCCTGACTTAGTTTCGACCAAAATTAGACTTGCTAGGTTTTTCCATAACACTCACGATCTGGGGCACTGATCTTCAGCCGTATTCCCAGAGAGCTACAATATACTGGTTTTAATGGCCTCTGAAGATCAGCAATTGATCAGCAACCAGAGTAAGTGGAGTAGGGGATTCCCCCGTCCTGGCTCTTTCAACCTGCCACCAAATCATCCCCTGATCTAACTGGCAATGCGATCTGCCCTCTCCGTCTACCTCAAGCTGATATGTGGCGGGCATCCTGGTGCAAAATGGCTGCCGTCGCACCATCCAGGAGGGTGCTGCCCATTGGCGGTGGTGAGATGACATTACCCCCGAGGACTGTAAAGTGCTTTGAGTATTTTCGAGAAGGCGTTACATTAATGCCAAGTTCAGTTCAGTTCAGTCGCTTGCTTTAACAGATTTAGCTGACCAAAAACAGCTGCAGATCATGTGGCTCTTCAGGTCCAGGGTTAGGGCCCGATCACACCAAACACGTTTAATCGGCATGGAAACGCAGGGCACGTCTGTGAAGCCTACATAGTAAAACGTTCTGGGTACATCTTTTCTGCTGTTGCTAAGTAACACTCCTGCCATTCACTCTGCGAACATTCTGAACCATGGTAATGGTGGCCGCAAACAAATTCCACCGACGTCTGGAGTGGTGTTTGTTTTTTTAAATAATAGGTGAGCAGTTGGCACTTGCTTTCGCCCCTAAGGAGAGCAAGAAATAAAATTAGTAGAATAATTGAACAACTTTTGTGAAATCATTTGTTACAGGGCCAAAACAGTGCTAACGGCGGCAAAAGATTCCTCTGGCATCTCTGTTTACAAATGGAACCTAACGTGAAATAAAACTCCGCCCATACTTTCAAGTTACTGGACAGCAGGGGAAAAAAAAAAAAATCTAGAAACATGAAGCACTTTTTTTTGTTTTTGCAAACAGTTAGATGCCAGAGGCACATACACGCAAGGAGCCCAGCGCTCTAAAGCAGCATCCAAAATGCTGTCATTATATGTAGTATTAAAAAAGGCACCCCAGGCCGATGAAGTGTGTTCCGCGTGAACAGCCCCTGAGGGACTCCGGCAGACCCTGGGGCTCTCCAGAGCCAGCACTGGGGGCTCTAATACACAACACCATCTCCAGCCCTGGTCTTAAACACAGTCAGAGCACTGGACCCAGCAGGCTGCCCAATGAGATGGGTGTAACCACTCTACCCAATAAGAGTGAGGAGTTTCCTGGTTCAATGCAGTTCAGATTTCTGTGCATTGCGCTCCTTACAGAAGACAGTCGCAAGGACACTTTACAGAGAAGATGGAGGGACAAACGTTTGGAACTCACACACACGCACACACACACACACACACACACACAAAAGAGGGAAAAAAGTATCTCCAGAGGAGACATAAACCCTCCAGCAGCTGAGAGAGACGACTCTCCAGTGGGAGGAAATCTCAGGAGGACCCCAGCCACAGTGGGGGAGCCCATCGAATGCAAAGGTAGAGTGAATGTAAGATAAATTACACACGAAAACAAGCATAGCAATTCAAATGGGTCGAGGAGGTCACAGTTACAGTCATGAACTGGCTGGAGAAGTAGCAAGTCCAAATGAAAGGAAATATAGTAAAGACTTGTAAGGTGCGAGAATGAAGTTTACCAAAAAGTATGAACATATGGTTTACAGTCAAGTTTAAGTATACAGTTTACTTTAAGGCGCAAGAATGGAATTTACTTCAACCTGTATGTCGTTTGCTGTAAGCAGTGAGTATTGAGAACACAGTAAGGTCTGAGTTCGAAGTGCACTCTAAGATATGAGTACAGAATACACAGTAAGGTAAGAGCATGTAGTTTACTGTAAGGTGTATAAAGTTAACTGAAGCATTAGTATGTAGTTTTTTTGTGAATTGTTGAGTATGGGGTTTAATGCAAGGTGAGAATATAGTATTTACTTTAAGGCGTGGGAATTTAATTTTCTGTAAGGGGTTGAATACAGGGTTTACTTTCAGGTGTGAATATGGAGTTTACCGAACGGCGTGAGTATGTACTGTAGTTTTCTGTACGGTGTGAGTTTTGGATTTCTTAAAGGTGTGAGTATGTAGTTTTTAGCCCGCTAGGCGTCTAGGCCAATCGGGCTTACGCTATGGTTAGATGCCTTATTAGTGGTCTATCGTGCGTTTGTGAGTCTGTGAACTGTTTGCCGTGTCAGCGCTCTAGCGCCTCCAGTTATTCACGGATTCTTTTCATATTTTATATGCGTGTATATGGGACGAAAATCTATGCCAAGTTCGATTTTGGCCACGTTTGGCCAAGCGGGCGCAGTGGCTTTGCCACTATTTTTATACTGATGAGAACACAGTAAGGTCTGACTTTGAAATTTACTGTAAGATGTCTGTAGTTCTCTGTAAGGTATGAATATGACATTTAAGTGTGAATATGGAATATAGAGCAAGGTGTGAGTGTGCAGTTTATTGCAAGGCACTATAAAAGAGCTCACTGTAAGGCATTATAAAGAAGCACACTGCCACTGCAAGGCATTAGAATGTAGCTCACTGCAAGGCATTAGAATGTAGCTCACTGCAAGGCATTATAATGCATATCACTGTAAGGCATCAGAAGGCAGTTCACTGTAAGGTGTAAGTACATGGTTTACTGTAAGGACTGAGAAAGAGTGGGTGTGGTCAGGTGTGAGGGCAGGCCGTACCTGTAAGGCCTGAGTAAGAGTGGGTGTGGTCAGGTGTGAGGGCAGGCCGTACCTGTAAGGCCTGAGTAAGAGTGGGTGTGGTCAGGTGTGAGGGCAGGCCGTACCTGTAAGGCCTGAGTAAGAGTGGGTGTGGTCAGGTGTGAGGGCAGGCCGTACCTGTAAGGCCTGAGTAAGAGTGGGTGTGGTCAGGTGTGAGGGCAGGCCGTACCTGTAAGGCCTGAGTAAGAGTGGGTGTGGTCAGGTGTGAGGGCAGGCCGTACCTGTAAGGCCTGAGTAAGAGTGGGTGTGGTCAGGTGTGAGGGCAGGCCGTACCTTCTCTCCTTTGGGGCAGTACCCCCGGACAAAGTCCTGACAGACGCCGGCCGAACGCGACACGTAGACGTGGCTGTAGGGACAGCTGCTGTTGCTGCAGATCCCCCGCAGGAAGTAGGAGCACACGGGCATCTGGGGGGGGAGAGGAGAAGCGTTCAGCTAATAACCCAGGGTTTATAGGCTCAAGTCCTGCGCCTTCCAGGACATTGTTAGACACTTACAGATGGAGGTTTAGTACGATGGTCACAACCCATCAACCCGCCCTGAAATGGAGGGAATATACCCTGTAATTTGGGATGTCTAAAGGGGAAGACAAATATTTCTGAGAACATTATCACATCAGTCACCAAGAGAGCATGTTTATCACAAAGAGATCAGTATGGCGGAGAGACTGATACAATGAAGAGAGACGTGGAGGTCGACCAGAGAGAGAACTAGATAACTCAGGCGCCACAGGGACCGAGTCGTGTATCTCCCTGATCCCCAAATTTCGGACAAAATGGCCGCCGGCAGCCATATTGGACGTCCAAAATTGCTGAAAATTGGTCTTGAGCATTGTCAAATAAATATCTTCGCCTGTGTAAAATTAGAAAAAAATCCTGTGATAATTGTCGCTTCCAGAGCCCGGAACAGAAAATCTCCGCAGGCGCGGCGGCGGCGGCGGCCCCGGAACTAAACCATAGTATCTCCCGACTATCGTCGTCGGGGAGACACAATGAGATACGAGCCCGAAAAAAGTTGGGATGGTACAGAAAATGCACCTAAAAACAGAAAACACTGATCTCTAAATTCCCTATGACTTGTGTTAAACTGCAGGCAGTATGAAAACAAGATACCTACTTAATTTTTTTTTTTTTTCTGGTCAACTTTATTTCATTTGTAAAGATACAACCACTCCTGTCACTGAGGCCTGAAACACAGACCAAAGTCAGTTGCGGCAGGGAAATGTAGGGCTGGTAATGAGGTAAAAAATAAAAAATAAATAAGTAAATAAATAAAAGATGAAAAATGATGTCATTTGAAACAGCATATTTAAGATTTCAGCAGGCAGTTGTCATCATAATTTAGTACAAAGGCATCATCCAGGAAAGGCAAAGTTCTTCAGGAGCAAAGATGGGCCGAGGATTGCCAATTTCCTCAAAAATGCTAAGAAGTGTTATTAAAAGGCTTAAAACAGTATTCCTCAAAGAAAGGCAGGATGCAAAATGGATATTTTACCTTCAACACTGTACAACATAGATGAAAGATTTAAAGAATCTGGAGGAACTTCAGTACATAAAGGGCAACAGTGCAAGCCTAAGCTGAATACACTGTGACAGCCAATCACTCAGCGGACACTGCATCAGGAATCATTTACATACAAAGTGATATAACCACATGGGCTTCACATTAGCAAACTGTCGTCAAGTGCTACTGTACATGGGTACATCCTCTAATGGCAGCTAAAACTTCACTGTGTGAAAAAAAAAGCCCAATGTTGACAGACTCCAGTGGTGCCATCGACTTCTTTAGGCTCGGAGGAATCTGCATTGGACCAACACACGGTGAAAAGTGTATTTTGGACAACATTTCAGGTCTTTCTTGAAAGAAATGGATGCCATGACCTCTGCTCCAAAGAAGAAAAGGACCATCCAGACTGTTATTAGCCAGAAGTTCAAAGACATGCCCTCTCACGGTGTGGTGTTGTATCAGTGCCCTTAGCAAGAGTAACTAACACTTCTGTAAAGGCACTTTTAATGCTGAAAAGTACACAGATTTTGGAGGAACATATGTTGCCTTCAAGATGCCTTTTTTCTAGGGACGCCCATGCATAATTCAACATGACAATGCAAAATCATATCCTGAATGCATTAACCTCTTACACCCAATGGGGAAAACGGGAGAAATTCTGCACGTTTTGACTACTATGACAAATAGCCGTGTATCTCGAAAGCTATAAATGCCAGTCATATGGTTCATTTTTTTTCTTTTTCAAACAGGAGAAATGTAAATATGGAAAAATCTAAAATCAAGATGAAATTTTTTGTTGATAAACAACAGCAGGTATGGAGGAAATGACACCAATCTGGAGTACATGCATGTCTTTAAAACATTTTAGAAAAAAAAGTATGTTGAAATCTTTTACCATTCAAATTTTAGAGCAGTTTATATTAAAAAAAAAACATAAAAAAGAGCCCTTTGTCACCTGCTTCTCATCTAGTATTACAGAAAGTCCAGTATCTCAGGCACTATGAAGACCAGGAATATGGTTAAATGCCTTTTTTAAACTGGGTAAGTAGATCTTTATCACAAAGCAACTTGTTTTAACCAAAGTCCAGTATCTGATATTTTGTTTCAACAACGCACGTCCATAAAGTGTAAAAAAAAAAAAAAAAAAAATGTCAGCTTGCAATCAGTTTGTAGAATTTTTCCCTGATGTGGTACAGCAATTATGGATGAACTGACTCTTCTTTGGGGTGCCTGTATATGCTGACTACATGTGTACAAAAAAAAAAAAAAAAAAAAATCAAAATCATTATTTCTAACCTAAAGTTTGGGTATTTTCAATTTTCAGGCAAGCCCCTTATGGTTTGGTTACCAGTCTCTTTACAGTAAAATGATAATTATTATTCTGAAAACATGCATATCTCTATGCTCCAGTGAAGAGACAGAATGTCAAATAATGCGTTTCCTGATGGCTAAATAAAAACAAATCTAATATTTACAATTCAAGTCTCACAATCCAATTTTTAAATGTCCTAGTTATATCCAGCACAACGCTGGATTCCAACTGACACCTCAAGTTCATGTGCAAAAAATTAGGCATAAATGAAGCATAATAGTATCGTAAACCGTAGGGTAATGGTACTTCCATTTGAAACAGCCAAAATCCAGCATTAAACCAGGAGAGACAGGACCGTTTTTTTTTAGATTCCCCGGAGGTTTGCCCAGCGCGTGGAACGAACACTCATGAAACAAGGGTTAAAACACAATTTTGTCTGTACAAAAGGAAAGGCAAATATACTAGGTTAACAAAACTGAAAAATGTTTTTAAGGCAGACACGTAAAGACCTAAAAAAGCAGTAAATTGTGATGCGTACATGGCCACTCCAAGAGATCCACATGCACCATGCTCCATGGAAAAAACAAACTCTGACGGACCATTGATTACTCTGGGGGAAACTTAGTGATTTGACTGTGTGACATGTGATTAAAAGGACTGACACAAACATGTTACCATGCAATGATGCAAATGGGAGGACTCCTTGTTCAGATTAAGGAGGTTTAAAAAGGCATTGCTGTAAGAAGAGGGCACGGATGCTGGACTTGCAAGCCAGCCGTCCCAAGTTGTCTCTGATAGAGAACGTGAGGCGCATGTCGAAATATAAAAAAGAGACAGCAGAGACCCGTACAGTTGCACATGTTAAGAGTTTTGCGGGAAGAATGGGGGGAAAATGACTCCGGCAGCATTTAATCACTTCATCTCTTATTAAGCACATTGAAAACAAATGGCAACATTACAAAGTACTCAATACTCGAGTGTCACAACTTTTTTTAAATATGCTGCAAGAATAAAAATAAGAGTTAATTTAAAAAATAAATAGTGTTGAAACATCAAACAATGTGCTGTTGTATTATTGTCAAAATAATACTGGTCAAAAATAATTTATACATCACTGCTTTAAGATTTAATTCTAATTTAACGTACCATCTCCACTTCTTCTGATTTTGGGTTGGGTTGTAGAATAGGAGACAGTGAGAGAAGGAGAGAGAGATAGAGGTAGAAAAATGGTAGCGATACAGAGGAAAGAGTAGGAGAAAAAGCGAGGGAGTCAGGGAGAGGGGGAGAGATTGACAGAAGATAAGGAAGAGAGAAGTAGAAGAGAAAGAGATAAAGGTATAGAACAGTAAGAGAGGGAAGGGAGGAGGGTGAGAGAGGGAGGCGTGGCGAGGGTGTCATGTTACATTTGTGACATCGAGGAGGGCTGTTTTCGTCTTACATTTCAAGCGTAATTACATCTATCACCAAATCCATATATAAATAGTGTTAATTACAACTGATTTTTTTTTTTTTTTTTTTTTTAAGTACAAGAGTGCAGATCAGGAATTAAAGGCACGGCGCCAAACACCCCCGCACTGTCACCACCCTGGACCCCACCTGACCTAACCTGCTCCAAGTATAAATAAGGGCAGAATCAGGAACATGGGCCGGGAATTCGACCCGCTGTAAGCGCAGTATCATCTCCAAATGGATTGCATCTCCGCTACCTAATTATCCGCTACAGAAATATTTACCCAGGCTCTTGCCTGAGCAGATAGCATGATGTGTTTATGAGCGCGGAGCGTGGAGGCCGGCCAAACTGAGCGGCGAGGAGCGGGTCCTGTTTCCAGTATTTAGAGGTGGGGGTGGGGGGTGGGAGGGTTAGGCTAATCATCGGTCCTGTGCAATAACCCTCCCTCCCGTCCGGCCTGTCACCCCTAACTAACATGCCTGGCTTAAATTTGGGGTGTTGGAGGAAGAGAGGGAAGCTGAGGCCAACTTGGCCCTGATTCCAATGGTAAACGAGATGGACAACTGCTCTCCCAGGGAAAGGGAGAAATACGGGCCGGGCTGCTAAGAGAGCGGAGGGGGGGAGGCGCGAATACGGTGGCAGACACGCAATGCCAAAGAGCCTGACGCATATCGCCAAAAAGACCGCCAACTCAAACTGGCAACACACCAACTGCAGCAAGGAGGAGCCAAATGCAGACCACTAAGGTTTCAATCCCATAGCCAAGGCGCCAAAGGCAGTGCCAAGCAATGCCCATTGCCAAAGCGGCAAGCACAGAACTCCACAGAAGCGTCGAGCGCTGTGCTGAGTGCCAAATGCAGTTCCCTTATTCACTCGATTACTGATTATTCTTTCCCATTTTCAATACTTTTTAAAGCGGCCGTTAAAAAGCAGCTGATTGAGCGCGTTTTGCTGGCAATAAACAGGTCTACTAGAGTGAATGCTTGAGGACCCTCGTGCTACAGTAAGAGTGCACAGGAGTAAAGAGAAGACTGCGGTAAACAAGCAGTAGGTCCTTCCAGTGTTTAGCTCCGACCACCTGGACTAGCTCAAAGGCACAATTTTCAAGCCATGAGGCTAAGCTAATCGACTGATCAAAAACAGTCAATGGTTGGAAGATAACATGACGGGACTTTTAGTTTCTGACCTTTGAACTTTTTACCACCAGTGTGCAGAAGCCAGAGTGTCCTCTTACATGAATTCATAAAGCAATGGTTCCAAACTGCCTGCCTGGACCGCCAGTCAGACCCAGGTATTTCACATCTTCTACCTAAAGCACATCTGATACAGGTCATACACACCCACAACACAGCACATGATAAATTGAATCAGTTGTGTTTGAGGTGGAATACAATAAATACCTGGATCTGGCAGGGAGGCCCTAAGGAAAGAGTTGGGAACCACTGTCATACATGGCCCAGGTAAGTGTGTTCTAAGTACATGGCATAAGAGTGCATGTGTAGGGCAGGAGCCATACAGGTCCCTGGTATGCCCATTTTAAAAAATGTGTAAGAGTGTGTGTGAAGCACGGTAACCATAGAGGGCCCAAGCCAGTGCGCTGGGTGGTGATGCAGGTTTGGGCAGGCAGGCCGCAGCTCTGGTTACCATTACACCCTCCCCCCCTTATGCCCTTACATGCAGAGGTACTCAGCTGTGCCAAGGAATCATCACCCCACACCGACCCCCAAACTCCCCCACCTCCTCACACACGGCACTGCCAGGAGACTGTTGAGATGTCAGGGGCGCCTGGAATGTGAAACCGGACCCCCGCCCCACCCCCCAGCTGAAACAACGTAGGTCCGGCGTCATTACGCATGAGCCTAAAACTGATCCCTGATGCACCTCGCTGGGACTGGCAGACCAACGTCATTCACATACTGAGAGAACATTATCAGCCAAAATACCATACTGGGTAAACTTAAGAACTTTCGCACACGTGTACACACACACACACACACACACACACACACACATATGCACACACTTTTTCTCAAACACACATATGAATGCACATACACAAAGATAAACACACATGCATGAATACACACAAACACACAAGCAAACACAGAAGTCAGAAGTGTGCACACAGAGACAAACTCATGTACACAAACGCACACACAGACACACACTCATACGCACGTGCATACACACGCACACACACACACTCACCTTCTCTTTAGACACTTTGTGTGAGAAAGGGCAGGAGCCGTCCGTCTGCTTGCAGGTGCCTCTGAGAAACCTACAGGAAGCAGCAGCCTCAATACATGCTTACAACACAGGGATACAGTACCTGTCAAAAGTTTGGACACGCTTTGCTAATGTCACAGCACTCTGTTTTTAGAGAAATTTAAACAGCTTAACTTCTCTATATAATCTCAAATAGAATCTTGTAAAAGGTAAACAGTCAGAGGTGAAAAGTGAATAATTTACTTGTTTGAATAGTACCCGATGCAGGTGTATTAATGGGTGTATGTGGGAACATAGCCTAGTGTACCAGTGCGGATACTGTATATGAATAGGTATAAGTGCAATCATAGCACAGAGTACCCGATGCAGGTGTATTAATGGGTGTATGTGGGAACATAGCCTAGTGTACCAGTGCGGATACTGTATATGAATTGGTATAAGTGCAATCATAGCACAGAGTACCCGACGCAGGTGTATTAATGGGTGTATGTGGGAACATAGCCTAGTGTACCAGTGCGGATACTGTATATGAATTGGTATAAGTGCAATCATAGCACAGAGTACCCGATGCAGGTGTATTAATGGGTGTATGTGGAAACATAGCCTAGTGTACCAGTGCGGATACTGTATATGAATAGGTATAAGTGCAATCATAGCACAGAGTACCCGATGCAGGTGTATTAATGGGTGTATGTGGGAACATAGCCTAGAGTACCAGTGCGGGTACTGTATATGAATAGTTATAAGTGCAATCATAGCACAGAGTACCCGATGCAGGTGTATTAATGGGTGTAGGTGGGAACATAGCCTAGTGTACCAGTGCGGATACTGTATATGAATAGGTATAAGTGCAATCATAGCACAGAGTACCCGACGCAGGTGTATTAATGGGTGTATGTGGGAACATAGCCTAGTGTACCAGTGCGGATACTGTATATGAATTGGTATAAGTGCAATCATAGCACAGAGTACCCGATGCAGGTGTATTAATGGGTGTATGTGGAAACATAGCCTAGTGTACCAGTGCGGATACTGTATATGAATAGGTATAAGTGCAATCATAGCACAGAGTACCGATGCAGGTGTATTAATGGGTGTATGTGGGGTATAAGTGCAATCATAGCCTAGTGCAGGTGTATTAATGGGTGCGGGTGGGAACATGTATATGAATAGTTATAAGTGCAATCATAGCACAGAGTACCCGATGCAGGTGTATTAATGGGTGTAGGTGGGAACATAGCCTAGTGTACCAGTGCGGATACTGTATATGAATAGGTATAAGTGCAATCATAGCACAGAGTACCCGATGCAGGTGTATTAATGGGTGTATGTGGGAACATAGCCTAGTGTACCAGTGCGGATACTGTATATGAATTGGTATAAGTGCAATCATAGCGCAGAGTACCCGATGCAGGTGTATTAATGGGTGTATGTGGGAACACAGCCTAGCGTACCAGTGCGGATACTGTATATGAATTGGTATAAGTGCAATCATAGCGCAGAGTACCCGATGCAGGTGTATTAATGGGTGTATGTGGGAACACAGCCTAGCGTACCAGTGCGGATACTGTATATGAATTGGTATAAGTGCAATCATAGCACAGAGTACCCGATGCAGGTGTATTAATGGGTGTATGTGGGAACACAGCCTAGTGTACCAGTGCGGATACTGTATATGAATAGGTATAAGTGCAATCATAGCACAGAGTACCCGATGCAGGTGTATTAATGGGTGTATGTGGGAACACAGCCTAGCGCACCAGTGCGGATACTGTATATGAATAGGTATAAGTGCAATCATAGCACAGAGTACCCGATGCAGGTGTATTAATGGCCATTGGTGCAGGCATAGCGTAGCATACCTGGTGCAGACAGCCACCTTGTCGGGGTCGTGTATGTAGGGGCAGGCCTGCCCGCGGTTGCACTTGCCGAAGCGGTTGTAGTACATGCAATACTGCCGCCCCTGCTGCTGCTTCCTCTGTTTGGCCTGCCGTACGATGGCCAGGCTCCTCTGCACCGCACGACTTGGGTCCCAACCGCATAACGGCCGCCCAACACCGTCCTGAGCGCCCCAAGGCTTCCCTACAGAGGGGAGACAGGAGTTCTTAATACAGGTTACCACAGTTAGCATGAAACAGCCTCACAATTTTAACAATTAACTTATTTAGCAGCCGCTCTTCGTCCAAGGCGACGGACAGCTGACTCGACTTCACAGGGGCCAATCCCTCCAGGAATGATGTGAGGTTAAGGACCTTGCTCAAGGGCCCAAGGGCTAAACTCACCTTCAAGCGGCGACACAGGGACATGAACCAGCAGCTTTACAGTGGCCTGTAAGACACCTTAACCACTGATATATAACACTGATAGAACTTTCCAGGAGCATTGTGAGAATATTATTCATGTGTGCCGGGAGGATGGATACACAGAGTAGACAGCAAAGCACACAGACACACACACATGCTCGCATTCACACACACACACACACGCATGCACAGAGAAATGCAGTCTGCTTTTCACACATACAGAACACACGTGTGCACACAAAAATGCAATCCGTATGATGCACACATGCACACACACGCACATAAATGTGTACACACACACACACACACACACACAGTATCGTGTTCATGGAATCAGCTGTTGAGTGAGATGCTGTAAACATGTTATGAGGTTTACTCTCCCTGACGTTATTTTCCACAGGGGTTGATATGAGATTACTTTCCTGGAGCTGCAGTAATAACCACCTTTGCCCCCCCCCCACAGACACACACACCCCGACCCTGACCTCGAGCGACTGCGGCCTCCTGGGGGTTTCCGCACACCTCCTCGCTCATGTGCTGAGCTGCAGACCCCATCAGTAACCTGCTACAGCTCCAGTGTGACCAGCAGCACAGTGTAACCCACCCCGAAAAACAGCACCTGCTCAGGCCAGATCCTACATTCAACACCTCTGCCGCGAGGTCACTCTGACCGTGAGCAGGGTGAACGTGCATGATATTCAAGAAATCTGGCAACAAGGTCAGGACCCCAGATTTCTAAGATCAAAATCCCAGGTTTGTGATCAGAACCACAGATCTCCAATATCAGAACCTCAGATTTTGAAGATCAAAATCCTAGGTCTGCAATCAGAACTACAGATTTCTAAGATCATAATGCCAGATTTCTAAGATCAGAATCTCAGGTCAATGATCAGAACCACAGATTTCTAAGATCAGAATGCCAGATTTCTAAGATCAGAATCTCAGGTCAGTGATCAGAACCACAGATTTTTAAGATCAGAATCTCAGGTCAGTGATCAGAACCACAGATTTTTAAGATCAGAATCCTAGGTCTGCTTAATCAGAGGCCTGAATTTCTAAGACCATAATTACAGATCACAAATGCCAGAACCCCAGCTCAGCTTGACCAGAACCCCAAATCTCCAAATTCAGAACCCCACACGTCGAAAATAAGAACCCAAGATTTTAAAGATGAAAAAAGCAGGTCTCTATAAACCCCAGTCACGGGCAGAACAGAGCAGTGTTTTCAGTCACACAGACTGTGGTTAAGAGCCGTGATTCTGATTTAATCTAAAAGCCACAGCTCCAGTCCAGCCTCAGTGAACCACTGCCCACCAGAACTGACGGATTATGGCTATATTATTCCAGACTGCCTCACACACGAACAATAGCACAAACACACACAGACCTACACGTACTCACACACATGTACACAAACACACACACACAGATACCAAAATATATATCACATACACAAATTGGGGGAGTGGCCGGGTGGGGGCACCTCCCTTTACCTGCTCGTTGCCGCGGCGAGGAGGCGGAGCCAGCACTAGCACTGCTGGTGGAGCCGGTCCGGCACAGCTTATTGGCTGAGACACGGTAGAGGGTGCCGCCAATCCAGCGCATGTCCCGCCCCCTCCAGGGCTGGGCGGTTCTCAGACGGCTCTGTAGAAGGGCTCTGAGGAGGGGAGATTTACTGTACAATACATCAGTGCCATCTTTACGCTGCATTACATCACTAACTTCATTACATTATGCTACACCATTACTTTACATCATCACCATAATTGCACTACACTGCATCATGACCATCGCTATATTACACTGTCACCATAATTACACTGTATTACATCATTACATTACATGATGCCGTTACCATCATTACCATTCTTAGATTAAATCATTACATAACTGTATTACCATAATTACACTACATGATATAATGGCCGAAATTGCACTAATATGTATCATTGCACTATGTTACACCATTGCCATCACTGCACAACATTTAATCATTAGTATCATTACACAACATTACATCATTACACGACTTCATTACTACCGTTTCATCACACCATTACCATCATTACATTACATCATCATTACATGACAATTTTCGAGCTGGCGCATGTCGTAGAAATTCTCTTCAAGCCAGACTTTATTGCAATAAAGTCCAAATCAAAACATAGAAAAAAAAAGAAAACAGGTGTAAAAGGAATCAGGATATAAAGGAAGAACTTCAAAATACAGAGATACCTGTCTCATTTTTATACACAGGTGAAAAACAGAAATTCCCCTTTTTTCATGAGGTCAGTGACAAATTTAAATACTTATTTCTTTAACCCATTATTACAAACTGAACCCAATTTTATGTTATATATGCTCAGACTGTCTATATTCACTCATTAATAATGAAAAATACACTTAGCTCTTTTTCATGTGGTCGGTAATAAATTGAACAGCTTAACTTATCGCTAAATGTATTGATATTTTTGCTGTAGTATTCAGCAATAATTGATCATTGAGGGAATGAATCAACCGGCTTAATGTGATATTGCTTTCATATCAGTTGAAATGATAGAATTCAGGTGTTCCAGGAAATTAATGAGAAATTAATTAATGTCAGTGGACAGCACAGAATAGCAGTGCAGACCCAGCGGAGTAAACATGTTGGCTCCTGGTGTTCATGGCTCAGGGTGTGAAAGAAAGAGCGCCCCCTTCAGGCCAATCATGGACAAACCAGAGGCTGAAAAGTGACTGAACCAGCTGTAATCTGAATCAAAACATGCTCTCCTTCTCTCCCGTTCTACCTTCCTCCCTGTCAGATTTCTCTCTCTCTCTCTCACACACATACACACACACACACACACACACAAAACTGTCCAGAAAACACACACACAATACCACCTGGCCCCTCTCACTCCTTCATTTCCGTCATCTCCTCCTCTCTCTACCTCTTTCCCTCCTTCCCTCCCTCTCTCCGGCTGTGTTAAATTGCACCTTTAATGGAAAAGACAGGAGGAGGAAATGGAGAGAGCTAAAAAGAGGAGAAGAGGAAATCAACAGGAATAGAGGAGAGAGAGGAGCCAAACTACACCCCAGCAGAGACACACACAAACACACAGGCACACACACGCACAGGCACACATACACACACACACACACACACACATACTGAGAACCACAGTGTGCGAGTGTGAGAGCTGATGTAGGTACAGGTGTAAGAACAGGTGAAGGTAACTCTAATCTAACCCTCATGCAGCCAATCAGCTGCTCATACGGCACACGACTGATAAACTCCATTTATCACCTCAACCTCAGGGCCAACTAACACAGAAAAACACACGCACGCACGCATACACGCACAGCTACGTGTGTGCTTTCTGTGTCTGCACGTGCACGTTTGAGTTTTTCAGTGCATCCGTGTATGATAGTGTGTGTGTGTGTGTGAGTCCCAGTACATTTGTGCACATGTACATGCATGCGGGGGCTTGCCTGTGTGTTACTGACACTGACTTCTGAAGCACTGTTCATTTTCCTGGACATGCTACAAGAGAGCAAGAAGCTGATTTTCTCAGCAGGTAAGACAGAGCCTAGCGTAACCCGTCCATCACAGATCCGTTTCTGTGTGTGTGTGGGTGTGGGAGTGTGTGTGTGTGTGTGGGGGGCGGGCTTTCTAAAGTGAGCTTCACCTTCCCATGTGCTCGTGACCCTAACCTGACTCTACACGCATTTTCAGCTGAGTTCACATGAGCACAAATCTTACAATATTATCACTATAACAGTCATTTTCCTCACCAAAGATGTTTTCATTCGATCAAAAAACTGGAATTCAGGGGCATGTAGGGGAAAATGGGACCAGCTTAGGCAGTTATTTGCACTTTTATACACGTAACTTATACAGTGCTGAACAAATTTATTAGACCACCACCCAATGTAAGGTGTTGGTAAACCTGATACACAGCTGCCCTAAATGAACAGTGTTGGTAATTACCAAAATCATTTTTATTATGTTTCTGTAATGGTTATTTTGCATGGCCTCCTTTGGCTTTAATAACAGCTTGCATTCTTGCATTCAACCACTAAAACTAATGTTTATCTTCAGGAATGCAAGTAAATAACTGTTATTTGGTATCTTTATCAAAAAATGATAATGTGCTTAACTATTTTTTTCAGTTTTTTTGTAAAACAGTAAAATTTGAAAATTCATTGACAACAACAATTATATTTTAGCATTAAAAATATCAGTTCAATTAAAGAGCTTGCGCATACTAGTGGATTAATCATTACAGAAAAATAAAAACTTATTTTGGTAATTACCAACACTGTTAATGTAGGGCAGCTGTGGCATAAACCTTACATTGGATGGTGGTCTAATAAATTTGTTAAGCACTGTACATGTGTCATGATGTGTGCCAGTCTATGTGTTCGGGAGAGTGTTGGTGCGTTTGCAGTGCGTTCAGGCGTGCCACCAGTCTAGACTCACTACATATCCCATAATGCACCACTGAGGTCAGAGGCTACAGTGACATCAGCACTAAGCCCTTTACAATAGTGTGGTACAGCGCAGTGTATAGAGGTGTAGGCGATAAGAGATTTATAACCCTCTGTAATCACCCTCGGAGCAGTAACACTAGGGGCTGCGCAGGGGAGACACATCAAATTTTATCGACACTTATTAAAGAAAAATTAAACGGTCCCGGGGTCCATAACGACCTCCACTAATCAGCTGGGGTTCATTAGTAAACTCCTGTTTTGGGATGTGAGGCAGTACCTTTTCAAACAGAGGGTCGTCCGGTTCACTGTTAAACCCAAACAACACTTCTGAAATAACACTGACACTTCAACAACAACAATCAACAAGAGCTCTGCTACACTAATGGCAAACGTCAATGATAAACTACATTCAACCCAAAAACTACTCCTTTTACCAGTTCCACTTTACCATGCAAAGTCTAAACTGTGACAGCAACTGAAAACAGCAGAGTTTCAATTCGTGAAAAGCTGGGGTCATTCAAAGCTGTCCAACTGTCTGAGTACGCAGCCATGGGTGCAAACACAAAGAATTTCATCTGGGGGGAAGAGAGAAGAGAAGGGAAGAGAAAGAGAGAGGGAGGGAGGGAGGAGAGAGAGAGAGAGAGATGGGTAGAGAGGAGGAGAAGTGCAGCCACACAGATAAATCTGAAGCTCATTCACCCATATTTGAGCCCCTTATTAAGTAAATTAATTTGCCTGGATTTCAGCGGAGCTCCGATCTGCTGCATAAACCTCTTGATTTAGTGGGGGGTGGGAGGGGGTGGCAGCATTAGCATTAGGTGACCCCCCCCCACACACACACACACACACCACCAGAGCTGAGTTCTCATTTTACATCTCTCCAAATACAGGGGTGTATCCTCACACTTATCTCCTGTCTGAAAATGAGCTGTACACACAGGCCTCTTGAGTTCACATCTCATATACAGGGGGTGTACAAATATAACATCACACACTGATACACACAAATATACTATATAATGTACTATATAACATATATCAACACTATATCACATTATTTACTTTAACGAACAGAAACTGGACACCCACTGCTTTCTAAACCCAGCAGACAGACGATTGGTCAGACGGTTCTGAGCAGAGTACAGCATACAGGAAACAACTGTTAGCAGACAGGAAGTAGATTCCATTATTTTTAAAAACTGGTCCTCGAGGGAAAGGAGGAGAGAGATCCAAAATATCACCGAAGATCGAACAGCTAAGCTCTCTGGGGAGAGCGGACTGACACCCTGGATTGGACAGCGTTAGCGCAGCCTCGGTTGATGCGGTTGAAAGTTTACGTCACACAGTGCTGATAGCTGTCGGTCACAGCTGCTGGCACAGTGATGGCATAATGATGTTTTGCCCATGTAATTATCCTCCCGCCATTCACCACAGTAATTGCGACGATCGGGGGGAGGCCGTTAAAGAGGCGGGCTGGCATTAATTAAATCAATGAGGAGCGCTAACTACGCGGGACGTGGAGGGGGTGTGCGGGGAGTGCTTTCAGTGAACTGGGCCGAGACCGAACGTTCACCTGAGCAGTGCCGTCAGACACAGGAAAACACAACAGCTGATCACAGGTTAGCCCTCTTTACGAGCCTCACTTCCTAGAGGGCTAATTAACCACCTCGCCTACCAGCTACTCCTTTTACATTCACGTGTTCGATCGCCACTTCTGTGTGATGCTCTCCACCCTGAACTCTTGGAATCCCATCATTCTCAGCGACACCCTATTAGCTCTATCGCCCCCCTCTGTTCATGTTCATCTTTACTGAGTGAACACACCTGCTCGTTACTCTCAGCTATTCAACAACTCATTTTGAAATGAACGCACGGTTTAAATGCAGCTGCTCCATGCATCTTGAGCTGAATGGGTAGCAATCTGGTAGGTACTTAACCCTTTCAGTACTAATGGGACACAAATGTCCCGCAATATTTCCAAATATCCTGTCAGGACATATGAGCCCAAAAACCCTTGCATTTGGGCCAATGCCGCATCATAGGAATACCGCTTCCTTGCTGGGAAGAAGATCCGGACTGCAGGGTATTATGGGTAATTGCTGAATGTCAACAGCTCTCACTGATTATGGATAAATCCTTGCAATCCTTGGTCAGTAGGCATCTGCTTGTTTGATTGAATTTGTGACATTAGAGATTATAGATTGTTTACTGTTTAGATGGTTATTTCAGCTCTTATACTCATATCTTGCTCAGTAACAAAAGACTAGGACACATTCGTCCAACCAGTATTTGTCAGCGAGACATATTTGTCCCATTAGTATTGTATTCTCGACAGGTCTAGAGTGGCAAATGAGTGCCATTGTGTGTAGATGACGTATATATTCAATTACGTTAACATTTCATGAGTACGTCTGATTCAGATTACTGTATTCAGTATTGAAAGGGTCAAGATTAAATGAGTCAAAGACACTTTGGGACGAGATTTAAACCGGATTCCTCGAACCATCGCAGGAGGGAGCCTCGTAGCTGGAAGATAGTCAATTACAAATAGACCAGTCTCCAGAAGCTACATACCTTAGCACAATGACCATAAAAAATATATAGTCTCCAACTATGCTGCTAGCACGGAGGCGGAAGGGAAACGTTTTTCTCAATCGCTGCTCCGCAGTAGGCGCTCCAACATCTGGCGCCAGTTTTATCCTTTAAGGATTTGCCGTAACAGAGAAAGATTTCTGTATTTTTTTTTATTTCCTCTACTGCGATAAGCCCAGTAACCAACACCCCCCAAAAAAAAAAAAAAAAAAAAAAATCAACTGACATTTGCATTTTGTGCTGGGAACTGTAAATCGGGTTTGTATCTGTCTGGTGAAGATGCATTGATGTCGCTAAGTGTAAGCGGAATGTGGATAAATCATATCTGAATATTTTCCAGACAGAAGACGTATGAAATGTGTAAATGGGGTCTACAGAATGCCTGTATTTATTCCACTGCTCAGAGCAGGACAGCAGAACACACTGAACTCTTACAATCGCACACCCTGCACTGCGCCTCCCGCCCAGCTAATACTGTTAGCGCTAATGGCGGTGCTCACATCGAGGGCGTCTCACAGAATGTGTGTGTCGACCAGCTACCATTCACATGAACAGGAGCGTTTGAGAGAGGGACCGGTCTGTCTCAGAGCGATTGTTCACAAAGAGCCACTGGTCCTGGTCCTAAAGTCAACATCCTCGAGCTCCAAGACCTGTTGGTTTTCTACCCTCCCTTTACCTGGGAGTCAGGACTGAAGATGGCCCGGCCAATCAATCAGAGTGTTCATTTACTTACCTCGAATAAATGAAAACCTGGAGTAGGATTTGAGGATCCCCGGCCTGTGGATTAGGGCTCTAGACCACTGTGTGTGTGTGTGTGTGTGTGTGTGTGTGTGTGTGTATTAATGATCTTTTCCCACAAGAGTCCATTGTCTCCCCTATGAGCAAATTTAGTTCAGCTAGTGCTCTAGGCGGACAATAGAGGAATATTCTGAAGATATATCAGGAAAAGGTGTGTGTGCATGCGTGTGCACGTGCCTGTGTGTGTGTGAGTGTGTGTGTGTATACGAGTGTGTGTGCTCGCAAGTGTGTTTTACCGGGCAGACTGGAGTCTCTTGGCCCTCCAGGTCAGGGCGGAGCTCTGAGTGGTGTTGTGGGCGGGGCCTGTTCCGGGACGGCGGGTGATGATTTTGTAGCGAGTCTTGATCACCCTCTGACCCACGGTATAGCGCGGCGAGGAAGAGGAGGCTGAGGAGGGGCAGAACACACACATTAACACACATACATGCACAAACACACACACACCCACATTAAAACATTAAAATACACTCAAGTGTGCACACATTTATGCAGGCATGTGCACACAGGCACATAAACACACAAGCACACAAACAACACAGTAACACACACACTCACACATGCTTACACACACACGCGCGCGCACACACACACACACACGCACACACACACACACGGTCTAAATCCTCCAGGAGAGGAGTTAGCACGCTCTCCCCAAGTTCACACAGGTTTCCATCAGATGCAACAGTTTCCTCCCACAACAAACACACACAACTCAGGCCAACAGATGAAAATTAGCATCACCGGCGAACTCTGGTGTCTTTATCTGCAATGTTCATTACTGTGCTTCAGCCACGTCACACGCACAATAAATTCAGTCTACACAAATATACACAGACATTACCAAAAACACACACCACCCCAAATTCACATTCCTCGACGAACACAAACTGAAAGCCAAAAGCACGCTGACAGATACGCTCTCTGACGCGCAGACAAATTTCTCCCTCAGGTTCCTCTCTTTCTCCTTCTCTCTCTCTCTCTCTCTCTCTCTCTCTCTCTCTCTCTCTCTCTCTCTCTCTCGCAGGAGTCTGTCAGGTGCGTTCTTTAACAAGGAGCCTCGCGTGTTAAAAAGAGAGGAATAACAAAGGATGAATTTTTATGAGCGTAATAAATCAGGCTCTCCATCTCTCCCTGTCTCCCTCTCTCTTTAAGTCTCATTCGTTATATCATTTTAGCCATCCATCAGCAGCCCGCTCTAACTCATTTATTTACTCATTCATTCCTTTACCCGTCATTTTGCTTTATGAAGGAGTCAGAGAGCCTGACAGCCCGCGTTCGACGCTCCGGTAAAGGATGGTAATTTGCGCGGCGTTTCTCGAAGTGCTTTTACGCCAATTTTTAAACCATACAAAGATTTATACGTCGCCAGTTAATAATTTATCGTCTCGAGAGGAACGCGCTTGCTACAGACAGAAATAAAGAATTAGAGACGACGCGGATAACAGAGAGCTGAAAAACACTGGCGATTTTCAACATCCTGTCTGTCCAATCCTGTCATCCAGAGGTCGGCAGCCACACTGGACGACTATTGTCTCTCACGTGACCACATACGCATGCACACACGCACACATTTTTGTATAGCTACACTTGTGAGGGCATTGCACTGATTTCCATTCATTCTGTACAGCCTTCCCCAAACCTTAACCATAAACAAAGTATCACCAACCCAACCTCTTACCTTAACCTCACCCTAACTGTAGCCGGAACCCTAACTTTAACCAGTAAGCTGTAATTCTCTGTGAGGACCACCCAAAATGTCCTCTCTATCCCAAATATCCCAACATCATTGAAAGTTGGTTCTCACAAGTATACCAACACAAGCCTGGACAGACAGACACATGCTCACCACTTCTGAGTGATTTCTCATCACCTGCACAGAATTTGCACGTATTTCAAATTAATCTCACATTCCTCGCCTCTTTGGTGATTCAATTCCACAACTTGACACTTTGTGTCAGCTTGACACTCTTGACAGTTGAAAAAAATTTTTTGGGCGACTGGAAATTTACTTTTACTGACCCAAAATGAAAACTGGTAGCCCAAATTTCCATTGGTATATTACATTGCTCAAATAATGACATAGATTCAGACAGGACTAAGGTATTGGGCCAGTATGATCATGATTATCAAAAAAGGTAAAACGAAAGTAGCACTGGCAGCCCGTAATCTGAATCACATGGCACTGTCTGCTTTGTTTTTGTTTAATTGCCTTGGCAGGTTATTGATGATAGAAATTAGTCAAAAATGTAATTAATATCTCTTCTGAAGAGTGCATTACCCATATAAAATTGGCGTACTACACCCCTATAAATTACAGGCAGCGTTTTTTGAGCTGAAAGCGCCCGTAACCTAATTTTCAGATCGCTCCTCTCCAGCGCTTATTGTTGCTAAGTTACATAAACTGCCTCCATAGCACTTCCGCAAACCGTCATTACTAACGTCAAGTCTCTGTAGTTTAACGTTAGCTAGCGTTAGCTTAGAAAGGTTAGCAGTTACAATGAAAAGAAATGCTAGTGTATAGTCTTAGCAACTGAGCTAATGAATGTTCATTTCCCAAAAGCGTAGCTAACGAAGCTCACTATGCTTTTGGAAATGTAGCAACTCCAGATAAAATAAATTGGAAATTAAGCGATAAAATGCACCTAGCTACAGCTGTTGGGCTGTAACAGTGAACGCTGTTGAAGTGAACATTAATTCTAACTTGTCAGCAAACCCATACTCCCAAAACAGAACAGCAAGCAAACCTAGTCAACTGATAATTGATTAGAGACACCATTGCTGCTAATGTGGTAAGTTCCTCTCTCTTCTCGATTTCGATTTGTCGGTGAGAGAGAAGTGACACTAGCGTGTCCTGTTCCAAAAAATGCCATGAGTGTAGCGGGAAAAGAAAATGCTGAACTAATTAGGATTTATATACAGAATAGATGCCTCTGGTGCAAAAAAAAAAAAAAAAAAGCTTCCTGTGGACATGGACCCTGAACAACCGTGTCCGACGAAGTTGAATTCTGAGACTCGTTTGAACTCGCCCAGACATTTTATTTTGGGCGAGTAATATTTTGTTTTTGGCATTTTTTTAATCGCCAACAGAGGGAGAGTGTGAGTGTGTGCCTGCCTGAGAGTATTTCAGTGAGAATCTGTTTTTGTGCATGAGGGAGTATATGTGCATCTCCGTTAGAGAGCATGAATGTGTGTGTTTATGTGTGTATGCAGTCCGTTAGTGTGCACGAGTCTGTGGGAGGTGAGAGCGATTTGGAGTGGTCACGTGACCTTTCCTCTGTGCGTGTACAGGTGTGTATGCATCTCAAGAACGTGTGTGTACACGAGTGTGTGCACGAGAGGAAAAGACTGCCCATATTTCTGTACTCTGTGTGAGTGATGCCAGCTCCTATAAATCACTCAGCACTCAGCTGCTCATTCAGACAGAACCAGAGAGAACAGAGTGAGACAGAGAGAGAGAGAGAGAGCAATAGACAGAGAGAGGAGATGGGTTTACTGTAAGCTGAACCAAATCACTCATTCTTCCTCCCCCTTTTTCTCTCCACTTCTCTAAGCAGTGCATCTAAGCAGAGACCAGAGAGATATAGACCAGAGCGATAGAGACCAGAATGATGAAGACCAAAGAAATGGAGACCAGAGAGATAGAGAACAGAGAGATACAGACCAGAGTGATAGAGAACAGAGAGATACAGACCAGAGTGATGGAGAACAGAGAGATACAGACCAGAGTGATAGAGAACAGAGAGATACAGACCAGAGTGATAGAGAGCAGAGAGATACAGACCAGAGTGATAGAGAGCAGAGAGATACAGACCAGAGTGATAGAGAACAGAGAGATACAGACCAGAGTGATGGAGAACAGAGAGATACAGACCAGAGTGATAGAGAACAGAGAGATACAGACCAGAGTGATAGAGAACAGAGAGATACAGACCAGACTAATGGAGGCCAGACTGATGCAGTCCAGGTTGATGGAGACCAGAGTGAAAGGGTTCAGAGTGATAAGATCACGCTGATGGAGACCACAGTAATGGAGCAATAAAGCTTGGAAACGCATGAGATGATACCTCTGAGGTTCTAAATCAGACATATCACCAGGACAACCCTCCCCCCCACCTGTCTGCACCGCTCCACCACAGCTGTGGGTGGGAGAAAGTGACACACGCACAACCCAACACTCCTCTGGACCTGAAAAGCAACTCTCGCTAACACCCCCCCCCACTCTACAGTGCTGTAACATCATAAATCTTATCAGTGACAGTCAGAGAGACCCACTCAGCCCACGGCGCCAGTCCCCCTGTACAGCTCTATCTGTGAGTGTGAGCTGTCGGCAACTCCTGCCCAACGCTGAGCAACTGCAAGCACATCACACACACGCCATCATCATTAACACTACCGCTGTGCAGACTACCACTGTCTTTAAACTCACTCACACACACACACACACACACACACCACCATTAACACTACCACCACTGACACAACCACCGTGTAGACTACCACTGTCTTTCACACACACAACACACATCACATTTACATTACTTTACATTAGAACATACACACGCTCTCTCTCACACGTGCAAATGCACTCCATCTCTTACATACAGTGCAAGTGTAAAAGCAGAAACACGCAATATATTCACATACAAACGCACTCTCTTACACACATACATTTAATGTACATCTCGTACATACAGTCCGAATGCAAACACAAAAACAAACTATATACACGGACCCAATGCTCTCTCTAGCTCGCACATATGTCAGAACTGTGTACTGTATATTTGCATATTGACAACATTTTTGTCATATTAGCTGTCTACCACACTGTATTGAAGATGTGAGTGTGAGGTTAAAGTATTTCAGTACAAGTAAGCAGGTACAATGTATTGACTTGATATAAAATTTTGCATTTGGAAAGTGAAGCGGTTCATTTTCAAACTGAATTCCATAGAGCTGTCACAGCCAGTGAAGCAAGCGGTTATTAAGCTGAAAAATCTAAACAAACGGCTTCTGAGAAACAGTAAAAACATCAGGCGAGACCACAATTATTTGGTCCATTCTTAAAGATAAAGACCGCTCAAATGAGATGAGGAAGGTTTACAGACCAGAGTGTGCCCACTTGATGTTACACATATACAAAATTCAAGACACACTGTACAAATACACAAGCACACACACACACACACACACACACATTATACATTCATACACACGCCCTCTCTCACACATTATACATTGCACATACACACAATTTCTTACACACTGTACAAATAAAATACTCGCATGATGTAGGCCTGCATATCCGCATACTCTCTCATTGTATAAACACTCAATGTTACACGCTGTACAAATGCACACCATGTCGAACACACGCCCTTAATACACAAACACACACACACACACACACACACACAGACGCAGTGCTTTCACGAGGCAGAGTTTCCGTTCTGTCACAGGGGTCTACGAGCAACTCTGTCTCGTCTGACAAATCAAATCACTCCACGCGTCCCCACCTCCTAGCGAGAGGTCAGAGGTCAGAGTTCATCCTGCGTGCCTCAGGGGTCATACGCGGGTTTGTTACACTCTCCAGAGCAGCTGAACAGGAGATGAGGCGATGATTGACAGGAGGAGGGCGTTGCACAGAGGCCAGGGCTGAGTGACCTTTGACCCCCGCTTTCGTGGGAGCCCCCGTCTTTCATGACAGTAACCCTACTCCTGCACTGTACAGTAGGGAGGGGATTAGCAGACCGGTCATTCTGAACATCGCTACCGTTACACGGCGCCACGTGTTACCCTCCGTCAACACAGACACACACACAAACATACATTCACAAGGAGGGCCTCGTTCTGTCTACAAATATGCATCCGCACTCACTCGCTGATGTAGAAGGCAGTCAGATAGTGCATTACCTCCGCTGTGTTGCAATCCGTTCACGCACGAATTATCATCAATGTGAGTGTTAAACGGGCCTAGACAGTGCCGTCTTAAGTGCATAAAAATTATTTTGGTTCCAGGATCAAGAATATGAGTCAGATCTTCACCAAAATTAATCACTTCCTGTTTAGCACCATATCTTTTAACTAAACTTCATTTACTTTTTGAGATTGCCAGTTAACTGATGAACAAACAAACAAACAAACAAACAAATGGCAGTGAAAAGATTAAATCCTGGTGGAACTAACAAAACATTGCAAAAACCCACAAAAATGGCTTTAACTTTAAAGTTTCTAACCCACATTACATACACATCTACATACGCCTTCATTTTTATCTCAATTAGTGTGTATTTCTGCTCAAAAAAGGGCTAAACAGCAGCAAGTTGCAAGGGTAAGTCTATAAACCAAAATGAGCAAACTAACATTTTAAAAACAGCAAATAGCCTAGTTGTTGCCCAAACTGCAGGTGTGTCAGTCGAAATTGGGTGACAAAGGGAGATTTGTCAAAAATGATGAGAACACACAGCCAAGACCATTAAACTACAACCGCAAATGAGAACTGTGGCCATGAGTCCAAACTCTCCGACAGGGACAGATGGACACTCTGTTGGCTAGTTACTATTAACCGCAGAACTACAGCTCTGAAAATCACCACAGACTTGAATAAATCAATATCTGCACCAGTCACAACAAAAGCAGAATGTTTTCAGCTTCACAAAATCTGGTATCTATGATGGCGTTTACACTGATAACACTGATATCAGAATGGGAAGGTGAGGTGGTCACCCTTAGGCTCGCTGATGCTAAACCCTGGATACAGTGTGCTTTCAGACTGGGATCACATATGGCCCCAGGGTAAGGAGGTGTTGATGTATCAGTGCTGGCATTGAAAGCGTAAGTGCACAGTGCATTCACAATGTGGGAATATCTGGCATGCGTGTGTGTGTGTGGGCGCGCGTGTGTTTGTGGAACCGGCCTATTGCTGTGCATCCCCCACAGAGACGCATTCACGTTTTGTCGCATTCATGTCAATTCACCCAGACTACATTTCCCATGAGCGTGTCTGTCCCCCTCCTGACAGTGCCAGGGTTAAGTGCTTGGCACTGTAGTGCAACCACCGGGACATTGGGGATTTGAACCAGTGACCTCCCTGTCACAGAGTCAAAGAGAATCAAATCCCACAGAGAAATTGAGAGAGAGAAAGAGAGAGAGAGAGAGAGAGAGAGAGAGAGAGAGAGAGAGACAGAGAGAGACTTGCAGTCATCCCATGTGTGCAATCACAGTGGATATAAGAGTTTGTTTGTTTGTATTTGTGGGAAGGGAATGTGGTCATGCACTCTCGTAATGCGCTAACCTCAACGCTGTCATTCAGCACTTCTAAATCATTAACACACTTCAAGCTCCGCTGCCAAAATCCTTTTATGTGTGAGTGTAGTTTGTGCCGAAGTGTATACGTGTGTTAGTGAGTGAGTGTGTTGCCGTGGACGCGTGCATTTGTGCTCGTCGATGAATGGGCATATATATGTGTGTGTGTGTGTGTCTGTGCGTGTTTTTGTTTGGAGGTGTCCGTGTAAGTGTGTGTACAAGTGCTACAGTGTGTGTATAAGTGTTTGTGAGGAGGAGTGTGTGCGCGCGCCTGTGCATTTGTATGGAGGTATGTGTGAGTGTTTGCATGGAGGTGCGTGTGTGTGTGTGTGTGTGTGTTCGTGCATTTGAGCGTTTGTGGGGAGGTGCGCGAGCATCTGTGTGTATGACTGTTTGTGAGGAAGTATGTGTGTGGAGGTGTGTGTGTATGAATGTTTATGAGGAGGTGTGTTTGGGTATGCGTGTGGAGGTTTGTTTCAGTGTGTGCGTGTGAACGAGTGCTTTTGTGTGTGTGTGTGTGTGTGTGTGTGTGTGGGCGCATGTTTGTGTGCATTTGCATGCCTGTATTTTGCGTGACGCTGGTAAGACTGAGGAACAGGTGTCAAAGACACGCCCACCCCAGCTGCGGCAGGCTCTAATTGGTCCCTCTGGGTCGCTTCCGCCCACTGGGTTTCGGAACCAGCAAATGGGCTAACATCTGCTCCGCGGTCATGGCAAATGGCTGACCTTTGCTGAAGAACATCAAACCAACTGCCGCTACACCATCCAAAGCTAATATTAGCTTAGCAAATTTACACTAACCTAAATTACAGTACACTACCTGCAGCCAAGATTAGCTTAGCACAAATAAACCAGCACAATCGAAACTATTCCACCAGCGGCCACGATTCACTGAACATAGTTAAGCCATCCCAACTGACTCTGCACTACCTACAGCTAGTATTAGATTAACACAAATAGACCAACCCAACTGACTCCAAACCACCCACAGCACATATTAGATTAGCACAATTACACTAATCCAACCGAGACAACAATACTGGCAACAAACATTTACATTACCTTTACAAACATTTACAAACCTAGCATGGTAACAATAACCCAACTTACACTACTCTACCAGCAGCAAAGATTAAATGGACCAAACCAACTGGCAGCAAACAATCTACAGCTAATAATAGCTCAGCATAATAAAGTCTACGCTGTCGTCCCTGACAGCAAAGGGTATGAGCAAAAGTCCCCAAGCGAAGCTCCCTAAAAAAGAAGCATAGCTACAGTATTGCCCCAGACAGCATGGACGACAAAAGTAATTCCAGTAGAAAATTAGTGTTTTGTCAAAACATTGCAGTGCCCCCGTAAATTGCTATAAACTGAACCCAATTTTATCTTATATATGCTCAGACTGCCTATATTTACTCATTAATGAAAATTACACTTAATAATTCAATGTGGTCAGTAATAAATTAAATGACTTAAATGACAACAAACATCCAGCAGCTAATATTAGCTAAACAAAATTACACTGACCCGACTGACAATAATCCAATAACAGCTAATATTAGCTTAGCACAATTACACCAACCCAACTGACACCAAACAACCTGCAACTACTATTAGCTTAGCACAATCATACAAACCCATCTGATGCTACACTTCCAGCAGCTAAAATTAGCTTATCATATTTACACCAAACCAAATGATGCTACACTCCCTGCAACTAAGATTAGCCTTGTACAAACTCACCAACCCAACTGACACCAAACAACCAGCAGCTAATATGGGTTTAACTTAGTCACATTAACCCAGCTGACAATAAACCATCAACAGCTAATATTAGCTTAACACAATTACACCAACCCAACTGACAGCAAACAACCTGCAGATAATATTAGCTTGGCACAATTTCACTAACCTATCTGACGGTACAGCTAAAATTAGCTTGACATAGTTAAAGCTGTGCCTCAGATAGCATAAACCTTTTTTTTTTTTAAATCACGGACCATATTTTCACCGATTTTCCAAAACCCCATAAAGTTTTCGCAAAAACACTGGACCTCTGGAGACGGACATAAAAAAATGATAACGAAACCGCATAAAAAAAAATCACGTCACACTGTGACTCTATAAACGCAGTAGAACGAACCTCACTGTCATCGTGTTGTTTTTCCCCCCAATAATAGCAGTGGGCGATTAAGTGGGCTCTGCAACAAACCCATTGTAGAAGAGGAAATCGGGAGCGGGTGGTGATACTGATTAGTTTACGTAAACAGATGTCGCATTTTAGGCTTTATGACGTGAACAATCATAGATGCGTCAAATTGATCGTTCTAGCTGGACCAAGACAAAGCATCTGAAAATCAGTCTGGTCTATCACTGGATGTCTGGCAGCCCTATTTGCTTTTCCAATGAGGTGCCAATTTATTTGTAATTGAAGTCGTAGCTGCAAGTGGTTTGGTGTCCATTAAGTAGGTGTATTTGTAACAAAGCTAATATTAGCTGCCAGTTGCTTTGTGAGGGTGTACCATGTTCCAGTTGGTAGTTTATTGATGCTGGTCATGAAGCAAGTCACACTATCTGATTGAGGACCCAAAGCTCTAACACTGTCAGAAATAGGACTCAGCTTGTCTTTGGTCGCAGTTAAACCAAATTGGCTTTTGCTAAGCATCCCACACAGTGCATTCCAATACCAGAGATTCGAACTGATGACCAAAGATATAGTCACATTTTGTCAAGATTCCTCTATGATGGCGATAATATCGCAGGGAAAAACATACAGTCTGCAGGAACCTTTACACATCCAGTGGGAAGAGCTCAGATTCCTACATTACAACAGGTATCAGCAACCCTTTGAGAGAGTTTTTTTTTGTACTCTATCCAAATATTCTACATCTGTGTTTCAGAAAATCCACTGCATTCAGTTACCAGCAGTGATCAGCATAACCTCACCATTATAGCATTGAGTGGAAGAGCATTTTAATCATATAGTAGTGAACTTTTATCTTTATGGGTTAAAGGTTAAAAATAGCCCAAGCACTGGTAACAAACAGATACCGTCGACCAGTTCGCAGCAACACACAATCATATCGCTCACTCTAGTCCGGAGACCGGAGTTTACACTGCCACAAGAGAGCACTCTGGGTACTTAAGGGTGACATCACCCAGCGAGGAGACAAATTAACCCCTTCCCACAGCACACCTCTCCAGTCGGGGTGAACACCAGTGGGGCGGTAAAGGAACAGGTTGCCGTAGGAACGGTCTTCGGGGCAGCCTGCGGGGCCGTTTAGCAGTAAAGTGACCTGTGGTGGAGACGGATGAAACATTTCCCAGAGTGAAATTCACTCGGGATCCCAGACGATGAGGAGCTGTGTGAATCGATACGGCGATCTCTCTCTCTATCACTCGGCCGCTAACAACGCCATCACTGCACAAAGCAGGGGCAAGCACTCACACTGTGTGTGTCTGTGTGTGTGTGTGTGTGTGTGTGTGTGGCGCAAGCACGCGTGTACGTGTGTCTGAGTGTGTTGGACAGAGTGTTTGTGGAGGTCAGAGTGACTGCGTAAGTGCCCATGTGCATGTGCGCGTGAGAGAGTGTGTGATTGTGAGATGACAAGTGAGAGTTTGTGTGTGTGTGTGTGTGTGTGTGTGTGTTAGAGAGTGCATGAGCGTGTGTGTGTGTGTGTGTGTGTGTGTGTTAGAGAGTGCATGAGCGTGTGTGTGTGTGTGTGTGTGTGTTAGAGAGTGTATGAGCGTGTGTGTGTGTGTGTGTATATTGAGGCCATTACTCAGGGCAGGGACATGAACTGAGTTGAGTTGAGAAATAGCTCAGTGCTCTTTGGGGATTTCCTCGCTTAATTAATTGAATCTCAGTCAGTTCCTGAATTGACCCCCGATCCCTGATCCAAGCAGAAGCCAAGAAACCCCCCTGTCGGGGTGAGTGTGTTCATGCAGGGGTCAGGGTGAGGACCTGTTGGGTTTCAGGGTGTTCTGGGCAGCTGGGTACCCCAGAAACAGACAGGGTCACCCCGATGCCCTTCTGCACATCTGTAAAACATCCCCATTGGCCACAGCTGGGAAGAACCCCTTCCGGAGATTACAGATGACATCAGCGCCAGTGTACACAAAACACCACTCCACACTGCCATCTGCAGGGCGCCACAGGAACCGCACCAATGTGAACAGGTGAGAGCTCAGGATACAGATGGAGACCAGAGGACACTTAAATAGGAAAAGATTAAGTAGAAGAAGAAGAAGACAGCAACTGATAGAGAAAGAAGGCATCTGGAAAGGGGAAGAGGCGGAGTTTGCTGTTTTACACAGTTGGAGAGATAATCCCAGATTCGCTGCTCATGAACGTGCTAAATTCCAAGGGCTATATTTCTCAAGTGTGCAAAATACTGCGTGAATTTAGTGACTCATGCTGCAGCAATATCTACAAGAGCGACAAGAACTATCAAAAGAGGAATTTGAACGAGATTAACGAGAAAAGTTATGCCGCTTAAAAGCGCAAAACTTTTTTTGCTGCTTAAAAGCTAAACTTTTCAGCGCCACCCCCAGGTGAACACCAGACGGCTAAATTCCGCACCAGTAGCGACAGGGCTGTGTCAAGGTGAAGTTGTGAGGACCAATGTGGATCAGTGGTCACAAAGGGGGGAAAATTTCACAACAATTTTCTCCCACCAGTAGTCCTGTCCCTGTCCGCCAGGCTTTACTGCCAGGCCTGCTGGGACAGTGATCAGTTTGAGCAAAAACTACTACCCTCTCCATCACCATTACAGACTACTGCTGTACACTCAATTACTCTCTCCGTCTCTCTCCCTCCTTCTTTTCTCCATTTCAGCCCATCCATTTCTTCCTCCCATTTTTTACTGCCCTCTCTCCCCCTCCATCTTTCTCTCACACACGCACACCATCCACCCCTCTCCCTCTCTCTCAGCAGATCTGACTAATTAAATAAGCGGTGCATTAATTATTGAGCTGCAGAGGGATGGTGTGTGCACGTGTGTGTGTGTGTGTGTGTGTGTGTGTGTGTGTGGCGCAGAGGCCCAGGTTTGGGCTGTAAAACAGCAGAACGGCCGCGCTGATCGATACACCCGGAGCGGAATTAGCGGTTATCTTAAAGTCCTTTAACAAGATCAGGGGACTGACCAACACAAACAATCATCCATAATTAAACTGCACAAACACTTTTCTAAATGTCACACCCGGTCCCTGACACAAGTTCGTATGCAGGACAGTAACACCTCATGGTTCATATGTTTTGGGACAATAGCAATAGGGGATGGGAGAAACAAACAAAATCAAGCATTACAATATTTCAATCAAATACCTTGATATGCATATTGCAGAGATAAGTATTGGTGCTCTCAAAAAATATTTACACAACACAATTTTTGATAAACAGACATAAGTAATGTAGATATGATGACCAAACAGGTACAGGCAACAGACAGAACAGCCTATAAATATAGAAAACTGAATACTTTCACAGAAATGCACCCTTTATAATCAGATTAGACAACACTCATGTCATGCAACACTGTTACAACATCAAAAATTCCCAACGAAATGTTCTTCATTTAGCATAATATTGATTTAATATCGATATATAACCCAGCCTTAATCACAATGTAGTTTATAATGGCCGCCACTAAAACGTGATTCACACAACATGGACACAAATCCCAACAAATGAATGCAGACTTCCTCCGTTTCAACCTCAATTTTAGATTTTCCAAATCTAACGAGCGGGAGAAAACCGTCCCAACAATTACGGACTGTGCTGTGGAGATAGAGAACGAGATTGAGAGGCAGAAACGAGGGAACGGGCCAGTGCGTTTTTGGGGGGTGTCACTGCGACACCCTCTCCCAGTGTGAGGGGAACTCGGACCGGGAGCTGCGGGGGCGTTGGGGGGTGTAGTTTACCGAACAGGGTGGTGATCCCAAGACCCCAGAATTCCCATCATGCCTCAGAGCCCTTTCGCCCAAACCGCAGGGGCCCTCAGAGGCCAGGGGAAAACATAAGTGCCCCCAGGGGACGGGGGACCAGAATAGAGCCGGGGCTCAAGTGTCTAAACCCCTCGGTCCGACACAGAAAACTTTTATAACCCCCAAAAACAAATAAATAAATCTGGGGTCCTGGATACAGTTCTGCTTTTCACCGGGGTTTGAGAACGGATCCAGGGGTGTGTGTGTGTGTGTGTGTGTGTGACTGTGTGCTTGTGCATGTGCGTGAGGAGAGTGTCTGAGTAGAAAGGTTGTTAGTGAGTGTGTGTTGTTATCTTCTTATCTTATGCTTTGGCAACACAGATATATTGATTTTTCATGCAAATAAAGCAAATTAAATTGAAAATTGAAATTGAGTGTGTGTGCGTGTGTGTGTGTGCGCGTGTGAGGGGTGTCTGTGTTTTGTGAGAGTAAAGGTTGTGAGTAAGTGTGCGTGTGTGCATGCCGGTGTGTGTGCATGAGAATGAGTGTATGCCAATATGTGAAGGTGTGCGTGATTCCATGCTTGTGCTAGCACGTGTGTATGTGGGCACACAGTGGGTGCAGGGTGACAGAGGGAGAGTGTGTGTGTGTGTGTGTGTGTACAGAAACAGAGAGTATAGAGAATGAGTGCTGTAGAGAGAGAGAGAGGGAGTGTGTGTGTGTGTGTGTGTGTGTGTGTGTGTGTGTGTGTGTGTACAGAAACAGTGCAGAGAATGAGTGCTGTAGAGAGAGAGAGAGGGAGTGTGTGTATGTGTGTGTGTGTGTGTACAGAAACAGTGCAGAGAATGAGTGCTGTACACCCAAATGCAGCAGCGCTACAGAACAGCAGGTCCCTCTCGGCTGCACACACCCCACCCGTCTGAGCTGACTGACGGAGGATAGCTTCCCTGGAGGGAGGTGGGGGTGCAGCGGGGTGCAGGGGGTGCAGGGGGGTGCAGTTGGGTGCACGTTACCCCGGGGTGGAGCTCAGGGATTAAAATTCCCCGCGATCCCGGGAATCTGTGGCTCCTCGTCAGCAAATGTCAAATTATCATCATTAGGGCGGCCCCTCCAACAGGAAAGCATGAGTATTAATGTATCACAGGGATCTATGCAAGTACAGAAGTCACTAAAACAGTGTATCAGTGCTGTGGGCTGCGAGTCCGATGTGACCAAGGGACCCGTTTGGACTTGGCACCACCGATACTGTAGGAGGCCGGTGCTGTTCAACGCTTGGACCTTTGCAGGACCGTCGGCACCAGTTACCAGTTCTAGTGATATTCCTACAGTACAGCTGTCAATCATCTGTCAGTCACCGCCCGCTCCAAGGTCTCCAATTCTTGACGTTTGGCGAGTGGTTGTGTCTGGGTGCAGTGTGTGAGTGTGTGCGCAAAGTGTTGTGTGTGAAGTGTATGTGTGTACGGTCTACAGCATGCGTACACGGGATGTGTGATTATTATGTGCCTGCGCTCACAAGACGTGTATGGTGTGAGTGTGTGCACGTGTGTGTGTGTACAGTGTGTGTATGTGTGTACGGTCTACAGCATGTGTACACGGGATGTGTGATTATTATGTGCGTGCGCTCACAAGACGTGTATGGTGTGAGTGTGTGCGCGTGTGTTGTGAAAGCGCAAAGTGTGAATACTGTGTGTGCACCTGGTGTGTGTCTACATGCGAGGTGTGAGTGTGTGTGTGTGTGTGTGTACATGTAGGAACAGCAGCTCTAGTTATGATCGGAGCGCTTTAATTATGGCCAGTTGACAGTTTGATGAGGCGGACGGCTGGGTTGACATCCCACAGTGTAAAGGACTGTTACACAATACAATATACCACACAATATACACACTACAACACACACGCGCAATATACAGCATCCGCACTACAACAAACACACAATACACACGCACAATACACCCCGAATCACAATATAAACTATACACTCAACAACATACACACACAATATACATCACGTACACTAGAAAAGTGATAGAAAGCGAGCACCATAATGGTGGATGCTTCGGTGAGAAATTACTAAAATAAATACTTGAAATACAAAACATCCTTAAATACATTTTGGCGTTAGTTTATAACGCAGTGCCTATGAACACGCTAAAGATTAAGCAGAATGCTGCAGTGTGTGTGTCTGTGTGTGTGCGAGAGAGAGAGAGAGAGAGATTATGTGTATATGTTAACAGGCTGGGCGTCAGTTATGCTGCAGCTGTCTGAGTGTGTGTAACCTTAGAGCTGCAGCACCAGGCACCTGCACACATTCCTACATACTAAACACACACTCTCACACACACTAATACTCCTCTCTCTCTCTCACACACACACACACACACACACACGTTTGGTAGAATATCAGAATTTTGTGACCCCGCCAGCAAAGGCTCCTTATGCAACCACCATTCACCCTCTGACCCCTCACCTTTGACCTCTGTCCGAACCATGACCCCTGGAACGACACAGAGCAGGTCAGTGGGCGGGAGATGTTCAGCTGTGGTCACTTGACCCTCATTAGGCAACAAGCATATGTCCACCTCTATATGAAAACAGAGATCTATTTTTCCTCTGACATCTTTTCTGCTTGGACTGTAGTTCGGTACAGAGCCCTCTGGCAGATATGACAACTCTAGAAGTCCCCAAAACACCAAACACACACACACACACACACACACACACACACACACACACACCAGAGAGCTCTATAAACACACAGGCACGCATGCACACCACTCCTGTAAATCAGCTCAATTCTGAGGAGTGGGAAATAGCACCACAGACTCCACACACACCCCAGATACTGCACTGCTGTGGTCCTACATGTCTATTCTAGGTACAGGAGATACTGGATGGCAAGAGTTCTGTCTAAGCGTCCAGGTCTGTTTTACAGGCTCACAGCTACACACATAATGATTTGTCAGAGGATGCACTGAGACGGACAGCATTAGTCGTGAGATGAAACTTCCTGGTGGGTCATTCCATGTCAGATCATCAAATGGGTCTCACCACCACCTTCTCAATTTTGCTAATTTTCTGTATGCAGCTGTATAAATATATATACCTGACAAATCCGAAATTTCAGCTCATTTGGACCAAAAATTAATTTTTGGTGAATTATTTTCTATCGGTACTGTCCGTCAGTTTTTTTGTCAATTGACATTTTTCTTGTATTTAACATGGCATGACTTTTTTTATTTTTACACCTATAGCTTTGAAACTTTGCATCTAAGCTAATGTTATACTGCTTAATCAGAAAATTCAGTCCATTTTACTTTACCTTTCTTGGTTGTGGAGCTATGAGGACACCAAAAGTGCCTTTTGTTCAGGCAGTTCCATGTTTTGGTCCCCAAAGCACCCCCAATATAAACCCTAGCATAGGCTCTCTGGCATTTTTTCCATTCATTTGTGTCTGCTGAATATAAATCAGGCTGAATTCACCATGAATTCATCACCAACTGCAGTCAGTGCCTTGCCAAATGTGAAAAAACACTAAAATACCACCTGTTCAAACCCCTGTATCTCCAGGGGCACACCTTGGATTTTCTTCTATTTTTTTAACTGATTCCTCTATTATAGTAGAGAGACCACTCCAAAAATTGTTGATGTCTTTTGAACAATATAAATTTTGCAGGTAACGTTGAGCAGAAGTGGTCATCCATTAAGTCAACAGGCTACGACAGCCAAATCTGTGCTTGGCACCAGGAAAAGATCACACAGAGACTGGTTTGACAAAAATGATGTTGAGATTCAGACCTTCCTCACAGACAAGTATACTGCTTTCAAAGCTGTCATGCAGGCTGAGACTCCAGCCAACAGAGCACGCTACAGAGTGGCACGGAACAAATGCCAGCGTGCCATACGGCGACTGAAAAAGGCTTGGTGGACCGACAGAGCCCTGGAAATTGAAGAAGCTGCCAAACAGCACAATACAAGGGAGGTGTTTGATGGCATCAAAATGGTCTCTGGCCGCAGGACAACTGGCCTAGACCCCATTGATTCTGCTGACGGTGTTCGACTTACACAAAAGGAGGATATCTTAAACAGATGGAAGGAATACTTTTCCACCCTCCTCAATCAACCTAGTAATGCCGACCTCAGCGTGCTTGACAGCATTCTACCAGCTGACATAGTAGAAGATCTCGAAGCAGCTCCAACCATCGAAGAAATCTCCCAGGCCCTGAAACAACTATCCTCAGGTAAAGCCCCTGGGCCTGATGCCATTCCAGCAGAAGTACTGGAGCATCGCGGTACAGCCCTCCTGTCAAATCTTCACCAACTTTTCTTGTCAATCTGGGAATCTGAGATTGTTCAACAAGACTTTAAGGATGGCACCTTAGTGAAGTTGAACAAAAAGAAGAACAAGTTAAACTGTGGAAACTACCGTGGCATTACACTGCTCTCAATCGTGGGAAAGCTATTTGCCAAGGTAGTCCTCAATCGCATCTGGCCTACAATTGAAGCTTATCTACGAGAAGCACAATGTAGTTTCCCTGCAGGCAGATCAACAGTGGATATGACATTTGTGCTCAGACAACTACAGGAGAAATGCAGAGAGTAACAACAAGAGCTGCACCTTGTGTTTATAGACCTTGTCAAAGCATTCGGCACTGTCAGTAGACCTCTCACGTGGAGACTCCTTGTTAAGATCGGAATACCTCCCAAAGTGGCCAACATCATACAGAGTCTACACGAAGGCATGAAGGCCACAGTGTCGGTAGGCGGAGAATCCACTGGCGAGTTTCAAGTCACAACTGGCCTATGCCAAGGCTGCATCTTGGCACCATCCTTGTTCGTCCTGTTCTTTGCTTTCGTTGTACGACACGCTACAGAGTCCCTGTCACCTGACGATGGAGTAAACATCAGGCAGCGAACAAATGGAGATCTATTTAACCTAAGACGTCTACGCACCAAACTAAGAAAAACAACTACAGTCAGCGAACTCCTGTATGCAGACGATGCAGGCTTCGGCAGACATGAGCGCGAAGCACTCCAACTCCTCATCAACCGCCTGAACAGCGCTTGCAGACAGAGGGGCTTGACCATCAGCAAGGAGAAAACTGAAGTATTACATCAACAGACACGAGATCCACCCCCTACCTTGCTAGAGGATAAAACTCTCGCCGTCTCATCAGAGTTCTGCTACCTCGGCGGCACTGAGACCAACGACTGCCAGTTAGATAAGGAAATAGAGGAGAGGATCGCTAAAGCCAGCCGGACATTTTACACCCTCAAACCCAAGATCTGGGACTGCAGAGGTATATCCCTCAAGACAAAGCTCCTCGTGTATAACGCTGTTATTCTTCCAACTCTACTTTATGGCAGCGAAACGTGGACCACCCCTGTAAGATACCTCCGTAAGATCGAGAATTTCAACCAGCGCTGCCTACGCCAGCTGTTGGGGATCCACTGGTGGGATAGAGTCCCAGATGTTGACGTGCATGTGAGGGCAAAGTCTCAACCTACTGAGGTCCTTATACAGGACAACAGGCTGCGCTGGCTTGGCCATGTTTGCAGAATGTCAGAGGACAGGCTTCCCAAACAGGTGCTGTTCAGTGAACTGAGCACTGGAAAGAGAAAGAGAGGCCGGCCACACAAAAGGTGGAAAGACTGCATCAAGGAGGACCTGAAACTGTTCAACATGGGAGTCGATTGGTACAAATCCTCTCAGGACAGAAGCGCTTGGAGGGCCCTGCTCCACAATGGAAAGAAGACCGCTGCGGCCACACTGGCTCAAGCAGCCAGGGCTAGACGCGAACGACGGCACGCCAGGTGGAGTCGGCATCATCAACTTGATGGCCATATCAAGTATTAAGTCAAGTAGTAGATATATATGGATAGGGATATCTCAGACATGTTAAGAAAGGTATATTAGATATATATGGATAGGGATATCTCAGACATGTTAAGAAAGGTATATTAGATATATATGGATAGGGATATCTCAGACATCAAAAAAAAGAAATAGGGGATATATTAGGAAATATATGGATAGGGATATCTCAGACGTGTTAAGAAAGGTATATTAGATATATATGGATAGGGATATCTCAGACGTGTTAAGAAAGGTATATTAGATATATATGGATAGGGATATCTCAGACGTGTTAAGAAAGGTATATTAGATATATATGGATAGGGATATCTCAGACATGTTAAGAAAGGTATATTAGATATATATGGATAGGGATATCTCAGACATGTAAAAAGAGGGGTATATTAGATATATATGGATAGGGATATCTCAGACGTGTTAAGAAAGGTATATTAGATATATATGGATAAGGATATCTCAGACGTGTTAAGAAAGGTATATTAGATATACATGGATAGGGATATCTCAGACGTGTTAAGAAAGGTATATTAGATATATATGGATAGGGATATCTCAGACATGTTAAGAAAGGTATATTAGATATATATGGATAGGGATATCTCAGACATGTAAAAAGAGGGGTATATTAGATATATATGGATAGGGATATCTCAGACGTGTTAAGAAAGGTATATTAGATATATATGGATAGGGATATCTCAGACGTGTTAAGAAAGGTATATTAGATATATATGGATAGGGATATCTCAGACATAAAAAGAGGGGTATATTAGATATATATGGATAGGGATATCTCAGACGTGTTAAGAAAGGTATATTAGATATATATGGATAGGGATATCTCAGACGTGTTAAGAAGGGTATATTAGATATATATGGATAGGGATATCTCAGATGTGTTAAGAAGGGTATATTAGATATATATGGATAGGGATATCTCAGACGTGTTAAGAAAGGTATATTAGATATATATGGATAGGGATATCTCAGACGTGTTAAGAAAGGTATATTAGATATATATGGATAGGGATATCTCAGATGTGTTAAGAAAGGTATATTAGATATATATGGATAGGGATATCTCAGACATGTGTTAAGAAAGGTATATTAGATATATATGGATAGGGATATCTCAGACGTGTTAAGAAAGGTATATTAGATATATATGGATAGGGATATCTCAGACATGTTAAGAAAGGTATATTAGATATATATGGATAGGGATATCTCAGACGTGTTAAGAAAGGTATATTAGATATATATGGATAGGGATATCTCAGACATGTTAAGAAAGGTATATTAGATATATATGGATAGGGATATCTCAGACATGTTAAGAAAGGTATATCAGACATGTTAAGAAAGGTATATTAGATATATATGGATAGGGATATCTCAGACGTGTTAAGAAAGGTATATTAGATATATATGGATAGGGATATCTCAGACATGTTAAGAAAGGTATATTAGATATATATGGATAGGGATATCTCAGATATATATTAGATATATATGGATAGGGATATCTCAGACGTGTTAAGAAAGGTATATTAGATATATATGGATAGGGATATCTCAGGCGTGTAAAAGAAAGGTATATTAGATATATATGGATAGGGATATCTCAGACATGTTAAAAAAGGTATATTAGATATTATGGATATATCTGGATAGGGAGATATCTCAGATCTCAGGACGTGTTAAGAAAGGTATATTAGATATATATGGATAGGGATATCTCAGACGTGTTAAGAAAGGTATATTAGATATATATGGATAGGGATATCTCAGACGTGTAAAAAGAGGGGTATATTAGATATATATGGATAGGGATATCTCAGACGTGTAAAAAGAGGGGTATATTAGATGTATATATGGATAGGGATATCTCAGATGTGTAAAAGAGTATAGATATATGGAGGATATATCTCAGATGTGTATATATGATATATATATGGATAGGGATATCTCAGACGTGTCAAAAGAGGGGTATATTAGATATATATGGATAGGGATATCTCAGACGTGTAAAAAGAGGGGTATATTAGATATATATGGATAGGGATATCTCAGACGTGTAAAAAGAGGGGTATATTAGATGTATATATGGATAGGGATACAGTATCTCAGATGTGTAAAGAGAGAGGTACATTTGATATATATGGATAGGGATATCTCAGACGTGTTAAAAGAGGGGTATATTAGATATATATGGATAGGGATATCTCAGACGTGTAAAAAGAGGGGTATATTAGATATATATGGATAGGGATATCTCAGACGTGTAAAAAGAGGGGTATATTAGATGTATATGGATATATCAGATGTTGGATTTGATATATATGGATAGGGATATCTCAGACGTGTAAAAAGAGGGGTATATTAGATATATATGGATAGGGATATCTCAGATGTGTTGAGAGAGGGGTATATTAGATGTATATGGATAGGGATATCTCAGACGTGTTAAGAGAGGGGTATATTAGATATATATGGATAGGGATATCTCAGACTTGTTGAGAGAGGGATATATTAGATGTATATGGATAGGGATATCTCAGACGTGTTAAGAGAGGGGTATATTAGATATATATGGAGGGGTATATTAGATATATATGGATATGGATAGGGATATCTCAGACATGTTAAGAGGGGTATATTAGATATATATGGATAGGGATATCTCAGACGTGTTAAAAGAGGGGTATATTAGATATATATGGATAGGGATATCTCAGACATGTTAAGAAAGGTATATTAGATATATATGGATAGGGATATCTCAGACATGTAAAAAGAGGGGTATATTAGATATATATGGATAGGGATATCTGGATAGGGATATTCAGTTAATGTTAAAAAGGTATATTAGATATATATGGATAGGGATATCTCAGACATGTTAAGAAAAAAAGGTATATTAGATATATATGGATAGGGATATCTCAGACATGTTAAAAAGAAGGGGTATATTAGATATATATGGATAGGGATATCTCAGACATGTTAAGAAAGGTATATTAGATATATATGGATAGGGATATCTCAGATGTTCAAAAAAGGTATATTAGATATATATGGATAGGGATATCTCAGACATGTTAAGAAAGGTATATTAGATATATATGGATAGGGATATCTCAGACATGTTAAAAAAAGGTATATTAGATATATATGGATAGGGATATCTCAGACATGTTAAGAAAGGTATATTAGATATATATGGATAGGGATATCTCAGACGTGTAAAAAAAAGGGGTATATTAGATATATATGGATAGGGATATCTCAGACGTGTTAAGAATGTAAATTAGATATATGGATAGGGGATATATTAGATATAAAAATGGATAGGGATATATATATGTATATTAGATAGGGATAGGGATATCTCAGACGTGTAAAAAGAGAGGTATATTAGATATATATGGATAGGGATATCTCAGACGTGTAAAAAGAGGGGTATATTAGATATATATGGATAGGGATATCTCAGATGTGATATTGAGAGAGGTATATTAGATATATATGGAGGGATATCTCAGGTAAAAAAGAGGGGTATATTAGATATATATGGATAGGGGGATACAGATCTCAGATGTGTATTATATATATTAGATATATATGGATAGGGATATCTCAGACGTGTTAAGAGAGGGGTATATTAGATATATATGGATAGGGATACAGTATCTCAGATGTGTTGAGAGAGGGGTATATTAGATGTATATGGATAGGGATAGCTCAGACGTGTTAAGAGAGGGGTATATTAGATATATATGGATAGGGGAGGGATATCTCAGACGTATGTTAAGACGGATAGGGACATCTCAGATATTAGAGAGGGGATAGATATATATGGATCGGGATACAGTATCTCAGACATGTTAAGAGGGGTATATTAGATGTATATGGATAGCGATATCTCAGATATTTTAAGAGGGGTATATTAGATGTATATGGATAGCGATGTCTCAGATATGTTAAGAGGGGTATATTAGATGTATATGGATAGCGATGTCTCAGATATGTTAAGAGGGGTATATTAGATGTATATGGATAGCGATGTCTCAGATATGTTAAGAGGGGTATATTAGATGTATATGGATAGCGATGTCTCAGATATGTTAAGAGGGGTATATTAGATACAAACAGAGGAGAGGGGATGGTGCTGACCCAGCTATCTGCAAGTAGCAGTCAGCAGCTTATCTGTTTCACTGGGTTATTGGGCGAAACCCCCACTCAAGGATTCATCAGCTCTATAGCTGCTCACTTTAACCAGCTCTAAATTACAGCACAGATAACCAATCACCAAGGATATACTACAGCACAGACAACCAATCAGGGCAGATATACAGCAGCAAAGATAAATAATCAGAACAGATATATCACAGCACAGACAACCAATCAGGACGGGTGTAAAACAGCACAGATAACCAATCAGGACAAATATACCAGCGCATAGATGTCCAATCAGGACAGGCATACCACAGCAAAGATAACTACTAAGACCAGATACATCACAGCCCAGACACCCATCAAGGCAGATATAAAACAGCACAGATAACCAATCAGAACAGATATGCACCTTCATGCCATGCACATTTACAAATACACACTCACACACAGCTGAGAGGACAATAAGAGGCGTGAGGCCACCCTGCAGTACGACAACATGTTTGTGTGCGTGCGTGTGCGCGCGTGTATGAGCACACGTGCACGCTCGTCTTTAATATGCTCCTAGTCTTCATCATTAGTAATTCAATTTGCTCTTTATTAGCTCTCCTTATCTGCAGGAGTGAATACAGGCTCCGGAACCTTCCATGAGGCCATAAAACAGTACAGCCTCGCCAAACACTGCCCCCGCCATCACTCATGCGCCATTACACCGTTTAAAACAGACGGAGAGAGGGGGAGGGACAGAAGGAGGGAGAGAGAAAGAGAAAGAGAGAGATAGGAAGAGGGAGAGAGAGAGACACACACACACACACACACACACACACACAGAGGGGAAGGGAGAAAGGAGGCACAGTAACAAATGATAGACAATGATCAACCAGAGAGAGAAAAGGCCACACTAAATGATCAGGAGGAAGTGAAACTAAGGGAGAGTGAGAATGAGAGGAAGAGCGGGTCAAAGAGAGCAAATTAGAAGAAGTGAGAGGGAGAACAAGGAAGAGAGTGAGAATGAAAGGGGAGGGGGAGAGAGAGAGAGAGAGAGAGAGAGAAATAGAAGGGCACCATACTAAGCTAGCACGATGAATAAAGCTTTATGTGAATAGTGATGGAATTTCTAATGCACAGTGAAATTCATTGACTCAAAGCAATTATCCTGAGATAGCGGATTTAGTTACAGAAGGGCGAGCGGAGAGGGGAGGGGAGATTGGGCCGTAAAGAAAGAGGCAGCGATTGCTTTCCATCAGGTTGGGCCCATATTGTACAGTTAGTTAAAACAATCCAATTTGCAGGGGATAATTATGCATTAGCCGCAGGTTTATCAGGCGCGGGAGAAGAGTGGCAGAGTTTGATAGCGGTTCGGGCTGAGGGCCCCCAATCCCCCACAGTCGCAAATTACCGCTATCTTCACTTGTACACCATCAGCGCTCAACTGGACAATCAATCCAGCCCACCCCTCCAACACCCAGACCCCCAACTCCCCCTCAGTCCACATCAGGAGGATGAGAGAGGCTGTGGGAACACAGAGGCCTGCTCCCTGCTGGAGATAACTGGTACTGCAGGGCACAACGGGAGTAAGGTTTATGGTGCATGGCGTTAGATGTGTTTTGGTCACGGTCGATTGCTTGACTGGTGTGGAAACTGTGGCAGTTTCTCTCTCACACACACACACACACACACACACACACAAACAAAATAACAGCTCAATTCAGAGCATATATCAAGACAATGGGAAAGAATAATAATAGACAATGTAAATAGCAAGAATGGAATTGTTCATTCCGGAACAGAGGGAACTCCTGTTCGACTGTAGCTGCCCCCTATAGCAGCCTTTAGCGCCCCTAAACATCCCAAATAACAATGAGCAATTTCACTCTAGTGTAAACTGACCTCAGTCAGACTACAATTCCCAAGTACCTCCAGTGAAGTCTATCTGAAAATAAATTAGGTGGCGCTATTTGCAAGTGTCTGTGGTAACAGGGAGATACCGCTAAAGACGGCAGAATTAATTTAGCTTCTTGATTTTCATTTCTGCCGTTTGAACGTAAGAGCAAGAGTGTACTTAGAGTATAGGAGGACAGGAGGAGGATGCAGGCTCATTAGCACAATGAGTATGCAGCACTGAACCTATTGATTATGCAGCACTGAGCAGAGTGAGTATGTAGCTCTGAGAGGAGTAAGCATGCAGCACTGAGCAGAGTGAGTATGCAGCACTAAGCATAGTGAGTATGTTGCGCTAAGCAGAGTGAGTATACAGCACTGAGCAGAGTGAGTATGCAGCACTGAGCAGAGTGAGTATGCAGCATTGAGCAGAGTGAGTATGCAGCACTGAGCAGAGTGAGTATGCAGCATTGAGCAGAGTGCGTGTACAACACTGAGCAGAGTGAGTATGCAGCACTGAGCAGAGTGAGTATGCAGCACTGAGCAGAGAGAGTATGCAGCATTGAGCAGAGTGAGTATACAGCACTGAGCAGAGTGAGTATGCAGCACAAAGCAGAGTGAGTGTGCAGCAACAAGTGCAGTAAGTATGCAGCAGTGAACAGAGCAAGTATGCAGTACTGAGAAAAGTGAGTATGTTGCTCTGAGCAGAGTATGCAGTACTGAGCAGAGTGAGTATGCAGCACTGAGCAGAGTGAGAATGCAGAACTGAGCAGAGTAAGTATGCAGAACTGAGCAGAGTGAGTATGCAGCACTGAGCAGAGTGAGAATGCAGAACTGAGCAGAGTGAGTATGCAGCACTGAGCAGAGTTAGTATGCAGCACTGAGCAGAGTGAGTGTACAGCACTGAGTAGAGTGAGTATGCAGCACTCAGCAGAGTGAGTATACAGCACTGAGCGGAGTGAGTATGCAGCACTGAGCGGAGTGAGTATGCAGCACTGAGCAGAGTGAGTATGCAGCACTGAGCAGAGTGAGTATGCAGCACTGAGCAGAGTGAGAATGCAGAACTGAGCAGAGTGAGTATGCAGCACTGAGCAGAGTGAGAATGCAGAACTGAGCAGAGTGAGTATGCAGCACTGAGCAGAGTGAGTATGCAGCATTGAGCAGAGTGAGTATACAGCACTGAGCGGAGTGAGTATGCAGCACTGAGCGGAGTGAGTATGCAGCACTGAGCAGAGTGAGTATGCAGCACTGAGCAGAGTGAGTATGCAGCACTGAGCAGAGTGAGAATGCAGAACTGAGCAGAGTGAGTATGCAGCACTGAGCAGAGTGAGTATGCAGCACTGAGCAGAGTGAGTGTACAGCACTGAGTAGAGTGAGTATGCAGCACTGAGCAGAGTGAGTATACAGCACTGAGCGGAGTGAGTATGCAGCACTGAGCAGAGTGAGTATGCAGAACTGAGTAGAGTGAGTATGCAGAACTGAGCAGAGTGAGTATGTAGAACTGAGCAGAGTGAGTATGCAGAACTGAGCAGAGTGAGTATGCAGAACTGAGCAGAGTGAGTATGCAGAACTGAGCAGAGTGAGTATGCAGAACTGAGCAAAGTGACTTTGCAGAACTAAGCAGAGTGAGTTGCAGCCTCAGAGCAAGTATGCATTACTGAGCAAAGTGAGTATGTTGCTCTGGCAGAGTATGTAGCTCTGATCACAGTGAGTATGCAGCACTAAGCAGTGAGTAAGCAGCACTGAGCGGATAGATTATGCAGCACTGAGTGGAGTGAGTATGCAGAACTGAGCAGAGTGAGTATGCAGAACTGAGCAGAGTGAGTATGCAGAACTGAGCAGAGTGAGTATGCAGAACTGAGCAGAGTGAGTATGTAGAACTGAGCAGAGTGAGTATGCAGAACTGAGCAGAGTGAGTATGCAGAACTGAGCAGAGTGAGTATGCAGCCTCCCCACCATCCGCCTGTATCATAAAGCAGCTCAGGGTCTTTCCACAACCCTCCTGTCTCACAGCGCAGCCCAGGGCCTCCCCACCTCTCTCACAGAGCAGCTTAGATCCTTCCAGCATTTTCCCTGTCTCACAAAGCAGATCAGGGTCTCTGCACATCCCCCCCGTCTCTCAGAGCAGCTCAGGGTCTCCCCCAGTGACCCTCCATCACACTGGCATCATAGCACTAGGCTGACTCCACTCCCTACCTCAGTCAGTCTGGAGCAGCTCTAGAGCTGGTAACAGTGCCACAGCTCTGCTTCCAGTCCAGTCCAGCTCAGACCACCCCATTCGGCCCCAGCGCAGCGCATCCCGGCCCTCCCTACCTGTCCTGGAGCCGGAGCTGGTGGAGGAGGGCGTTGGGGAGAGACGTCGCAGCTTGTGCCTGCTGATGGACACCAGGCCTCGCGCCGGAACCTTCCTGCTGCAGGCGGGACTCCGAGCGGGTACTGAGGCGGCTCGTCTCCTGAGAGCGTAACGACTACGCAGAGTCAGTACAGCTGAGGGACTGCTCCTGCGCTCAGGGCACACAGCTGCGATACTGTACAGGGAGGGAGGGAGGGAAAGAAAGAAAGAGAGAGATAGAGAGAGAGAGACTCAGCTATCCAGAGAAATAAAGATTAATGCTAGAAGTGATGGTGATATTCACTGCCTGGCCAAAACAAGAGGCCTGTCGGCCTAGAGAACTCCGCTGAGGATGAGTGAAATGTCCATGTCATAACTTAATTTCAGAAATCCTTGAAAACTATTGCAATATTGACACATGACACATTTGGTAACCAGAATATGCTGTGAACCAGATTGGTGGCTGAACTTATGTAGTATAACAGTAGAACCACACTGCAAATTGCAATCATTGATTTCAATCATCTTACCAGCAAGCAATACTAACAACCAACAAACACCCTTCCCCCCAGTACATCACAAATATAGCAGTCACAATCTTTCTACCACTGTCATAGGACAATATGATGCAGAACAATATGATCCAGAACAATGATTTGGAACAACACGATCCAGCACAATGATCGGGAACAACGTGGGGATATTCAGAACATCATAAGGAAGGCTCACAACAAATTCAACAAAAAGTTATCACACAGTTTTTGAGATATTAATGAAAGACTGAAAAAATGAGCACCAACACTGATTTTCTAAGTCCAAAATGCTGAATTTCTCAAAAACCGGGATGTAGAATGTTCAAATTTCCGCAGGGGATCATCAGAACATCATAAGGAAGGCTCACAACAAATTAGACAAAAAGTTATCAGACAGTTTTTGAGATATTAATGAGCACAAACACTGATTTTCCAAGTGTAAAACGCTGAATTTCTCAAAAACCAGGACGTAAAATTTTCTCATTTTCACAGTGAATATTCAGAATATCATAAGGAAGGCTTGCACCAAATTAGAAAAAAAGTTATCCGACAGTTTTTAAGATGTTCAAATTCGAAGTAAAAAGTTGACGCCAGACGGACAGACAGGCAGGCAGGCAGACGGACGGACGCCGGACGACTCGGCATTAGAAACGCTCCGCTGACTGTCACTATCGTCACAGCGGAGCTAAAACGTTGCCGTTTAGCTTTAAATAAACAAACATTTAAGAGTCTATGCTTGAATCATTATAGCAGTATTGAATATGTTTCAGTACGTTCCAAGTCTTTTGATCCAGATTGATGCAGTGTGCAGCTTCTCATTTCTTAACAACTCTGTGGTAAGATCAATCCCGCAGCCATGGAGAAGATATTACTTGTTTCAGAGGGGATAATTTTTTTGGGCTGCATCAAGCAAAGAAAACAACAAAGAGATTGCTGAAATCACAGGAATTGGGGTAATAACTGTCCAAGACATTATGAACCCTATTTACAGTCTTTGTAACGTGCTAGAGAAGACCTCACAAAGCGGTTCTACTCTTGTCGTCACTACAAGATGTCGGCCAAAATTTGATTAATCTGTGGATGAAAATAATCCTTGTGACGTAGCATAAGGTTGTCGAAACAATGCCATGTCAAATGCACACTATAATCAAAGCCAAAAGGCCGTCCAACAAAGTGTTAGAGTGTGTGCCTTTTTTTTTGCCAGGCAGTGTATAACATGTAGTGAGAACCTGTGTATACACTGTTGGCATTTAAACGAGTCCCTCATCAAACAGTCAACAACAGGAATCCATTCGCTTTGATTTGCTGACACCTACTGGTTGCGGTCATAACAAAGCAACAGTGTATAGGAACTCAATTCTCCAGTGTGGGGCAACGGTATCAAATAGGGCTGAAAGATTAATTGAATCGGTGTTTTCTTTTGTGAAATAAGAGTAACCGTCTCCATAGGGTGAACAGACGAGTTTGCGCCTTTATTTTTCCAGAATCATACCTGAAGCGGCCTAGAACAAACAGCCACCAAACTTCAAAGGCAGTTTGAAACGGCATCCTAGAAACTAGAGCTTCTAGGGAAGCAGAACTCAACCGGACTACAGTTTGTCAAATCTCACTCGCATGTAGGGAATATATACAAGCCATCAGGTAAACAAACAAGTTGTTTAGTTGATTTCAGGACCAAATCCAAGATGGCAGCCTATGTCGCCCATCTTGAATCAGATCGGGCTGAAATGCAATACCAACCCAGACCTCGGTGGAATGAAGTTTGGTCAAAATTGGTTAATATTTGTTGACAATAGAGTCTTAAAGTCGAAAAGTTAACAGACAATGGATGAGGGACAAGGGACGATGCCAGTTGCTGGATGGTTCACCGTGATGAACTCAACTGGGGTGCGTTTCCCTTAAGTATAGTAGCTAAAACCCCTTTCTCACTGACCGCGTTTATAGGACGTTTCACTGCGACAGTAGGACGGATGTCTCACCGCAGCGATCCGCGGAATTTGCAAAAATTTTGTCCAAATTTGCGGTAAGTGGCGTTAGGAGAGCGTTGGTAGAGCGTTTCAAGGGCGTTGATGGGCGTTGGATGCATGCAGCGCAGCGAATGACAATGTGCGCTTGTGGAAGCTGGCGAATGGAATGTGGCACGGACACCGTGTTATAGACGCGGAGAAACGCCACTACCGTATTGTCAAAGCCACTGCCGTATTATTAACGTCACTGCTGTGTAGACTTCGAGCTCCCTCCGCCGCAGGTCGCCACTATTCGCCCCATTTAATCGCGTTATTGTCGTATTAAAAATACACCGTACCTAGCTGACAACGCGAGCCTGCCGTGGATTCACTGTTGGCGAAAATCGGCGGACGTCCGCGGATTCAACACGTAGCCTCCACGAATGCTTGCGGCAACAACCCGTTGTCTACACGATACTGCCGTTAAAGAGCTCCAGCGCCGACATCCGCGAAAAAATTAAACCTGTTTAATTTTCTCGCGAATTTTGGCGGTGCTTGCGAACGCTCACGTACCACTGCGAATCAGTTCACGGTGTATACGCGCTTCCCAGCTGAACAAGAGAACTGTTTCATCCGCACACTTCCGCGGGCCAACGTAGCTCATGGGAAAGGGGTTTAAGTTAGCAACTAACATAGTTGGAATACCCCTGTCACACCGGATTGGCGGTGCTACTGCGGTGCTTGTACGGCATAAACCGCAGTGGCACCGTCATGATCTCCATGGTTCCTCAGTAGTTCCGCAATTGATCGTCGTAGCACCGCAGAAAACTGTCAAAACCGCAGACCTCCACGGTGGCACGGAGGAAACTTTGAACATGTTCAAAACTTCCGCAGTGCCACCACAGGTTGGGCCAATCTGCACTGGGATCGCCGTGGCACCGCCATGACCGCCATGGAACCGTACAAGGACCTCAGTAGCACCTCCATCACCATCGTGCCTCCGCAGTACAACCGCCGTGCAATCGCCAAAAAAAAAGTAGACTGGCGACCCTACAGCGATCCCGTGGCGGTTACGGTGGCATCACTATAGGAATAAATCATCAGCAGACAAAATATTACAATGAATTTCGAACGAAAACAATCTCCCATTTATAGCCGACATGGAGCCGCCCTGCTGCCGCAGCACCACCGCCGTAGCACCTCAGTAACACCGCCATCCCCGCAGTAGCAACTCACTGGCCACTCAACGCTGCTGCCAACACCGCAGTACTGCCGCCAGTAATCGCCGTGGCACCGTCATCAAACCGTAGAGGCAACTCAATGGGATCGCCATGTCCTCAGTGATCCTGCCGTGGTTCCGCCCTGGTTCCCTAGTAGCATCGCGAAGAAAAACACGTTTGACGGGTAGGGGAAAACTATGGAAACACTACTGGCGGTGTCACTACGGTGATGGCGATTTTGACAAAAATCCGCAGTGGCACCGTCAATCCGGTGTGACGGGGGCAGAACCATTGACTGTGAATGGACGAACTATGTAAGTCAGCATCTTCTGTGATTTTGAGAAACGCGCCCCTGGACGGTAGTCAAGTTGAGTTAAAAATGTGTGGAGAACTCTTCTGATCACCAGAGAGGCTGTACAGCTTCTGTTCCGTTACCTTTTAACTCATCATGCATCTCAACCTGGTCCCACTTACAGAAGAACCATCAAGAAATCTATTTAATGAATGACTTATCATTATCGACTGCTTATTAGAGTTTCAAAGTCATGATGAGAAACAGATTGGCCAAACTAGATAATAAGAATGGCGACAATCTGAGTCATTAGAAGAAAAAAAAAAACTTTTCTGAATCTCAACTCCTGTTATAGCATGTTTTTCCATCAGGTCACAAACGAATAATTTATGAGCATGAAACACTTAGATCCCCTGCCATGGCGTGACTGATATCTGGTCTGGAAACAAAACATGGAGGAGGGACAGAGAGATGGACAGAAGGAAAGATGGAAGTACTAAAAGGCACTTTGACACAATAAGACGTACCGATATATTCATTTTCATCGAGAAATATTGAATGATTTAGGAGTTCTGGCAAGGAAGAGAAGCGTAAGTGACTGTTGGACGGACGGACAGAAGAAATTCATTCCAATAACCCCATGCACTTTGTGGTGGAGGATAAAGCTGCTTTCACACCGGACGCGAAACGAATTTTTCGCACGACAGATTATATTCAAAGTCAATGCAAAGATGCGAATGTACGCGTTTTGCGTGTATTCGCGTCTTTGCATTGACTTTGAATGTAATCTGTTGTGCGAAAAATTTGTTTCGCGTCCGGTGTGAAAGAGGCTTAAAAATTGAGGGATTCATTTTAAGCTGGTACTTGATTTAGTTTTAAGCATTTCAAAAACATATGGTTGTCATGGGAAACGTTTTTAAAGCGTATTGGACGTGAACGCAACAGATAAACTAGATAACTCAGTCGCCACAGGGACTGAGTCGTGTATCTCCTCGATCCCCAAATTTCGAACAAAATGGCCGCCGGCAGCCATATTGGACGTCCGAAATTGACGAAAATCAGTCTTGAGCATTGTCAAATATATATCTTTGCCTGTGTAAAATTTGAAAACATTTCTATAGTAATTGTGGCTTCCAGAGCCCGGAACATAAAAAATTTAGGACAAAATAGCCACCGGCAGCCATATTGGACGTCCTAAATTGATGAAAATCGGTCTTGAGCATTGTCATATATACATCTTTGCCTGCGCAAAATTTGAAAATATTCCTGTAATAATTGTGGCTTCCAGAGCCCGGAACATAAAATCTCTGCGACGGCCCCGGAACTAAACCATAGTATCTCCCGGCTATCGTTGTCAGGGAGATGCAATTATTTACACCCTAACATAAAAATGGCCGCACATCCGGAAAGCACATTCACGTAAATACTTGCCATTCTGTTAGGATTGAATCTAAATGGCAATCAAATGTTTAATTGCTAATCAAGCAAAAAAATTGGGAACAGGTTGAGCCAAGCAAACTTTGGTTTAAAGGTGATGATTGTGTCAACCCTAACGCATGATCAGCGCATCACTGATGGACACTGCGACTGGTGAAGATTTCTATCCAGAGGCATTTTACGTGGCCCCTGACAGTTGGTTACTGTTAACGATGGGGCCAGTTCGGACTCAGCAGAAAAGTAAGGCTCAAGCTCGCCTGTCTGCAATTCAATTGATCTTTCAGACAGAATCCAAACTGGCATTAAGGATTCAGTTTATCTGATAGAGTCACCTAATTTATGCTTTCCAATACAGGGAGCACCAGACCAGTTTCAGAAATCCTGCTCCTCAATGACCAAAGCCTCCTGGTTTTCGACCAGCCAGGGAGTCAGTGCACAGAGTGAAGACAGGCCGGCCAATCAGTGCTCAGTAAATCACCCGGGAAGAAAGAAACCCAGGCCAGGATTTGGATTAAATGGCCATATTTGACCATCTCTGCTCTAGTCTTAAGCAAGGCTGCCCGTGGTTCTGAAGAACAGCCATCCAGTAGGCCAGAGGTTCTCAACCTTTCTGGTGTTAGGGCCTGTCAAAGGCCAAACCAGAATGTCAAGGCACGCAAAATGAAAGTTGGTTATCGATAGTGAGGAGTAGTGCACACATTACGGCAAATGATAATAATGTCATTATTAGCCTGTCAAATAATCAGGCTATCAAACCGATATTTAACCCTAGAGCAGTGGTTCTCAAACTCGGTCCTGATGCCCCCCCTGTGTATGCTGGTTTTTGTTCCAACCACAATCGCAACTGTAGGATTTTAATAAGATTTTAATTTGTCCTGATTAGGTGCATTTCAAGTTAAAAGTCATTATTTACCATCTTAAGCCACGTTTTAACAGAAATATCCATGTGCCTCATGAGGAATAAAAGACTCTTTAACATTCAATGTTTATATTTCTATATTCCAAGCAATTTCAGGTAACAACACTTTTATATAGATCAAATTAAACACGGAGAAAATCAGAAAGCTGTAAATTAGGTTGCTGAGCACAGGTGTTTAGAGTTCTTTCAAAATAATTTGCTTGAACTTGATAACTAATTTGAGCCAAATAACAAATAAAACCCAGAACAGATTTGCTCTAGTTTGCTTGCCAAATAAATTAGTAGTTTTAACAACCCTGTGTTGCTACCCTCAAATCCATCCACATTACGCTTTATTTTATTTTTTAGAAAAAAGCCCAAACAGATTAGTTTGCTTTTGTCTTTTCAACACCATGGTGAAGCATGTGGGTAAATTTCAGCCAGTATCCTTGTGATTTTGAGTCTTGTTTGCATCTGATTTTATTCTGAAGCGTGCGGTTTCCTGCTCTCAACAAATGTACTCATTAGGCACTAGCAGCAATCAAATGATATGGTTCCCCATTAGCTGACCGGGAGCCCAACAAAACGCATTTATATATTAATACGACCCAATTTGTTGCGTTTATTATGTACACGCGCTACGAGACGAGCAGACGAGGGTTGGGCAGCCCTGCTCTAGCTTCTGCATGAGGTGTGTTTGTCAGGGTTGGAGAGAAAACCCACTGAAAAGCAGATCTATGGGAGCTGGGTTGGACAGTTCCTGGTCCGAAGAATGAAAGGTGTCACTCACCTGTTGGAGCTCCGCCTCCGGATGATCTTCATCGGGCTCCTCAGCCTGAAGCCGCCGGGAGAGGGGGAGGGGGAGGGGGAGGGGGCGTGGATAGAGGCGGGGCTGCTTCTGGCTCGGGATGGTGAGGTTCCCGGATCGCTCCTCCCCTTGGGCCCGTTCTCCTTCTCTGAGGTCCACCGGTACACCGAACCGCCCCTGACCACATCGGTTCTGTTCTGGCCGACTGCTTTCCAGCGATACCGACTACTGTGCGCATGGGAGTGGGAGGAGCCTGCAGACCCCGCGCATTTCTTATGTTTGGCCGCGAGACTGGCGGGCGATTTCCCCTTCTTGGTCCCGCCCCCAGCTGCAGTTCTGTGAGGCGTGTCCACGGCCTTGGGGGAGAGTGGTTTCCTTGGTAACCGAGCAGAGGAGGAGGAGACCCAGGTGTACTTGCTTGTTTTGGCAACACCACCAGGTTGGCGAAGTGACTTCTTGATTGGGCCGGGCAGGGCTGGGGGTGTGGCACTAGTGCATCCTGGGAAGGGGGTGGGGTTTGGAGAAAGCCCCTGGCTGCCCTTTACCCAGCTGAACCGCGACTTCCCCTGAGATGGGAGGGGCCTCTGTTTCACCCCACCCCCTTTAGCTGTAATAATAGTTCTGGCAAAAGCAGCAGGAGGAGGAAGAGGTGGAGCATCAGGAAGAGGGTTACTAATGAGGGCAGCCAGCTTGGGGGCGGAGTCCATTTTCTTCTGGAGGTGTGGTTTAAGCTGCAGGGCAGAGCCTGTTTCCCCGGGCAACCCCAGGCTCTTCCGGTGTGAAACTGATGCCCCCCCCACCTCCTGATCTCCCACAGACTGAGGTCTGTGCGCTAATGCTAGGCTAACAGGAGTGACCTGCCCTGCCTGTCCTCTGCCCGCCCCTTCAGGGGGCACCATAGACCCTGACGACGCAGGAGCACCGGTTCCCCTTCCACACCACTTCGCCTGGCTCATTCTGGAAGCACTAACTGCCCGTCTACCAGGCACTGGAGAGAGGCCTGTCCCAGGGGCCTGAGAGGGGTCTGTTTTCTGGGTCCCAAGGGCTGGAGAGGGGCCCGTTTTCGGAGTCCGAGGGGCCGAAGCGGGGCCCACTTTATGAGCGCCAAGGGCCAGAGAGGGGCCTGCTTTCTGGGTCCCCGGGGCCGGGGAGGGGCCCGTTTTCGGAGTCCGAGGGGCCGAAGCGGGGCCCACTTTATGAGCGCCAAGGGCCAGAGAGGGGCCTGCTTTCTGGGTCCCCGGGGCCGGGGAGGGGCCTGTTTTCGGAGTCCAAGGGGCCAAAGAGGGGCCCACTTTGTGAGTGCCAAGGGCTTGAGAGGAGCCCGCTTTCAATGTCCCTGGGGCCAGGGAGGGGCCTGTTTTCTGAGTTCCTGAGGCCAGAGAGAAGCCTGCTTTCTGTGTTCCTGGGGCCAAGGAGGGGCCTGTGTTTGGGGTCCCAGGGGCCAGAGAGGGGACTGCTTTCTGGGTCCCAGGTGCAGGGTATGGACTGAGTCGAGAGTGTGAAGCCAAAGCAGAGCCACAGGCCTGAGGCGGGAGTCCCAGAGAGGGTGTCGCCATGCCGGTTGAGAGGTGTGTGGAGAAAGAGTCATTGTGTTTGGAGGGTAGAGCTGTAGTAGTGGAGGAGGGAGGATGGGCATTTCTCTGGTTACTGAGAGAGTACTTTTTCCTCCAGTGGCCCACAGGATTTGAGGCGAACGATCGGGTTCGTGCCCGGAACGATGTCCCCTGACCCCGGCCAGAAGTGGGCATTAGAAGAGGACACTCCCACTGACTGGAGCGTGATGGCACATCACCATGGACACTCTTGTGGCTGTCGATGAGATCTGAGAGCAGCAGAGAACATGCGGACAGATCAGTTATGATCTTTGTTTATTTTTTCAGGTAAAGCACCCTAACAGATCAGAAGACTCAATTGAATATTTTGAGTTAAGAACTGAGATGGATTACAAGGTGTTATGACGTGTTCTAATTTAAAGCACAAAACACATCAGGAGATAGTTAGAAACCACATTCTAGAACCGCATTCTTGAGTAAAGTGGAAACAGTTCAGAAGACTGCTTTGGACCATTATCTAGAGTCATTCGCTGAAAAATTCACTGGCTGTTGGGGACTGAAGAACTGTTTTAAACTGTGCTACATTTAAGCGCCAACACAGATCAGAGCCCGGTAGTTAACTTTGTTCCAAAATGGAGAAATAGGGTAATCATGCGCAAGCACACAGGTCCCCATTTTGACCAAAACCAACTGACAGTACAGACCAATATATTGGTGAAAACAATAAACCACTCAGCTGTTTTATGACAGAGAACGTAGGAGCTAAGCTTGGTGAAAAGGTGTTATAGATGATTCTCTTGGCGATCACAAACATGTTATGAGCCTGTTAAATGTTAAAGCGTGCTTAACCTCCACTCCGTGATCACTGAATCAGTTTCAAACCTGAGAGGTCTAATTTTTCAGACCTGGTGACGGCATACAGTATTTCAAGCGCTATAAGGTAACCGTTAATGTATGTTAGTCAGTGCCAGGTAAACAGTACTATTAGTAACCATTGTTACCATTAAAATCAAAATTCTCGCAAGGGCCAGCTATAAATAAACTTGCACCAGACAGAACACAAAAAACAAATTCGATGGTCTGATTTCAAGCCAGTCGCTTAGCGCCACAAACTTACTTTGTAACAATGCGATTTGTCTCTTCAGCGATTCCCTGTCCTCCATTTCTGTAGCAAAACATTCGTCATCAAAATGAGTCATCCGCACAAACGCCTAATGATGACGATGCACTGTTTACATCCAATCAAAATCGCCGTTTCGTCAAGCTGAAGTTCCCGTTGACTGATTTTTCATCAGTGTTATACAGTCACAGGTTTCTCGCTTCTGCGACAGTCGCGACTCGTAGGAGCGATGACTCTGATGTTGACATGTGCATGTTTGGCTGGTAACAGGAACAGTATGATCAGTTTATGGAGCTAAGTAATTGATGGACTTTCGGTAAGCAAGGTTTTTAATGAAAAGCATAGGCTATCGCTGCCTCTCGGGATAAAGGTAACAACCCCCTTATAGATCTCACCGTCAACTTTCTCTTTTGAAAAATGGACACTATAGCAGCTTTCACACCGGACGCGAAACGAATTTTTCGCACGGCAGGTTACATTCAAATTCAATGCATGTATTCGCGTTTTTGCATTGACTTTTAATGTAATCTGTCGTGCGAAACATTCTTTTCACGTCCAGTGTGAAAGCGGCTTTAAGGTAAACTGAAACCGAAAGTTTTATAACTATCTTTTACCCTCGTTAACGATCTTGGCTGGCATAATAGAAAGCAGAGCCTGAGAGGGAAGAAGTGGCTGAATGCTGGCCACCTGGTTTATTGACATGTGCTTTACAGGAACAAGGCACTGACTGGAATCTCCCCGACTGTCACTGTGCTCAGCTGTGGGCGGTGGACTCATGCAAAGAAGGAAGTAGCTGGCTAGTTAGCCAGTCAGTGTTCAGAAGAGCCGAAGAAAACTTTCAGGGATAGCATATGTAGGTAACCACCGAAGACACAAAACTGCCGAGCATAAAAATTGACATGACATTGGCTGTATCTGTTACTTGTAAAAAAAAAAAAAAAAAAAACCGATTTGGAGCCTCTTTACTAGCAATGCCATCTTGATTTCTGTCGAATAATACCGGACCACAATGGAAATAAGTGTTTTCACTGTCTTGTGTCATCCGTGTATTTTAATGTACATTATGGATATGTATTTTGTGCATTATTTTACTGAATAAACTCAATCAATCGAGAAGAAATGAACACGATGACCACATATTTTTTCTCTGAATGTTTAACAAGTGACTCGGAAGTTTAACATTACCTTGTTAACTCGTTCTTTGTCTGTGTAACGTTACAGTCGGTTCCCAAAAAAGTAGAAGGTCCTCAATAATGTATGTATTCAGTTGTTTGGAAGCAATGATTTGTTCATGTATATATCTTCAAGTGTTGTCTGGTAGTGTTTTTTTTTTTTTCGTGCTGATGCAGGGGTCCCCGAACTCGATCCTGGACCCATGGTGGAAGCTGGTTTCTGTTCCTGCCACGATTGCAATCCTTGAATTTTAATGATTTGCCTTTTTTTTTTTTTTTTTTTTAAACTGCGCTACCCCTACTCATATGGATTATTTACATTTTTAAGCCGCATAATGTCCGAAATAGCTATTTCGGCTATGAAAAGCGAGGAAAATTAATTGTGACTCCTGAAATCATTTGACTTTTAATTGTTGAGACTGTGGACTTGTGATCACTAAAACTTATCATTCATTTGATAATTAAGATTTCAAAGACAAAGCAAATTATGACGAGTCAAACCTGTTTGGTGTTAATTTTGTCATTGGTTTTGTGTTCAGAAGCCTAATTAACAGCTGATTGATTCACTTGATTTTGATCGTTTAAAACTTACTGCCACCTTGGATTGGCTTTGTATCTTGGAATGTCATAAATCAAGAACAATATAAACGTTGGGCTTTTAAAAAAGCAATTAATAATAATAAAAAAAGACAGCTTGTTAATTCTGGGATTGGAGGTGTGGTTGGAACAAAAACCAGCGTACCCAGTGGGTCCCCAGGATCGAGTTTGGGAACTCCTGTTCCAGTAAACCACACAACTCCTTTTACTTGCACCAGGTGGTGTACTGCGATGCGTGAGCAGTTTGCAAGATCTTGCTTTAAATCATCCCAAATATGATATGCTCGTTTAATGTTTAAAATCATATTTTTTTCGAGAATCTCTCAACTGCAATAACGCTGCAGTGCTGGGGTATCAGCCTCAAAATCCTAAAAGGGTCACTGTGCACAAATGTGTCATGGCTCTGAAGTGCTTAATTCAAGTTGAAATTGAATGAATGTGTTGACAAATAAATAGCAGAGATAGCAGCTCAAGAACTGCAGCTTGATGCCCTGATTTTAAGGGTTGGGCGCTTGTACACGAATTTGCCCTCTTATAGTGACGTCTGATGGTCACTAGGCACTAGGGTGAAGATGAGACCAGACGTGTCCAGACATGCGCATCCTGATGCAATGTTTTTATTTTGTTTTATTTTTTATGTTAACCAGGGATGCGTTTCCCAAAAGAGTAGTTTCTAACGAAGTCAGCAACTTACATCATTTGTCCATTCACAGCCAATGGGTGCAACCATGTGAGTTAGCATCTGTGATTTCAGTTTCGGGAAACGCACCCTTGTGTATTTTTCACTTCCATACAATCCGCATATCCAGCTCAACTTCTGTTCATCTTTATCTCTTTAGGTGGTGACCTATGGCCGATTTGGGAAGGAGAATGGAACGTAACGAGAAATACCTGTACTTCATCATTGTGAAAGGATACAGAGCAGGCAGGCTATGTTACTGTAAGGAAGGCCTGTATGAAGAAAGTAAAAGTGCCTCCGGAAAGTTTTTGAAAGTTAAGATTCTGGACCTCGTTGATAACTTTATAGAGTTGGATGAGCTCCAGCCTCTGAAAAAACAGGAAGCGGAGTTCCTGTATGCCCTTGATTATGATAAAGAGAGACTCAAAGCATTCATGGAGAGAGAGGGGCTGGAACATGCCCTGAAACTAGCTGTTAACAGCGAGGTCCTGGTGGAGGTGAGGGGGGAGTGGTGCCAGGGTATCATCCGCTACATCGGGGAAATTAAACTCAAAACCTGTCCGGAACCCATCGAGGCAGCCATCTTTGGAATAGAATTGCAGGTGAGTTTTAATGTGTGAGTGGGAGTGGGTGATCCTCACTGGCTGCATTGTACATAATTCCGTTATCCTTGCGTTTTTGGAAATTTCTGTCCAAGACTGTTAAAAGATGATTCTTTCTTCTTCAGGGGAAAGATAAAGGGAAAGGAACACACGACGGCTCTTACGGTAGTGTGAGATGCTTCAACTGCGCTCGAAACTCCGGTGTTTTTGTCCCCTTCACCAAAGTCCGACTCCGGAACCCAAAACCTCCGGGGTCCCCAGGACCATCAGAGTCCCCAAAACCGCTGGAGTCCCTTAAGCATCAGACCCCAGTGGAGACCGTGGATGTTGGAGACAGGGTGACCTTCTTTATGAACGATGACCCAGGTCGTAGCGGCATGGTTATGGCAATAGAGGAGGAATGCGGAGTGAAGATGGTGCTCATATCACCAGTGAGTGTCAATTGGGTGATGTGTGCTTAAACAAGATGGAAGTCATGGCAAACCTTATTGCATAACGAGTATAATGGAGGGCAATTTTACTAAATAACCGAGCTGCATCCAGTAACACTTGTTGGAGAAGGTCAGCCAGGCATAGCTGAGAATCTGTAATGTGGGCAGTATGTATGTGTGATGAGTAATGGCCTATAGCTGTATTGGTCATGTGTTCCTGCAGGACCTGAATGAGAAGAATGACAGTGCAGAAGCCATTAGGATTCCTCTGGGTGCCGTCATCAGAGAGGAACTCTTATCAGCAGGTGTGAAGCATAGTACCTCTCCCCTTCCCTAAATAGTGTTGACCAATAAGTCTCCTTGCCTAAGTTGCGTATAGTCTATAGTCCTTTTCGAAAGGGAGAGGCTGCATCCGAATTCTCTCAAATAGACGGCCCTTTTCTTTTACTGTCCAGTTTTCCATGACCTCACTGGGAAAAGTCACTTGGGTCAAGGGAAGGTTGCAGGGAGATTTAAAAGCACCTTTGAACATCTGTAATGGATATCGGCTATTCTTTCCCTCAATAAGTTGTGAGCTCAATGGTAAAAACAGCCTTCACAATTCATCAGAAACATTTGGGACCAAACAATGTTACGAATCGCTACAGCTCCAACAGGATTGTGGTGTACCTTCGATCTTTCCTTTCTTCCAAGGTTGATCCTGTGTTTTCTTGAGTCGCCGGACGGAAGCAACGAAGGAGCTAATTGCCTCTTTGCTTTATGAAAGGGACAAATCATATGTTCCTTATAATGGCTACCAGCCAAACTATTTCCAGTTCATGTCCGTTTACAAGGAAGGTTGGTCACTCTTAAGAAAATTTGGGTGCAGCCAGGGACTAGAATTTTCCTGGATACAACCTGGAGTCTCTCTATATGTGGGTAAAGCCCAAGCTAAGGCCCGTATTCAGAAACGACACTCAGACTCACCCTCCACTCACCATATAGTGAGTACGATTGAAATGTAACTGGAGTGTGAGAAAGAGATCGACCTACCACTAACCGAGAGAGCGGTCCCACTCCTCGCAAGTTGCTATTCACAAACGCCACTCGAGCATAACTGACTGTAGTGGGCACTGGGTACCACAGGCGGTGCGTTGGCTGCTGCAAACGGACGCTCAATCCTCGCCCTTCAGTGCTGAATGACCTAAACCTGTCGCAGTTTACTTTTCTTGATTAGAAAGTTTCTCAGACTAATTGGTAAAACGACAATCAAATTTATTTTTAATAGCGCTGTTATACATTGCTTCACAAAATTGACGCGTTTCTTTCCCACATAAATGACGACGTAAATATCAGCATGTCTTCATAAATTCTGTGGTCGATTGGCTCGCGAAAGGCGCAGGACAGCTCGCGAGGCTCACTAAGCAACAAGCTGTGAAACATGCCAGACATTTCCTTCTACATTCAGCAATTAAGAATGTAGAAAAGAATGGATTCTCGTGACTTACAGCTAAATGAGCAGCGCAGACCAATCCACACGGCGCCCCACGAGCCAAGTGAGCGCAGAATTATTTAGGCAGTTGCTACGGGTACGGCAGTTTTCCAATGCATTTCAATGTAGAGAGGTACGGCAGTCCCAATTTCAAACCCTGCCCTAACCTAACCCTGACTCTAACCCAAACCCGGCCCCTAACCATAATCCATAATCCTTATCCTAATCCCTTCAAATCGACTGGCGTACCCATAAAACTGCCGTATCTCTAGACACTGCGAATTATTTAACCCATGAGTAAAGAAAAGCGCGAGAAATCCGAATGCGTGAGAGTTGACAGATATGCGCCATTCATGAAAGCTGGCCACACCTGATAATGTTGAGTTTTCGGAGTTTCTCCAGTGGTAATTTCAATGAATAATTGAAAACAGGGCAAGAATTATTAGTGCTAACTCTAGCTTAACAAGTAGAACTGGCGACACATGATGGTCCAAGTAAATTCAGTTTTATCAAATGATTGAAAACAGGTCATGTCCAATCATTATTTTTAAGGGATGGTTTTGAGCTTCCCGTATTGCCAGTTCACCAGTAGCCACTGATGGGCACTCAAATGCTAACCTCGAGTTCACCACTGTGCAGTTCGTAACCACTGTAACCAGGTGGTCAGTCAGCAAGTTACCGGCATCGTTATCATCATTATAGTTAAAATTCGCGTAGTTGCGATTGCGTCGAGCACGTGGCTGTAAATGATCCAGAGTCTCTAATGTTTGTAACCACCTGAAAGCCCTGACAACGAAATACCGGCGCAAGTTAGTGCGGCTCAAGGGAGGTGTTCCCTGCACTCAACCTTCACTCAGAAAGGGATACTAATTTCAGTGTGAGTGAGGTCTCTGAAAGCAAATGAGTGTTAGGGCAAGCTCTGACTCATTTAGTATAACCTGACACTAACTAAGTTTCAGTACTCACTCACACTCAATTAGTGTGAGTGTCGTTTCTGAATACGGGCCTAAGGGTGCGCAACCCTGGTACTGGAAGTCAGGATCGCTGACGTGTTGACAAACTGGCACTTGGAAGAGCAGACATTTTTCTGGTGCATGTTTCCACAATTCCTTCATCTTCACATCCTTCCTGCTCATCCTAGTCCTTCTGGGGCAAAGTAGTTAGCGAACGGCGCTAGGTGAGGATCCAAGGAAGTTAGAATTAGCGATCGGGAAGAGCCCCATGGTTGATTATCGTTAGTGCCTCCATCCCTGGTTTGGGGAATCTTAGAGTCTTTATTTCTTAGGGTTACAGCCTGGAGTTTCCCTCCATCAGTACCTCTTTTTGTGCCTCTCTTATCTGACATATAGCGAGCAGTCTTTGGCCCTTTCTCAAACCGCTCCCTTACCACTCACACTTCACTACCAAGTGTCACTCCGTGTGAAGTCTCCCTCACAGCTATGGAGGGACCTCATTAAGGGGGAGGGTGTGAAAACGTGTATAAACTTTGGGATGCCCTTGCCCTTCATCCAACGGGAAGCGGAGGTAATCATCACCATGCCTACTGATGTGTGCATTGCATTGTATACAACGGTCTAGTTCCTTAATGTTACACTTCTTACCCAAAACATTTTATAGAGGATAATGTAGTTAAATAAAATTTATATTAAAGATATACACTGCCTGGCCAAAAAAAAAGTCACCGTTTGGAAATTGATGAACCAATTCTATAATTGGATCATTATTGCGGTTATTAATATGTTTCAGTTGGCAATAATCATTTTAAACCTGACTGATGCAGCGCGTCGCTACTCATTTCTTAAAAAATCATGTCGGAAGACACAGCCATTGATGGTGGAAATGATGTTGCAGTATTTCAGAACGGGCAAGTTATTGGCCTGTATTTAGCAAAGAAAACCATGAATGACAAAAACAAGTATGAGGAATCATTTTCACAAACAAATTGCCACCACAAAGTCCTGACCTTAAACACATTAAAAGTTATTGGGATGTGCTGAAGAAAGACCACCGAGTGGTTCAACCATTATGCCGAGAAGACAAGATCTCGGCCAAAAATTATGGCATTTCTGATTGAAAATAAATGTTCTGGCATTGCATATTGTTGTCAAAACAATGACAAGACAAATATGCACTGTAATCAAAGCTACAGGGGTTCCAACTAAATATTTGAGTGTGCGACTTTTATTTTGGCCGGGCAGTGTATAATACACATCATTGACAAAGATGAAGGTGTTTGTGCATGCAATGGCACATTGTGAAAAAGAGCAATCGTTGATTTAATAAACTACTCACTCAGTGTTTTCTTGGGTGCTTATCTGCAGGTTCATTTCAAAATACAATGTAACCTTTAGTTCTGTGATGTGCCCATGAAATAGTCAATCAAATGACCGTTTGAGGTTAGGTAATGTATTACTTATCTTTTGGAAATAGTCGCACAGAACTGACATTTGTAGATACGCAGCGTTTCTTCCATCCTGGACACAAAATAAGTGCTGCACTGGAAAGGAGGGTGGTTTGTAAGCCTGCATTGTTGTACACTTGCTGTGGAGGGATTTATAAGCCACTTCCTCTCTGCGCTAATTGGTTTGGGATGGCAGTCAATGCGGCGGACCCTCCACACGAATGCGCAAACAGACACGGAGTGGATAGGGAGAGGGAATAGGGGCTGGTTTGAGAAGGGCTCTTTGTCCATGGGAGCGTAGACTGGTTTTGGCACGGTTTAGCTCTTGTCCCCCCTTCCTTGTCTAGAGCTGAGTCTGGTACATACTGTAGGCAAGGAATATGAATGTTTCAATTCAGCCTCGAGATATAGGCTGTTTGCTAATACCAGTAATGTGATGGAGGGTTTACATAGGTTTAGGGAGAATACCCACCTCTGTGCTAATATGGTTGGGGTTAGCGGCCTCAGATTGGAAATGATTACTTCCTTAGTTGTTGTTTGGTGAGTTTTTTCCTGGTATTTACGTATAGCATCTGTGGTGGAAACATGCTGCATTGTTCCTTGCATCCTTGCACGTGGTTCTTGATTAGAATGTGTAATGGGTCCTATTTTGTGCTTATGCTCTGTGACAGCAGGTCCAACCTCGATGGCTCATTCAGACATGAAGAGCTCGTCAGTGGATCCAGCGAGAGATGTTTCGGCTGCAGAATACTTGAGCCTAAACACTGTGGTGGAGGTGGAGCTCAGTCATGGCAAGAAAGTGTATGGGACGGTGCGCTGGATCGGAGAGCTGCCGGGAATGGAGGGAATCAGAGTCGGGCTGGAGCTGGTGCGTGTGCTCACCACTGCCCCCTGCTGTTTATAAGTCTTTTCAAGGAAATTTGGACCGTTTAACATTTTTTTCTTGCATTTATTTTATATGGACTATTTTATTTTTGAGAAAATAGCACGTATACCCCTCTATAAATATTCCATTCCACTTCTTTACATTACATTTGCTTTAATTCTAGGCGATGAGCATCAAGTGCTCAAAATTATGTCACTGAAACGTAACACCACAGATCAGGCACGGTGCATTCCCTACAGAGCATTCATCACCTTAAGCCATGAACAAGTAATGCGTAGACTAGACAATAGGCAATTAGCAAGCAGGAAAAACCAAATGGAAACCAGCACTACAGAGCAATTTTTTTTTCACTTTAAAAAATTGTGGGGGGGCTCTAAGTCAACAGGTACTGTCTCGACAGATGTGTCTTTAGGTCACAATGAAAGATCTGCAGAGACTGAGCAGTTTGTAGGGAGGAGGGTAGGTCATTCCATCACTGGGAAGCAAAGTTGGAAAAGCAAAGTGATCTGGATGAGCGATTGCCATTCAGACAGGAGGCTGTGGGATGAAGTCGTCCTGCTCCTGCAGAAGGAAGTTGCCGAGCTGGTGTGTACGGGGTGATTACCTCCTATAGGTAGGAAGGGGCTGTCTTGTTTGCTGCAGCTTAAGACAGAGTCTGGACTTTGAATCAGAACCTGGCTGCAACTGGCAGCCAGTGCAGGGATTTCAGCGGGGGTTCCCATGAGAGAACATGGGAAGGTAGAAGATGAGATGAGCAGCTGCATTCTGGATGAGCTTCAGGGATTGAAGGGCACAGGATGGTGGACCAGCAAGCAGGGAGTTGCAGTAGTCTAGGTTGGAGATCACTGTGGCTTGGATCAGGAGCTGTGCTGAGTAGGTGGTCAGGTATAGTTGAATCCTTCTGATGTTCTACAGAAAAAATCAGTAGGACCATGTGCTTCTTGTAGTCTTGTTGGCTGTCCAAGACCACTTCCAGGTTCTTTGTACAGTAAATAGTAGCTACTGCTGTACCATCAACAGTGATGGCAAGCTGCTGTGGAGGGGAGGTTTGGTGGGGGATGAAGAGAAGCTTCGTCTTCTCTGGATTGAACTTGGCCATCTGCACTGAGATGTCAGCCAGGTGCGAATATATTCTGACTCGGTCCTGTGTGTCAGAAGGAGGAAAAGAGAGGAAAAGTTGGGCATCAACAGCATATCTGTGGTAAGAGAAACCATAGGATGATATAACAGAGCCAAGAGACCTAATGTAAATGGAAACCAGCAGAGGTCCTAGAACAGATCCCTGAGGGACACATGTGGCAAGAGACTGGGAAGAACGGACAGATTCCATCCTGGACAACTGTTATGTTGTATCTGCTAGATGGGAAACAAACCCGGAGGGGGGAGTCCCAGAAATCCCATCTCAGCCAGGGTGGAGATCAGCTGTGCGTGGTTGACAAAAGCAGTGGACAGGTTGAGAAACCATTTGACAATGCACTACATAGTGGTACTCCGTGATAAACTGCTGTCGGCCATTTTGATTATCAGGTATAAAGGCTGTGCTTGAATAATCTTTCTTGCTTAGGAAAGTTCCTATCTCCTAGGAAATGACTCTGAATCATTTACATGACAGCTATGATAAGCGCATTCGAATTCTGTAAATGTAAAGGAAAGGTGTTTCAATGCTTCCTGGCTTATCACTTTTAGCAGAGGGTGCACTGAACCATCCTTTACGAAAAGAGGGGAGATAAAGCCGCCCCACAATTCCATGCAGCAGCAGTACCATCTGGCCAATCACGAAAACAAATGAACATGATGGGCAAGAGACTTATGATCACGTTGCCAAGTGTACATGCATTCAGATTCTCTTATTCTTGCGGTTGTCTTTTCCCTTAAGCCAGGGCTATTCAACATTATCCAGAAAGGGCCGGTGTGGGTGCAGCTTTCATTCCAACCAAGCTCTTACACACCTGACTCCACTGATCAACCCCAAGAGTCTTTGCTAATGAGCTTGATTAGTAGTATCAGGTGTGTAAGTGCTTAGTTGGAATGAAAGCCTGCGCCCACACCGGCCCTTTCAGGATATGTTGAATAGCCCTGCCTTAAGCCATTTTGAATCTCTCCTTACACCTTTCCTTTACTTCATGACATTTTCCGTCAAGGTTAAAGAAAAGTGGTTTGGCATGAGACAATATTCGATCTTCGAACGCAGCCAAAGTATCATTTAAATCAGATGGTCAAAAGACATTAATTGTGTCTAATTTCTATTATGATGTATTAGAAAATACAATAATGTGTTGGGTTTCCTATGGTTTCAAGGTTATCTAAACCTTTAATTCAAACTTGGTGGCCAATACAGAATAGTTTGTTTTTACTTGATTGATTCTATTATAATTAATTGTTTGTGATGTTTTAATGAATAGACTTCCTTCATTCCTCATCACTCTTCCTCTCTCTCTTCTCCCTTCCTCTCTCTCTCCCTCTCTCTCTTCCTCTCTTACCCCACCCCCCGTCCCTCCCCCTCTTTCTCTCTCTCTCTCCCTCTCCATCTCTATAGGAGGAGCCTGGGGCAGGAGTTAGTGACGGGATGCTTAATGGACGGCGTTATTTTGTCTGCTCTGCCAAACGAGGGCTGTTTGTGAAACTGGACTCCTGCCGTCCCGACTCCCGCTTTCAGGACCCCAGAAACGGAGAGGGGACACTGTCCTCTCGCTTGTCCAACAAGCACACAGGTACAGAGCCAGGCTCTTGCTTGCCTTCTGTCTCCTTACAGGTGTGGTATGGTTGTAAATGACCGATTAGCACTGTGTTGGTGTGGTGGAGGTACTGCAAGGTGTCGGTATCATAGGAGATTGTGGGATATGGCATTATAAATTGGATTAAGTAAAGAAAAATATCATTGTCTTATCTGAGTGATGTCTCTCTTGCTCTGTGTGTGTTTGTTCATGCATGTGCATCTATACTTGCGTAAATGTGTTTGAGCACTTGTGTATGTATTTCCCTCTGCAAGTGTATGTGTGTGTATTCAGAACATGCGCATTCATGCATACGTGTGTGTGTGTGTGTGTGTGTGTGTGTGTGTGTGTGTGTATGTGTATAATTTGTGCATGTGTGGTCATGCATCTATGTGCATGTGTGTGGAATGTGTGTTTGCATTGATATTATGAACGTGTGTGTTTATGTAATGCATTCATATGAGCATCTGATTATGTAATCATACATGTATGAAACTCTTTGTATGTGAATGTAATGGTATGTGTGTATATTATGTGCATTCTTAGAGAGAAACGGCATGCTGGACACTGCAGTGCAGGGCACTGTTGCCCCCCTCAGCTCAGAGCAGGTACTGCAGCGTTTGGTGGGAAGGATGAAGGGGATCCAGGGCCACTGTAACTCCTGCTACATGGACTCCGCCCTCTTCAGGTCAGGCCCCTCCCACTGCCTCTCGCTTACACCCCACACGGTCTCTCCTCTAATCCTATCCAGCCCTGTTTTTTTTTTTTCTTCCTTTAGGATAATTTACTTCCAAATCCTGCCCTGATTTTCTCTGGGGTAATTAATTGAGGTTTGCTTTTCCCCCAGTTAATTGACTAAAAAATAGTGATTCTGATTGGCCTGTCTGTCATCTCACCTGACTCCCTGCCAGGTAAAGGGATGGTGGAAAACCATGAGCTCTTGGGGCTGGAGGGCTATAATCTGATGAGGCTATTTGACCTACAGTTAGTTTACAGCCCTACATGGCCATAGCATTAAGCATATTCAACTGTACTGGGGACTAGGGGATTTTTTCTTGTCACATATTAAAATCTCCTATACTATGTTTAGCAATTTATGTTTAGTTTTTACCTCCTTGGCGATTCTTGCTTATGGGGTGGTGTTGTCCCCTCCACCGTCTGTCCGTCCATCTGTCCTCCCATTGCTTGTTACCTTTAGAGCTGCTGAACTGTTGTAGGAACAGTCCGCAAATGTAAACAGGATATGCATATTGGGTGTCTCCAGAAGTCTATTTTATGTCAAGGTCATAGCTGTGACTTTGACCTAATTTTTTGTTGGTCAAAGGTCGGGCGTGCTCACCTGTAAAGGCACGCTGAGGGGATATATAACACCGTGCACAATCCAGTTACTTGTTATCAAACTATTTACAGCAAAGATTTACAGTTTAATTGCATGTACACTGTACATAAGTATTTGTTTGTGAATGTGTCTTTAGCTTGGGAAATACAGTGTTTGTAATTGCTTAGTTTAATGATGAAAATACTATCCCTCAGGCGAGTGCACATTGAGTAATAGATCGGGCTCTTTGCTGTGTGCTGGGATTGGAGCCCGCGGCCTCTGAATGCTCTGAGCTGTGCCTCTGTCCGCAGTCTCTTCTCCTGCTCCTCTGTGCTGGACTCCCTGCTGTACATGTCCACACACCGGCAGGACGAGCCCGTCCAGACCACCCTGCTGCAGCTGATCGTCAACCCCCTGCGCAGGTCAGTCGCCACAGATACGGGGCTCAGCCTGGAACACATTTATACAAGAGGGCCCTTCCCCAAAGCCTGGATTAAAATTAATTTACCCTCTGAATATTTGTAAATCAGGCCCCTCCTTAAAGTCTGAAAAAAAATTCATTTACACTGCGGATAATTGTAAAACAGGGCCCTTCCCCAAAGCCTGGACTAAAATACATTTACACCGTGAATATTTGTAAAACAGGGCCCTTCCCCAAAGTCTAGACTAAAATACATATACAATATGAATATTTGTAAAACGGGGCCCTTCCACAAAGCCTGGGCTAAAATACATTTACAATATGTGTGCAGGACTAGGAAAAGGGGTCACTTGGGATTTTTTTCCTTTCTGAGATTAACGGGGTCAAAGTTCAACCTGTTCAATCCCAGCACTACTATACTGTGAATTTACAACACTTTGCTGTGCACAAATTCACCCAGTTTTTTTTCTCAAAATGAAAAACTTGGATCACTCTGTGATTTTGTTGGAAAATCTCTGCTTTCGTAAAATGACCCAAGTGACCCCTTTTCCTAGTCCTGCACACATATGAATATTTTTTGAACAGGGCCCTCCCCAAAGCCTGGACTAAAATACATTTACACTGTGGATATTTGTAAAACAGGGCCCTTCCCCCAAAGCCTGGACTAAAATTCATTTACAATATGAATATTTATAAAACCATGCCCCTCCCCAAAGCCTGGACCTAAACACATTTACACTGTGAACCATTCCAAGACAGCACCCTTTACCAAAGCCTGAAGTAAAACACATTTACACTGTGCATATTTATAAAACACCCTCCTTCCCCAAAGCCTGGACTAAGAAAGATTTACACTGTGAATGTATATAAAACAGCGTGCTTCTCCAAAGCCTGTGCTGAATCACATTTCTCCTGTGTTCTGGAAATATCTAGTACTTTTGTCACTTTTGGTAGAAACTGAGTTTGACCCTCATTTGCAGTAATTAAGAGTGGTAAAAATCTTAAAACACTTGCTATTAGTGTTATTTGAACAGTCAAAAATCACATTTGATTTTTTTTTTTTTTTCCAGTTTGGAAAAGTCTAGAATCCAAATGTTTTTGTTCAGTTGTGAGACTCTTGCCACCGATAAACTCACCAGGTTTTTCCTCATCATATGAGATTTATGCTGTGAACATTTATAAAACAGCATCTTTTCCCAAAGCTTGGGCTCAATCACGTGTACACTGAATCTTTATCAAAACCACACCCTTCCCCTAATCCAGGGTTAAAACACTTTTTCATAATGAAGATTTATTAAGCGGCAACATTTCTCTTTGAGACTAAAAATATAACACACATATAGTGTATACTGTGTTTAGACCATGAGTAAATGCTGCTATACTGGTGACACAAATGCATTTTCCATTATTTTTGTGCATATGTGTGTGTGTGTGTGTGTGTGTGTGCGCGCAGTAAGGGGTTTGTTCCCAGTGAGAACGTGATGAGACTACGCCGGTTGCTGCAGGACGGCGGGCACAGTGATCACACCTTCACCACCGAGGAGAAAGGTGCTGCCCCGTCACTACGACAACCATACACACACAACGCTCCCGTAACAGCAAAATACTGGGAATGTCAGGATCATTAGAGATGTCAGGAAGGTCAGGAGCTCTGGGAACCTCTGGAATTTTTGGAATGTCAGGAACACGAAGAATGTTTGAAATATTACAGTTGTTGTGACGTGAAAACACGAAGAATACTTTGTTGAATATTTTGTCAACCGACGGAATTATACATTGCATCTTGTGTAGCCCATGTAGGATGTGAAACAATACACTTTTCATTTTTGATATCATAATTGTGATTTTTTTTTTTTCACCATTTTTATAATTTTGCACCTCTTTGAAAGCTACAGATTCAGTAAAACTTTGATCATTTTCTCTTTTTTGAGTTTTCATATGATCAGAAGAACGGGCAAAACTATTATCGTGAAAACAATTGGGAAATTCTGAAACCAATGTTATTATTATGACTGGAAGAGTATTTGGGCCTCGGAGACTCCAAACAATGAGAGTGTTAAGCCGGTTCTGAGAGGGCTTTATCACTGAGCGCTTCCCTGTCCTTATGCGTGCTTTACATAGTCTGCCACTAGAGGGCAGAGTTTGTCTCTGGCACAGTTCCTTGTCAAGGATCACCCATTACTTGGCTGTCTGAAAAGAAACATGAGGAGGATGTCTAATAGCCACCCAGTTTTAAATATATATATATATATATAGTCCCCCACCGACGTGGACTGGGGGGCATAGTATTCGGCTGTGTCCGTACCTTCGTCCCGTTGGTGTTGGCGTGATATCTCAAGAACCAGTGCCCAGATTTTGATCATATTTAGCATCAACATGGACTGGGTGGGGGGTGGGGGGTGGTCAGTGGTCCTGCAACACCAGTGGATTTTGGTAACCTGAGGTCATTTTGAAGGCCACAGCACATTCACATAGGTTTTGCCTTTGTACACTTTGTCATTGCGAAATTGTTCACTCTTCCTTCTCCACCACATGCTTGTATGAATAGTGATGCTTAAAATTTGATATTTTGGGTAAGGATTTTTTGTCAAAAGAGCTTACATGCAGCGCGGTGCACAGTCACGTTAGTGACATTTACTTGTCGTCATTGTTTTCAGCTGCGTTTGTACATCCTATTCTGTTGTTAAAGCTGTATTCCGAGAACCGGTTGATGGAATTTCTTTTAAATTTGGTAGCAAGGTGTGTTAGGGGAATTCTCAGGCACCAGTTGATTTTTGTGACTTTGACCTAATTGTCAAAGTCGTTGCAGGGGTCACTACAGGCGATTGACCGCTTTTAACCAGACTTATGGTGCAGTATCTCGAGAACATTTTAATGCAGTCCACTCATTTTTTATAACATCGTCTACATTGATGCTATTCAGATGCCAATAAATTACGGTGACCTTGTAATTGTCCAGGTCATTACGGGCAAAATGATCAATTTTAATTGTATTTTTGACTACTTTCATTCAGATTTGGTACCACGGTCTGTATTGGGGACGTACAGCCCCCATTGGAGCCCAGTAACATGCATTTGTAAAAAGGCTTTTGTGGTGATATTTCGAGCACCATTGATGGACTCCTTGTCATTAAAAAAAAATTTAACATTATCAAGGATAGCAATGCATAATGCCAGTAGATTGGTGAGTTTTATGAGAGTTTTAACAGAATTTATAAACTTGATGTTTCTAAAAAAGTTTCAGTAATGTAAGGAACATCATCTTTGTGAGTACCGAACCAGGGTGTAGTATTTGCAGTCGGTGAGAAACCTTCTTCATCAATCCTTTCCTCACTGGAAATGGTATTGCCACACAATAGTGCCTTTATCACGTAGTGTTAAACTCTCAATTTTCTACAAGACGTCCATTTTGTCTTAGCGGCGGCGGATATAGTCACATTTGTGACTAATGCTTGTTTAATCGGGAGTCTTAATCTGAGAGCTCGCTGTCTTTTAAAAGATAGCGCTGCCTACACAATCTCAGGGAATATAACCCATCGAGTAATAAAATTCAGTGAGTAATTAGCCGAACTGAAACTGCGATGCATTAATAGGTCCTCACTCTCTGTGCTCTAATTGTTTTCCTGATCATTGACTTTGCCAGTGTTGAGTGCTCTGTCCAGATGCTGTGCTGCTGCTTTGTGAGTTTAGTTAAGATTGTTCCGGAAGCACCGAATTGCCCCCAGCATATATAGAATGTGCGCCATTAAAGTGCATATTGCTAAATAAAAATCTTGAAATGAACATTTAACCCTCTGATATCCAACTTTTACAAAACCAAACATGACTGCTCTGCCCTGATATCAGATATGCTCAAGGTTTTTATTAAATTCTGAGTTAACCATAGCATTTCATGGGATAAAATGGTAAAATTAAATGTTGCTTATACATTTCAGCACACTTTGGACACATTTATTTACAGCAAAATGTAACAGATTTTACACATCGAGAGCAAATATTCATCCATGATCAGTGTGAACTAGAATCTTTGCTGAAGACCTTGATTGGTAGTATGAGGTGTGTAACTGTTTAGCTGGAATGAAAATCTGTTCCCCCCACTGGCCGTTATCTGGACAGGATTGAGGACTCCAAGGCAATCGAAAAACAGAAAAATCTGTATTTGGGCAGAGGAGTCAATTGGCATAATACAGAAAGCAGGAGCAAAATGATTAACTGTCATATTGATTTGGTGCATCAAGCTCCATTTGTAGTGTTGTGCCTCTGGGTTCTGTAATTGTGTGCGGTGAGACGCGGAAGGATAAAGATTGGGGAAACGGTGACCTGGAGATCCCGCCGGGCGCGATCTGGCTCTGACACGATAGCGGTCGCCTGCCAAGGGCCAGCTGCTGCTGGCAAGAGAGCGACGGCTCTCCTGAGTGCACTGAGGTCTATAAATAACCACAGGAGTAGTAGAGTGCGCACAAAAAGAGAGACAAATGCACAAACAAAACGATTAAGAAACTTGCAGAAAGTCAGGTTTTCACAAATACTTAACACCTGGCAAAGCGCTCAAAACCACTTTTGTGTTGGTTCCCGCTACAACAGGTGTTTTCAGGACCACATTTGGCCATGATTTCACGCGCGCACTCTCTCTCTCTCTCTCTCTCTCTCTCTCTCTCACACACACACACACACACACACACAGACTCACTAGGTGAAAACAATACCAGCCCATGCTGACACAGCAGATAATGGCACAGGAAAGTAGGACACACTATTTATCTGCAGTACTGCTTTTATCCCTGCAGGGGGTCAGGTTTGTAATGCGATGACCTCGACCGCGCATATTGGTAGTATTCTATGGATGAGTACTGGGTTATAATGGTAGTGTTATTACCTCCGCCCAATGAAGTTGGAGGAGGTGATGTGATCATTACTGTTTGTCTGTTGGTTGGTTTGTCAAGGTCAAAGGTCAAGGGCATGCAAAAGGTCAAAAACACATTAAAAACATATTTGCGCGAAGACTACAGGACTGCATAAACACAGGGGTTGCCAGCTAATACTGGCAAAAATAACATTGAGTACATTGGTGAAGGTACTTGGGCTCTCTGAGCGCAGCTCTAGTTTGAATAAGTGCTGATCAGTATCGGTAGTGTTATTTACAGTCAGATCCCTGAATGGCTGGGCGCTGGCAGTTATCGTTATTGTTCCTGTTATTTCAGCTGGCTATCACGGCATATCAAAGTTAAAATTAAATAATAATGCTTTGAGTGCAGATTTTCAGCTTTAACTTTAATTCAATGGTATGAGTGTACGCATCAGATAAATGGTGTAATAATTATTGCATTTTGCAACCCCCTGTTTTTTAAGGGACAAAACCTAACTGGACAGTAGGCTGCTCAGCTGTTTCATGGCTTGCTGTAAATTATTCCCTCATTATTTAATTCACAATTAAGCAATTAAAAAATGTAGAGTTGATTTCAATTGCGGAATTTTATTTGGAATCTGTTGCTGTTAACTCTCAGTATGAAGTCCAGTGAGCTGGCACTAGGAGGGAAGCTAGTCGTCTTTGGGCTGAAAAAACCAAAACCTGAGAAATTGCAAATACATCAGATTGAGATGAATCAAATATTTGGTATAAAAAAAAAAAGAACAGAATGGTGAGTTCAGGAACACTAGAAGGCCCAGAAGATCACTGATAAGTACTGTGGTGGATGAGTGAAGAACTCTTTCCCTGGTAAATAAAAACCCCTTCACAACAGTTGGCCTGATCAAATACACCCTCCAGCAGGAAATACAAAAGTCAGCACCAGAGAAGACTTCATCAGAGTAAAAAAGGAGGTTTGACCACAAGATGCAAACCCCAAGTATATTTCAAAATCTGAAAATTTGCCGAAAAACATCCACAGTTCTGTCAGATGTTCTATGATTGAGGACTGGTTAACATTGATGGTATTATGTGATTGAGGATGTCAATATTGATAGTGTTATATGAGTGAAAACGGGTAAATATTGGTAATATTACATGAATGAGTAAAGGCAAATATGGATAAAGTGATATGAATGAATTTCAGGTAATATTGAATGTGTTATATGAAGAAATGGTGTAAATACTGAGTTATATCGATATGAATGAGTTCAGGTTTATATAGATGGTGTTGTATGAATAAGTACAGGGTTATATATGTAATATTGTATGAATTGGCAGTTGTTAATGTTGATTTCTTGTTTTAGATCCAGAAGAGTTCCTGACTCTCGTTATGCACCAAATCCTGCAGTTGGATCCACTCCTTAGACTGTAAGATTATGCCCTGGTCTGTCTGTCTGTCTGTCTGTCTCTCAGTCTTTGAGTGCCTTCCTCCATTGGTACCACAAACTCATGGATGGTCTCCAGAGGCTTAAGGTTGTAGTTGCTTATTGTGTCCCAGTGTATTTGTGTCTCGGTTTTTAAGAAATTTTTTTTAATTTACTGTCTGGGCCTATCTGTCAGTGATACTCCAGAAGTTCCTGGTTTTGCTTCAGTTGATTCTGTGCGAGCGATAGCTACACTGAGTGCCCTGCTTGAGACAGGAGTTTGTATTGGACAGTGAAACCGGGTGCTGCACTTTGATCCACAAGCTAGTGCCGTGATAACGATTCGAATTCTGAAACAGCCTCTGACGTAGGAATGTAGAAGTTGCATTTGAGACGAGCAAATGTGAGTTATACGCGTGCGTATTTATTAATATATTGAGGTGAGCAGGTGTGTGAGTTGTTTATATGTGTGTGCTTATTTCTGTGCATCTGATGAGCAGACGTGAGTGATAAGTGTGCATATTTATTTCTGTATATCAGGTGAGGAAGTGCAGGAGTTATATACAGTATATGTATGTGTATATAATACTATATAGGCAGTCAGCTGGGGGGAAGGTGCAGGAGAACTACTGTTACCAGATCTTCCTGGATCAGAAACACTCCTTGGTGCTTCCCACCGTCCAACAGCTGCTCGAACACTCTCTTCACTGTGCTGAGCTCACTCTGGCCGAGGTAAAGCTGTGTGTGTGTGTGTGTGTGTGGGTATGTGTGTGGGTGTTTGTTTATATGTGTATTTGTGAGTTTGCGTGTGTGTTGCTCGGCATGCGTGAATTTTATTTAATATTTTTTGTTTTTATTCATGTTGATTAAGATTAATACAGTCAATTTTCAGGTTGAACATTATTACAACACTGTTTATTTTAAATTTGCCTGTACCTGGGCATTGTGACATCTTAGTTCTACTGGTCTTCTTAGTGCTGATAGAGTACTGCGCTGACTATGTCACGCTGGTGTCAGAAGTGAAAGTTCCCATTCATTTTACTCATAGATTTCTTTAAATATTCACTTTTGAAGGACGATTCCTTGTTTTCAAGCCTCCACCGATTTCGAGAATTTGCTTCGTATTTCCAAGTATCTACAAATGTTGTTTTTCTAGACTGTAGTGAACTATAACTTAAATCATTTACATTTTTTGCTGACATGCTAATCTTTATTGTCTAAAAACTACACATCCCATGGTCCTCCTGATTCTCCTACCGAACGTATTCCAGATATGAGTTAGAAATTATCCAGCACCTTGCCATATTTGATAGCTTAGCCTGGTGAGACTGTGCTAATTAGTTACAGTAGCTACTCTAAGGTCTTTGTCATTATGCCAACCTGGCTAGATATCAAGTTATGTAACAACCGACAATTTACATGAATAAGCAACATATATCACTGACGTTTGTTCATGTAAAAACTTGGTTGTTAGCAAACGAGCTAAGCAGTCTTGTCAATGCATTACTAACCTAGCTACATAGCTAAATAATCACTACTTGGTCGTCTGACACTAGTTAAGAAGCAAAATAATAGCCATTCACTGTTTTTTATTATCAGTTTATTTTATTTATTGATATACACCAAATATAGCAAAATGAACAAGCAAACTAGGGTAGTTAGCTATATTTGGTGCATATAAATGCTAGCTCAATTATCTCAACACATGGTACAGCGCATGCTAAATAGCAAAAGAATGACTACTCATCGTTTTCTGATGACTTATTTGAACCAAATATAGCTAGCTGAGCCAGCGAACTACCTAGCTAGCTAGGTGGGTAAACTAACTAGCTAGCTAGTTTGCTGGTGTAGCTATTAATATTTATTGCCTATCAATGCTAGCTAACCAACTAAATAACAGTAAACTAACTATTTACTGTGTTCTATTGATTTACATGCACCAAATGCAACTAACTATGCCTGCAAACTAGCTACACATGGCTTAGCTTAGTTAGTCAATTTTTGGTGCATACAAATGCCAACTAGTTAGCTAAATGGAGAAAAAATTGCTGAAGGCTGTTATCCATTGATTTCTATGCATTGCATGTAAGCTAGCTAATAGTAGCCTGTTGTGTAATGTCTTTGCTTGGTTTCTGGTTTATTGGTTTTACATAGATGGCCAATGGTAATTTCTGTCATTGATCGGCTTCTGTTAAGTAATGATATGAATGTTTGTTGAAACTGAGATACCTCATTAGCTGGGAACAAATTACGGGTTACTCACGCGTTTCTGTCCGTTTGTGTAGTAGACATGTAGTTTGCAAAAAATCGACTGCAAACTGGACTACAAATGCAAAAACATGACATTTTTGACAATGAACTTCAAATTGGATGTGATCACTTTCATCTGTATACACCATGGGCTAATCTTGCAGTGAACAGGCTCATAAAATAAATTCGGGAAGGGTCAGATCCCCATTATAAATTTCCATAGGGATTTTTACTTCTGACACCAAAAGCAAAGCAGTTGTGATGTAGTCACCTCAGTGCTCTATTGCATGAGCATTGTGACATCACAGTTCCCATCTTCCTCTTGGTGACCCTAACTTGTGCATTGTGGCATCACAGTTCTCCTCTTCCTCTAAGTGACTTTTACCTGAACATTGTGACATCACAGTCTCCCTGTTTCTCTTTGTGGCCCCTCCCTGAGCATTGTGACATCACAGTACTCCTGTCCCTGCCTGCAGGTCCCCTCCTGCCTCATTCTGCAAATGCCGCGCTACGGCAAGAACTTCAAGATGTTTGATAAGATCATTCCGTCCCTGGAGCTTGACATCAGTGACCTGCTGTCAGAGAGTAGGCCTCATAATCCACAATCCACCTGCACCTCACTCTGCCAGTCGTAATGTCAGCATGGAGCTGGCATGTTGCACAAAATTCAGTTGGTCATAATAATAATAATAATAATAATAATGTTGCTGCATGCTCGACTGTGATGTTTTGCTCAAGTGGTGCCTCTGTTTGTTTGTTTGTTTGTGTGTGTTCGCATGCGTGCTCGCATTCCAGATCCTCGGGAGTGTGTGTTGTGTGGTCAGCTGGCAGTGATGGAGTGTAATGCCTGTTTCACGGACCCGACCTTTGGGCGGACAGGTTTCAAACAGTTCTGCGCAGCCTGCTCTGACAAGGTATCCCACATCCAGCTTGACATACTAAAGAGGTGTCCCTAATATAATGCCTTTTTAGACCCTAGAGGTGCTGACCCTGTTCACTGAGATGAGTGTGAGACTGGGGAGGTCATTATTTGGCTGCTGCGCTCAACTATGTGTCTGACAGATTAGACTGAAGTCAGTTGAAGACCTGGGTATAGGGGCTCACTATTTAGCAGGTGCACACATGCCTTTGTCTGATCAGATCGCACTGAAATCAGTGGAGCATTTAGGGAGGGGGGTCATTATTTTGCAGGTGAGCACGCCTCTGTGTCTTTCTCTGATTATACAGAAATCAGAGTCAGACTTGGGGGGGCATTATTTGGCAGATGAACACACATTTGTCTTTGATTACGTTATATTGAATTCTGTACAAGGCCTGGGGAGGGTTCATTATTCGGCTGGAGAACAGGTCTGTCTGTGATCAGATTGTGCTGAAATCTGTATAAGAGCTGGGGAGGGGGTCATTATTCGGCAGGTACACCAGCACCCCAGCAGAAGGTCGCACCAGCCCTCTCGTCTGGTCCTGCCGGACGGGTTTCCCCCCGCGGGCGGGCAGGTGGGACCCCCACGGGAGAAGCTGCAGCTGTTTGCGGTGCTGTGCATCGAGACCAGCCACTACGTGTCCTTCGTCCGGCACGGCCCCGGCCCCGGGGATTGGCTCTTCTTCGACAGCATGGCCGACAGAGAGGGTGAGGGGGGGTTTGGGCTCACACTTTAGATGAAGTGTTGCTCATAAAGGCTTTATACAGCATGTATAATGCCTTCGTAAATGAGACGTAATGTCTTCATAAATCATACATAAACAAATGTCATGCTTTGTAAAGAGTGAAATAACACATCCTTATTCAGCATGTGATGCCAGATGTGACAATGACAATGTCACTTAGTTGACAATGCCACCCATAATAGTATTTAGCTACTAGCTAAGTGACATTGTCAGTTAAATGACATCTGGCATCACGTGCTGAATAAGGATGTGTTATTTCACCCTTTACAAAGCATGACATTTGCTTTTGTATGATTTATGAAGACATTATGTCTCATTTATGTAGGCATTATACATGCTGTATAAAGCCTTTATGAGCAACACTTCATCTAAAGTGTGACCGGGTTCGGAGTCATCTATACACTGATGTGTCTACCTCTCGCTTTCACTCTGCTGTGTGTGTGTGTGTGTGTGTGTGTGTGTGTGTGCTTGTGTGTGCGTGTGTGTGTGTGTACGTGTATGCATGTCCACATCACACCTGAGGTGAAATAACATTTGTTTTGGGTTCAAATATATTTTCTGCCATCTATTCATCTTGCCTGGTGGCATTAAAGCTAAGTAGAAGGAGCAGGTGGGTCGGGTTTACTCTTTCGAAATGACTTAAATTTGTTCTCGCACGCCAGGCTAGCTTGTTCAAATGCCCAGAAATATTTTGATGTGTAACAAATGCACATTTGACCCATGTCTGGCCCGTGTGGCTGGCTATTCAGCCATAAAATGGTTGCTGATTTCCCTCTCCTTAAGTTTACCTGAAATGTACGGAGTGCTCGACGTTCACCTACAGCTGGCATCCATTTGTATCGCGTTTGGTCTTGAAAACCCTCGGAAATTCCACCTCTGTTACATGACCTCAGTGTGGGAAAATCCCTTAAAATCTTTGTGCGGAATTGATCTGCCTGAAATGAACCTCAAGCAGTTAATTTATACAGGTGTGTGTGTCTTTGTGTGTGTATGTATGTGTGTGTTTCCATCTCCACTTCTGAGCTCACAAACGTGTGCGTGTCCCGGTTGCTAGGAGACCAGGATGGGTACAACATCCCGCAGGTGTTGCGGTGCCCTGAGGTAGAGCGCTACCTGAAGATGAGCCCATCCGAGCTGGCCACTCAGAGTCCCCGTGAGATGGAGGGCGTGGCCAAGCGCCTCTTCTGCGACGCCTATATGTACCTGTACCAGAGCCCTCGCATGTCGCTGTATCGCTGAGTGGAGTGCACCTTTACCCTTACATGTTACTCAGGTCCTGTAACTTTACCTGTAACCCAGCACCAGTCACCTTACTTGTAACAGAGTCCCTCTAGCCTTACCAGTAACTCAACACTTGTTAGTTTACCTGTAATTCAGCCCTTTTAACTTTACCTCTACCTCCAAGTCAGCCCCGTACTTTACCTGTATCTTGGTTCCTGTCACCTTACCTGTATCTCAGCCCCTCTAAATTTACCTGTAACTCAGCTCCTCTGAACTTACTGGCAACTCAACTCCTCCAAACTTACTTGTGACTCTGTACCTGTAAAGTTACCTGTACCTCAGCTCCTATAAACTTACCTGTAACTCAGCGCTTAGAATCTTTCCTGTAAATCAGCTCAGTTAGTTAATCAGGGTAAAGGTAGAATAATCCTCTCCGCTGTATCACTTGTCGCACATGAGGAGGGATTTTCTATGACACTCTGGAACTTCAGCCGTGGACCAAAAGCTGCCCTTGGTCATTTGGGCTCATCTGTGCCATAATACCCTTGCTGCCTTTTCCACAACAGCCTGGACTTTCAACAGTGGTTGTATTGCACGCAATGATACATTGTTTTTATGGAATTCTTATTAACTCAGCAATCATATAGAGCTTCATGTGGATTTATCAGAATATTTTGTCACTTTTATAATGAGTTGATATGAACATTTGCTCCTTTTACGATGGACCCAAAACTTTTCTCTGCTAAGCTGTCATTCATTTGAGCTGTGCTTCAGGGCTCATTATTTAGGCTGTAAATAAAGAAGAATAAAACTGCAGCACTTTCTGAGAAAATATTAAAAGGAAATAATGTTGTAATAATGATTACACAAACTATAAACATGTTTAATCTAAATGCTTTGATAATCAAAAGGTGAAGCGCACCTTTTCTGTAAATTCTTTGAGCATCTCAATAGGTAGGACCATTGTCATACAATTTGCTACTGAGCTTCATTGGTTTTAAAGGCACATAATTTTTATTAAATAAAACATTAAAATGTATGCTGGTGAGATCTGAATTTTATTAATAGTACTAGAAAATAAGCAAAACAAACTTGTATCTGGCCATTTTAGGTGAGGTTTAAGCCTTTTTAGATGCAGTTATTTTCGTATGCTTCAGAGCATCGGCAGAGTGCCTAGATGTCAGTTTGAATATCCTGCGTAAATATAGAAAGAGCTGGTGGAAAAAGATTATAAAAATTTGTTATTTTAATTTGAGCGCTGCAGCACCCTCTTGTGGTATTTCTGCGAACATCCAGTCACTGGGAGCGTCCTATGGAACAATGATGATATGTGCATTGCATTTGCCCCATTGTGCCTGGAGTGGTGTCGCCCCGAGGTGTGCATGCTGGAGCTTATTCATCTGTTCGGCGTAAGATCGGAAGTTACGTAACTCGGTGAAAACAAACGTCTGTCTCATCAGGTGATTGACTTTTCCTTATTGTCATCTGTCATTGTATGTGAGAATATTTCAGCTAAGGAACTGATAATGCCGAAATTCATTTTACAGCACGATTAAAATGATCAGAACTTAAATGCTGAACAAACACAAAAACCAATGACATATTAACAGAGGGAATCCTCTTACTAGCCTTAGAAGCTTTAGAATTTCCATATTTATTAAAACCATGACATAATGGTAATTTTTGTAAGTTTTCAACTGCCATTTCTCGCAATATAAACAATGTTAAAGTCAAACGATTTTCTCATATGGGAACTTCAGTATTTAGGCTAATAATTGTTCTGTGTAAAATTAAATGCCTAAATTACATACTCCTTTGCTATCTATTGGTGCAATGTCCTGCAGACTCCCATCCTGCTATCACCCTTGCTCTGGACTTTTTCCCAGATTCCTCTACTTTGTTTTCCCATCTCGACTGTTTAACATACGAAAGTCAGTCAGCTTTTGCATACAGATACCTAGCTAGAACCCAGTTTTTGTACGAAGTAGCTTACCAGACCATGGCTAGGTCACTCGCGACCTGGCCATTCATCTACTCGGTAATAAAATGACGTGAAACACTGGCTAATGATACAACATTCGCTCATGTAATTAAATAATATATTGTAAAAAGTTTTATCATAGTTTCCGATGCATTGGCCCAAAAATAAACATATTCTAATTAAACTTGATATTAATCTTCTCAAATATGTGTAGTATAACGACTCTCGCGATGTACCCACAATCAATTGAAATTAAACAGCTGTTTAAAGCCCGAAGTGGAGTCAATGACCGATTGTCCGAAATTGGATAGTGTCCGCAATCGGATACCGCTTTGTTATGTCTAGAATGGGACAATTTTGCTTTTCAATGGTGTGTGATCATCCATGTTTGTGTCATGTATTGTGCCTTGCATATCGTGAAAAACTGTGAACCAGGTGTCTCAATGAGATACGAGTATGCTGGCCATTGCAGTGGTCGCCACTCTGTTGGCTGGTGCCTCCAGCATCCAGCTGACAGTCTGTACGGACACTGTCAGGCCACCGGTAATGCTTCTTGGCGCTGTCTGGTTGATCATTATGATGTGAATACATGATTACATTTCAGAATTAAACGACTGTAAAACCGGGAAAAAAAATTACTGATTGTACACATCTTGACAGCACGACGATCGGTTGTCAGGGTATGACGGCTGTTTGTTTTCACCGAGTTGCTAACACATAGCGCCAGATATGTCGTCACGCCGAACAGACAAATGGGACCTAATGTGCTGTTTTCAGGGTCAGAACTAGCATTAGCATTAATTAGCGGTGGCTCAATCGGAGCTTGTAGACTCTGAGCACAGCTGGGGAAAAGCAGCTAACGTGACAAAGGCTAACGCCAGCACTGTTCCTCACTTTCAGCTTTTCTCGCCACAGGCACACATTTAACCTGCACTCGCTCGTGCAGACTGACCGGAGGATTAAAAGGGATTGGGTTCTTTTCCAAATGTTCACAGAAGATTTTTTCTACTCGTATTCACGCCCTCCCATTAAGGTGGCCAGTGGGAAAGCTCTGGTTGCAAAAAAAGGGCCCATAGTCAAATTACGTTGGCTCTATGATCTCGCTTCTTACTCCATTAAACAGCTTCTATAGGAGTCCTTTAGACTGTTACAGAGGCTGTCTCTTGGGCTACAACCGAATTCTTTAAAGACTGAGGAACTTTCCTTGATAACGGACATGAGCTCGTAATGGTTTGGCTGGTAGCCATTACAAGAAATGTCCAATTTGACTCTTTCATGAAGAAAAGGAGGCAGTTATACAGCAAGGAAACACAGCACCAGCCTTAGAAGAAAAAAAAAATCATAGAGTATGCACCAATGTCCTTTGTAGCTGTAGTCGATGCGTCATTGTAGCAGTTTTCCTGTCGGATCAGTCATGTCATTATCAATCGCTGTCGCGTCCAATGACATATTGAAGGAAAGGACATCCGATTTCTTTTAAACATGTCCAAAGGTAACTTCAAAATCTCGGCAACACTTCCTTGACCCCTCATGTTTTCTATTGCGGTCAAGGAAACGAGGATCGGAAAGGAAAAAGGCTGCTGGTAAAGAGAATTTGGATGCCCCCCCAAGTCTGTAAACGGCATGTTGATTTGAAAATGTGGCTAGGCTAACTGGTTGGCTCTGTTGGCCGAGCAGGAAGCTGCAGTTTCATTTGAAAACTCTTTGGGCACATTTGAATATCCTGACTAAATCTGCATATACCGAATGCGGTTTGATACATACTCAACTGTCGATGTCGTAGGTATGATGTGTACGTATCCGCATTCTATGTACTAAATCAAACATTCTGTACTGCCGCCATCTCACCCATCGCTTAACCCTTTACCCATGATGTGGCCTAATGCTTCGCCGTTAAAAATAGGGATGTTTCGGCCATTTTGTTGGACGTTCATTGGTCTGCACGATTCTGTCACTCTGGCATGGTTGACCAGACAAGATGGTCGACATGTTATACCTGTATGTTCCTAACAATTATGCATCAATGGCACTGTAATTTGAGAGAGAGAGACACAGAGAGAGAGAGATGTGTTGTTTCATCGCTTTGCTAATTTCCATACAGAGGCAAAAAACTATGTGGCCCATGGCCACGATTTTTTTTTTTTTCCTTCCTGAGGTTTGGTCTTTGAAGCAGTATTGGCTGAAAAAACCAAGCTGGCCACACTACAGATAGAAGCTTCTTGTAGTTCCTGTAGGTCAGTGAGCATGACGAGCTCTGGGATCTCTATTGGCAAGTGTACAGTCCCACGCCTGACGTAATTCCAATTGTTTCATGCGCGCACAATCCTCAGCCGGGCTTCATTTAAGTAAGTGAAGTGAACAAGTGTATGGACAGATTGGTGGCTGGTCCCAAGCCATTTTCAATAGTGGTGATAGACTCTTTTGGGGTCTGTGTCCAGCTGGTCTTCAGCTCGACTGCAAGCGAGGATGAGAAATGACTTTTTGGTGCCCTCCAACACGATTGTCATCTGTCTAAAAAAGTTAGACGAAGCAAGGGACGATATTTAAGTCCTGCTCACCTTGAAGAGAAGAGGTTTGCATTTGGCAGCAGCTTATGGTCATATGAGTCCATTTTGACTTCTTAACGACATGAGTAACGCCAACCCCAGAAGTGCAAAAGCTTCTCGTTTTCCCCATCCATTATCCATCCATTTTCTGTACCGCTTCTTCCTCACTAGGGTCACTGGGGAGCTGGAGCCTATCCTAGCATCCTATGGGTGAAAGGCAGGGATTCACCCTGGACAGCTCGCCAATCCATCGCAGGGTGCACACAACATTCACTCACACACATGCTTGTGGGTAGTTAGCCTAGCCCAGAGGAAACCCACACGATCAAGTGGAGACCACGCAAACTCCAGACAGAAAGGCCTCGGGCCAGATTCAGAACCATAACCTCTCACTTGTTTGCTCATCCTTTATTTGGCCAGGGAAGATCAGTGGAGATCACGCCCATTGAGGATGATTGAGAAAATTCTCAAGGACTCCCTTGGGGTGGGGGAGGGGATTTACATTTCCTGGTTCAAGCTTTCCCAGGGTTCCACACTTGTGTCTGGAGTGATGAAATTAAGCGTATAAACAAAACCAAAGAACTCGGGCCAAGAGAACATTCACAAGTTAGGGGAGAGGGAGAGAAATGTGGAGTAACCCCTGAAGCTTGTTTTGGTTTCAGGGCCTTCCTTGAGGGCCCATCTCTGCAGATACAAGCCTGCGCTGCTGTGTGCTCGTGATGTAGCAGCACAGCAGTTACCAGTGAATCACCTCACCACTATGCCACCTTGCAACTGGGTTGATGGTTTTAGTCCAGATGTGGTACTACAGTCTTGCCCTTTCAACAAGGCGAATCTGAATTGGCAGTTAAAAAAAAAAAAAAAAAATACTAAAAGCACATGGCCTAAATTAGGGTGGAAAGTTAAATGTTTATGCACAGAAAAAAAATTCTCATGATAAGGAATAATTTGTATTCCTCACAGTTTCTATCAGAAGGCCAGTTGGAGAAGCACATTTTATGTCTTTATTTTTGCTTCATTTGTATTCACAAAACAATGGTTAAATCTGTGTTATTTGAATATTTGAAAAGCCACATAATAGTTTCTTCCACTGTATGGTGTGCCAAGTTTCTTATACCACAAACACACACACACGTGCACAAATATTAGTTTAGTTTTCCAAGAAAGACGTGTTCGATAACTGTATTAAGCACATTGCCTCCAGCTCCTAAAAAGAACATGGAAGAGGAGGGTGTGTGTGTGTGTGTGTGTGTGTGTGTGTGTGTGTGTCTGCGTGTCTGCGTGTGCGTGTGTGCGTGTGTATGTGTACTGTACATGTGAGTCTGCCCAGCAATCTCATTCTCAGCAAATCCACCCACGGGCCTTGCAGTCTGCAAATGAGCATGACCACCCTTCAGTGAGCACCTTAACAGATATGGTTCAGTCTGCAGCATGTATTGGCTCGCGCTTCTTTATCCAAGGACTGAAGAAATGCAGCAACCTTGGAGTGAGCTTCGGCAATGCTTTATCAAGACGGTTGAGTGTTCCATGAACTGTACGGAACTGGAGTGGCAAAGCTGTTGTAGATACTGGTTCAACATACACTCTGGTCAGTCAACATGTGCGGGATTGTGTGAAAGCTTCAAAAGATAAATTATGCCCATGGACTGGAGGTTCACTCTGTCTAGCCCAGAAAAGCCCTTGGTTGGGCAGAGTTGGAAGTGAGCCTACAGGAGAAAACCTAGCTGGTGGCTATGCTTGTGCTGGATCTCAAAACCCTTGCATTTCCTGCTCTACTCAGGCTGGACTTATCTTCTTTGCTGGTATGCAGATAGATGTTGCAGGAGGAGTCTACTGGTTCTGAGAAAATGAGAAGGCAAAATTTCTTTTCAGTGCAGAGTCTTATCAGCTTAGGGGAGGGGGAGCCACTGCACTGTACCTTGAATTTACCTCTTTGGAAGACTCAGACTTATTTCAAAGGACAATTGAAAAGTCTCATCTGTCAGGAAACCAAAAAATTGAGTTAAAAACCCTGTTACTCAATACAAATGTCTGCACAAAAAATTGGGCCACGCACTGATCTATTAAAACATGAGATTTTTCTCACCAATCCACCTCCCATTTGACAGAAACCCTACCGTGTCTCCCCTCCTAAGCTGAAGGTAATGAAAGAGCTCATTGATTACATTCTACAGAATGATATCATTGAACCTTCTAGCTCCACTTACGCTTCTCCAATCGTCCTTATTCTCAAAAAGGAGGGAAACTAAGGTTCTCTGTGGATTTCAGGAAAGTGAATGGAAACACCGTCACAGATGCCTATCCCATCCCCACAATCCAAGATTTACTTGACGGTCTCAGAGGTGCTGCTGTCCTCTCTTCCCTGGACTTAAACAGTGAGTACTGGCAGGTGGAAATTGACCCTGAGGTGTGACAAATCACTGGCTTCATCTGCCCTCTAGGTATTTCCAATTTAAAGTCATGCCCTTTGGACTGAAAAATGCCCCTGTGAAGTTCCAACGAATCATGAAGAGACCATTGGGAGAATTTGAAGACATCGTCTGTGTAGCTGGATGACATCATTTTGTCTACATCCTGGGAACAGCACTTCTATGATGTCAAAGCTGTTTTTGACTAGTACATCCCCTTTCTTGTGTATTGGCATTATATTGTCCTGCTTCCAGTCATTTGGCATTTCTCCAGTTTCTAAAGACTGCCTAATAATAATGGACAGTCGTTTGGAGACAATCTCACTAACTTCCCTGAGTACTCATGGGTATAAGCCACCAGAGCCTGCCGCCTTATTTGTCTTTATGCAATTTGTCTCATACTTTATAATCCCCAATCTCAATTTCGGCTAAATAATTTTAAGCATTGGAAATGCCCTCTGGCCAAATAAAAATCTCCTCCATGGCAAAATTCTCAACAGAGTAACAATTTAAGGCTGTTTGTAAGGGAGGTTGCGCTTCGACAGTTGGATTCTCAGTGGAGTGCTAAACCCAAAATCCAGTGAGCATATTCAAAAAATAAAAAAAAAAAGGGTAGCACATCTCAATTCTTCAAGGAGGATAAAAATACTCACATTTCACTCATTTATTTGGCTCACATCACAAAAAACAAACGCTAAAAAAACCAAATGCTAACGCGTTTCAGCACAAAGGCTTCATCAGAGCGTTTGCAATCCTGTGCAGGTTGAATTAGAAGGTATATATACAAGGGCAGAGAAAACAAACAGCTGGGGACTATACCCAATTATTCCGGAACCAATCACTGTTCTTTTCCCATGCTTCAAAATATAGGGACTAATCACAAATGAGCCCATTACATAAAATATTTTCACAAAACATTAATACTAACCATCGTACAATAAATCATAGTGTTAGGAAAAATAATCCTGCAGCCAAAGTTGTGGATTCATTCCTGTTACTTGCAATGGTGGGGGATTCTGCCATCATTGCTCTGACAGAGTGCAACTTTACTGACTGGACCACTGACTGAATCGTGAGTACTTGAGAATGACTCGTTATTTTGATATAAACTTTCTGTTTTATTAGCGGGGAGCAAAGACGCTGCTGTTCGTTTTGATTTCTGGGTTTCTCTCATTTTCTTCCCTTGAAGACTGTGGTAAAATCTGGACTGGATTTCTTTTGCTATTGGGGAAACCGGCTGTATTGAACGGTCTGTGCTGTGTGGGGTTGTGGAAAACCCAAACCGGATTATATTTGGAGTGGAATGAACTTTGGGACTGTGGAGAAAGAGCTGTTACTTGATTGTTTTTTCCCCTCCAGTATATCTCTTGAGAAGAATTGTGTTGTTGTGGTTTGTCTGTGTTAGCTGAGATTGAAGTATTGTATTTTTAGGCTTTTATTTTATATGCACTCTGGTTTTTGTATGGTTTGACAAAGCTATTTTTGTTCTTGTTATGTACAAACCTTAATTCCAATGAAGTTGGGACATTGTGTAAAGCATGAATAATAAAAACAGAATACAATGATTTGCAAATCCTTTTCAACCTACAGTACCTGTCAAAAGTTTGGAAACACCCACACTTTTCTTACAATATATTTTAAATAAAGAAATAAGCAGCCTTTATTTTGCAAAAAAAAAAAAGATCTAATTCTTAAATCCATCAAACTAACCGTCATTTGTTGTCATATTTGCAGCACATTCTCACATTTTTTTTTAACAAGGGCAGTCACATGACTATAATGAATTTGCAGCTGCACGTCTGTCTAACTTCCCAAAGACGTGCTGCACGTGAGGTGTGCTTTTCATCAACCTTTTCACCCAATAAGTCCCAAAACCGCTTGACTTTAATTCGCTTGTTGGAAAATAGAAGGAGTTTATTTGTCTGTTTACTTTGCAAAATATGGCTTCTTTGAGATTTCCAAAATTTTGGACACTATTCAAACAAGTAAATTATTCTCTTTTAACTTCTGTTTACCTTTTACAAGATTCCTTTTGAGATTATATAGAGAAGTTAAGCCGTTTAAATTTCTCTAAAAACAGAGTGCTGTGACATTAGCAAAGTGTGTCCAAACTTTTGACTGGTACTGTATATTCAATTGAGCACTCTACAAAGACAAGATATTTAATGTTCAAACTGATAAACTTTATTGTTTTTTTGGAAATATTCACTCATTTTGAAGTTGATGCCTGCAACACATTCCAAAAAAGCTGGAAAAGGGGCATATTTACCACTGTGTTACATCACCTTTCCTTTTAACAACACTCAGTAAGTGCTTGGGAACTGAGGACACTAATTGTAGAAGCTTTGTAGGTGGAATTCTTTCCCACTCTTGCTTGATGTACAACTTCAGTTGCTCAACAGTCCAGGGTCTCCGTTGTCGTATTTTGCGCTTAATTATGCGCCACACATTTCAATGGGAGACCGGTCTGGACTGCAGGCAGGCCAGTCTATTACCCACACTCTTTTACTATGAACATGTGCAGAATGCGGCTTGGCATTGTCTTGCTGAAATAAGCAGGGACGTCCCTGAAATAGACGTCGCTTGGATGGCAGCATATGTTGCTCCAAAACCTGTATGTACCTTTCAGCATTAATAGTGCCGTCACAGATGTACAAGTTACCCATGCCATGGGCACTAACACATCCCCATACCATCACAGATGCTGGCTTTTAAACTTAGCACTGATAACAAGCTGGATGGTCCTTTTCTTCTTTAGCTCAGAGGACAGGACGTCCATGATTTCCAAAAACAATTTGAAATGTGGACTCGTCAGACCACAGCACACTTTCCCACTTTGCATCAGTCTATCTCAGATGAGCTCGGGCCCAGAGAAGGCGGCGGAATTTCTGGGTGTTGTTGATATATGGCTTTCACTTTGCATGGTGGAGTTTTAACTTGCACTTGTAAATGTAGTGATGAACTGTGTTAACTGAAAATGGTTTTCCGAAGTGTTCCTAAGCCCACGTGGTAATATCCTTTACAGAATGATGTCGGTGCTTAATGCAGTGCCACCTGAGGGGCCGACAGTCACGGTCATTCAGTGTTGATTTTTGGCCTTGCCACTTACGTGTAGCGATTTCTCTGGATTCTCTGATAATATTATGGACTGTAGATGATGAAATCCCTAAATTCCCTGCAATTGCACGTTGAGAAACGTTGCTCTTAAACTGTTGGACTATTTGCTCACACAGTTGTTCAAAAGTGGTGAACCTCACCCCATCCTTGCTTGTGAACGACTGAGCCTTTTGGGGATGCTCCTTTTATACCCAATCATGACACTCACCTGTTTCCAATTAACCTGTTCACCAGTGGAATGTTCCAAACAGGTGTTTTTTGAGCATTCCTCAACTTTCCTAGTCTTTTGTTGCCCCTGTCCCAGTTTTTTTGGAACGTGTTTTGGAACTAGCAGAGGTGGTGTGTGTCTGTGTGTGAGTGAGGGGGTATGTGTCAGTGAATGTATGCGTATGTGTGAGGGGATTATACTTTAAATGTGACGTACTTCTTCCCTCTCTGTGATGGTGAACACCAGCGGTGAGCAGAGGCGGTGTGTGTGTTTGCGTGTGAGTGTGTGTCAGTGAGTGTATGCGTATGTGTTAGAGGAGTTAGAGGATTATACTTTAAATGTGACGTACTTCTGCCCTCTCTGTGATGGTGAGCACCAGCGGTGAGCAGAGGCGGTGTGGGTGGCCACACATCTATCTCTCTCTCTCTCCCTCTCCCTCTTTCTCTATTTGTTCATTTCCTCTCCCTGCCTCTCTGTCCATCTTTCTCCATCGTTCTTTTCCCCCCTCTCTCTGCTTCTGCGTTTGAGCGCTCGTCTCCAGAGAGCCCCAGGGAACGTGGCTGACGGGGGGTAGAGGGGGTGTAAACATACGCTCCTTCCTCGGGGGTGCGTTCGTCCCTCATCCTCCGACATCACCTGCAGCTAACGGCTCCGTTTGCTGCCAGCGCCGAACAAGAAACAACAAGAAAGAAAAAAATCACTTTGAGAGGGAACAGTCCTTTCCCAAATTAATGCCTCTCTCAGCCCGGTCTAAAATTTAACAGCACCCTTCATGAAAACGAGAGAAAATGGCCGTATGAAAGTAACCCAGGAAACGAGCTCTATTAATAAGCACACACGCACAGAGGCTATAAAGACGTCTTCAGTCCCTGACTGAGATTTCAGGTTTCTGCAATGTAAGTCCAGGAATAACAACATAAATATCAGACTTTTTCCAACTTTAAAGTGACTGTCCTACAAACAAAAATCAAGAGAAAAACAAACTCCAAATTGTTGTTTATTGGGAAAATTTCATATCCACTGTATTATATCTACTGCAGGTTCTTCCCTGTGCGAAAGTCAATTTTTTTTTTTGAAAAAAGCAGTACATTGCTGAACAGCTCCCAAAAGCAAGCTGCATATTGTGCGTGTAGTCGCTACTAGGCCACAGAGGTAGGGACGGGTGTATGTATTCTACACAGTGAAAAGTTTACTATACATTTACAATACAATTATGATTCAGGCTTTTTTGTTAAGGCCCGTTGCATCAATCTATCCAGATAATACTTAGCCACCGAATATTGACTTAAAACATTATCAATTAATTATTACTTTGCTGTTATTAGATATGTAGATCATCCCTCCATTATCTTAACCAGCTCATTGTGGATATACCTTAGACGGGCTGCCAATCCATCCTCGGTTTTGCACACGAACACAAACAGTTCACTTGCATTCATACCAAGGAAGCATTCAGAGCCCCTGCCCAGCCTTACTCGCAGGTCCTTGGACTGAAAAGAAGCAACAGCAGTACCATAAAATATCATAACATCAAACGCATAACACATTTCTGCTGCCAGTTCCCCTCGTTCTCTCCTAATTGGAATGAGATTTTTCAGATGATAAAAATCTCCTACAAAATTAAATAGGGATCATTCATTCACATCGTTTGCATAAAATCTATCCTTTTGACCAATCTATTTCTGCAGCTGCCTTACAATACACAGGAGCCAAAAATTGACTCATTCCACACAATGACAGTGATCATGAAGACAATTTTAACTGAGCAATAAAAAACAGGTTTATTGTTTATGTTTTGACTTGTGTTTCGGGTCTAATTTGTTTAAACCAAGTGCCTCATCTGAGCATTTGTACATATATTTTTTATGGTGTGAACATTAGAGTTAATTTGCAATTTCAATTTGAGAGAACAATAAACCAATGACACGAGGGAAAGATAGAGGGTGGTGTGTGTGTGTGTGTGTGTTTGTGTGTGAGTGAGAAAGAGAGCAAGAGAGAGAAAGACAGTGTTAGTGCATAAGTGTGCGCGTGGGTATGTTCTACATGTGTATGTTTGTGAAAGGGATTGGTTGTGTACGTGCGTGCGAGAGAGAGACTCCGTGTGTCTGTGGGTGTGCGTAAGTGTGTGAGAAGGACAGAGAGAAAGAGACTGTGAGTTTACTTGTGAGTGAGCGTGTTTGCATGCGCGCTTGCGTGATTATGTGAGTGCGCGCGCGCGTGTGTATGATTGTGTGCATGTGTATGATTGCATAAGCACGCACATGTGTGTTCGTGCGCATTTGTGCATGTGCTTGATTGTGTGAGCATGCGTGTGTATGATTGAGTGAGTGCGCGCATGTGTGTGATTGCGTAAGCGCGTGCGTGTGTGTGTACGTGCATTTGTGTGATTGCGTGAGCGTGCATGTGTATGATTGTATGAGTGCGCGCATGTGTGTGTCTGTGTGTGTGATTGCGTAAGTGCGTGCTTGTGTGTGTATATGTGCATATGTGTGATTGTGTGAGCGTGCGTATGTATGATTGTGCGAGTGCGCGCATTCATGTGTGAGTGTGTGCATGTGTGTGATTGCGTAAGCGCGTGCTTGTGTGTGTATACGTACATATGTGTGTGATTGTATGAGTGTGTGTGTGTGTGTGTGTGTGTTTGTGCGCATACACATTGAACTCTTCAGCTGAGGTTCTTATCAGCAGGGTTCCTGATGCAGAACATTTCTGGAACATTCTGGGAAGCCGAACACAGCCACCCAGATCTGAAAGTGTGCAGAAAAAGTAAGATGGAGAGATTTAGTGATAAGAATCAAAAATTAAAGGGAGGGTTTGAAGGATAAGGGGGAGGGAAGGTGGTCTGCAAAGAGACAGAAATCCCTTCTACCCCCTGATGTAGTTAATACATCCCACTTAGAACGGGGCTCATTAGTCCACCGCAAGTGAACGAAGGACTGCAGAAAAACCCAGAGAGGGACTTCAAATGCCTTTATGATCCAGAGCATGATAAAAAGAGCACACACCACCACAGATCCATTTGTTACAGGAGAGAGAGAATAAAAACTGTAAAGTAGGTCGGTGTTCGTTAAACTGGCTGCGCAAAAGCAGCTGTGGAATGTTGAAAGGCTTTCGGGGGACCCTCAGTCAAGCCATCAATCAATCATTCAGTTTGGAGGCGGAGCTTAAGCCTGACCTACCCAGTAAACTAACTTCACCAACCAGACTGGCTAAGAGTGGGGTCAATTTAAAGCTCCAGCTCATTTCTGATTAATCTGACAAAAAAAACCAGAGACATCAAGTGGCAGTTACCCAACCAGAGGGTGAATCTGCTCACACACACGTGTGCACATTGTCTTCCACTATGAAAAGAGGACCATAACATAAAATAATAAACAAACTGCATTAATGTAACGCACTTTTTTGTGAATATAGGCTCACAACTAGCAACAGACAGGTAAAAATGCATCTGTGTAGACATAGCAATGACTGCACTAAAACTACAGCTTCAATCTTTCCTACTAAATAATAGGGTTAAGCACTTGAATGTGCTTGTGGATGACCCACTCTGTGGAAAATACCACATTTTCCCACTTCAATTCCCCCGTGCAGTGGTCTCCACTGTACCTAACAGCCCAGAGAGCCCAGAAATGGTTTACTTTGAAGATCCTAAAGTTTAGCTGTTCAACCCCCTGTTCCAAACATGTGGTTTGTCATTCCTGCATTTTTCTACATCACACAAGTACACCTCTGCATGCTTCACTCCTGCTAACCCTGTCTGTATGCCCTGCACCCTCTCCTGGAGTAGCTTGACCTCTTCCTCTCTCTCCCCCGTAGCTGTAATATTACCTTTTTTTCTTGTTTATCAGCGACCACATTCCGGCTGCAGGTAATTTATGTCTGCTCGTGTGCTCGTAATTTTCCATTAAACGGTTTTTTTGAAAGAAGGCTAGTACACCGCAGGATTTGCTCGTGTAGTTATGACCAAAAGATGGCTCCATTTCATGTCTGAAGAAACTAAAAACCTGAAATCTAGCGAAGTATGTTTGATTTTTGTTTACGCAACATTACACAAGGGGGAGTGCTGTTACACTAAACATGGTCATGGCTGCGACACGGTTGTTGGCGAGAGGCCGAAGTCTGAGTACCGCAGATAATCAGTAGCCATGACGATATTAAGTGTAACAGCAAGACCTACATAATACACCAGTTTGATAAACAATATAGCTAATAAAAAAAATTTTTCAGACACAATATAATCAAATATTTAGTTCCTTTTTTTTTTACTCCAGTAACAAAAATTGTTCCTTAAAAAAAAAGCTGGATAGAGCATTACCTGTCACTATTTAACGCTCAGACGTACTACGTTGTAGTTTCTCGTTTCAAGTGCTTGCTAGCTGGCCCATGTTGATTTTTACAGTCCCATTAAAGGTGCATAAAGAAGTTAATGAAGAGGGCCGCATTTTTTGTTGCTTTGATGGAATAAAGATTTGGTTCTGGTCTGCTAATGTTAAACTCCAGCATTATCTACCCTCAGAAGAGAAACGACGCCCACTTAAAATAACTTGTTCTCATAAGGGAGAGAATTACAGGCAGGATAAAAAGATGTTAAACTTATAACCCTAAAGCAAGATTATTGTCTGAGCTATGAAGTCCAGCACACTCAGCAATGATATATGAGCATCAGCACCAATTTTTATGTTTCTTTTTTAGGAGAATAAACTTTGATAAACTGTGTACAATTTCCACTGCACTTTCTCAAGCAGGTAAACTATGACTCCACCGCTGCGATTAATCCATCCAGGCCGAATTCTAATCTACGGCACCGGCCAGACAGCCAGACGCAGTGCCAAACCGAACGCGGAGAAGCGGAAAGATAGAGAGGTGTTCTGGAGGTGGGACGAGCCCGACAGAGCAGCGATAACCTCATACGCTTCATAACAGATCCTGACGTATCCCCCGCGGGCTCATTCTGCTGAGAGATACAAATATAACTTTACCTGCTATAACACCAAAATAGGAGAACTCAGACTGACACTAGACATTATAGAGACTGTGCGTGTGTGGGTGTGTTTGTGTGTGTGGGCACGTATTCCTCCTAAAGTGGGGACCAAATGTCCCCGCAAGTGATGGCATACAAGCTTTTTTAATCTTTGTGGAGACATTTTCCAGTCTTGACAAGGTAACTGAGCTAATTTAGGGTTAGCGGTCAAAGTTAGGGTTAGGGTAAAATTTAGGGTTAGGGTTAGGCATGTAGAGTTTATGGTTAAGGTCAGGGATTAGGAAATAAATGCAGCTGTACCGATATCCCCACAAAACACGAAAAAACATGAGCGTGTGTGTGTGCGCATGCGTGGCTGTGTGTGCGTGTATTTGGACTTACGGAACATATATCAGACCTTCACATTCGACGTGTTGACAGTGTAACACACGGCCTGCTTGTCAAATCTCCTGAATGGAGATGCGTTCCATTCAACATCCTGTCACATGGTTACAGGAAGCAGGAAGCTCTGGGCTTGAAGCCGCTGGTCTGAAGTGGCTCATTCCTCAGTGACAGACTGTGTAAGCAGGGCATGAATCATCTCTGCTGTACTGCGCACAGGAACGCGCAACGTTAACTGTTTAACCTGAAAGTGCACCTCGTATGAAACTTGAAGAACAAACTGAGGTCCTGACAAGATGGTCGTGTTTATCAGAAAGCTGCTGAGGTTGAGAACATGATGGTCTCTCAAAATGGAATATTTAGTTTTTTTTATTTTGTCAACTACAATCCCTCATGAATTTGGAATGTCCCATTTTAAAATTACGAAGAAGTACAGCAATCATAATTCTGATATTTATCTATGGCTTTTATCCGAAATGAATTCCTCGTCCTTGGAGAAATGTAGAATTAATATGAGGTTGAGCACAAGCCCAACGGCCACATTGATCAACTAATTTAGGATAAGGTGCCAGTCACTGCTTTCACACTTACATGTGGCCCCTGCTTCTGGGTATGGAGTGGAAAGGCAGCTCAGCTCTCATTCATGAGTGGGGGAGCTCACTAGCCAAGGTATCCTGTCAAAATTTGGTTCACTTCCTCCACCCTTCTAATCATCCCTCATCACTGATTGGCTCTGCATACTGTGCAGACCCCGCCTACTTTTCAGGTTCTCAGGCATCAGGTTATCTGCGTGTTTTACCAATAAAAAAATGACAAAACTAGAAAGCTCTTAGACAGGACATACCACCGTCAATGCGTTTGGAACTTTAATACCATCTAGAGAGCTTTAACATATATTGCATTTAATCGTATTCCCGTAATGGTGATGAATCCTTCAAAAAAAATTCGTAGATCCGGATGGTGATTCCAATCATCACCAAAATGTAATGATTATTCCACTTTTCCACAAAATATCATTGAAGTTGATTGCGAAACTTGAGTAATCTTGCCTGAACACACAAACAGACAGACACGGGTGAATACATAATCTTCACCCATTTCTATTGGGAGATTATTGTTAACATAATACAATGTTAACCTAAACACTGAAAATTGTCAGCAAAATGTTATGCACACACAATGAGGACAGGTGTTGTGATTGATACAATGCACTGTAGGAGCTAATATTGCTCCCTAGTGGAGATTCTTCAGTCTGCTAAATATGAATGAGTGACCTGCTTACCTTGACCGTACCACACCCTCCCTCACCACACACGAATGCACATGCACGCGCGCACACACACACACACACACACGTACAAACACACATACACCTGCACGCATGCACACACATACACAAACTGCATACATGCACACTCACACTTGCACACAACACGTACGCATGTACACACACACACACACACACACACACACAGAAACTCACAACCCACAATTCAGGGAGCTGTGACAGATGCAACACTTACCTCTGTTTCAGTTTTTTTAGCATTTCTATTTTTCCGTTGCAGATCTCAGTCAGACCTGTAAACAGAGGAAGAAAATGAAGGTTCAGAAAGTATACCCTCTCCCCCGTACAGCGCTCCAGTCTCATTTAGCACCACAACTCTTTAACAGGGAAGTGCTGTTGAACCAACTAATGAAATTGGCTTCAGTGCACAGGAGTGAGAAACACATGACAGGACTTTGACTTTCTACGTACACAATCTTTATCAATTTTTTTTTTACACCAGTTCTAGTCTTTATACATTTCTCTTATGATCTGGAAAAATCTAGTACATATGACAGTTTGGGTCGAAACTGAGTTTGACCCTCATTTGCGGTATTTAAGAGTGGTGAAAGTCTTAAATTAAAACACTAGCTATTAGTGTTGTTTCAACTGTCAAAATCAAGTTTCTATTTTCTTTTTTTTTTTGGTTAGGGAAAGTCCAAAATCCAAGAGTTTTCGTTCAATTGCGAGACTCTTGCCACTGAAAATCTCACTAGGTTTTTCCAGATCACAGGAGGATTCATACCTTTGCCGGAGAGGCCGACCATCAGACATGACCATAGGATGCAGTGGCTGAGTGATGTGCCTCCACGAAACCGTAACAAACTCAAACTCGGAGGGACAAGAGGAGTGATTCACCTCGCCCAGCACAACACAGGCACCGCGCAACCTACACTGGAGCTGTGCCCTGCAGAAACACTGAGGCGAACGCTCCGCGTGCGTCAGCTGAGGAGGAGATAAAGCTCTTTTCCGCCGCTAGTCGAGCGGTAGAACGAAGCACCAGTCAGGCCCTCATTTCAGAACAGAGCCAGCAGGGAAGCACACTATTCATTTTGACCGAGTGTGAGAATTTAATGGCCGGGATGTGTCAGGAACAGTCGACTAAAATGGAAGGAGTCCCTGTCTGTCTGTGTCACTGTCTGTCCATCGCTTATCTTGACAACTCTACATCCCATCGACTTCACACTTAGTAGTCGTATTGCTGAGGACGCAAGTAAAAGCACTGTAGGGTGTGTGGTCTGGTGGAGCGACTCCAGAAAGCTGCAAGCCACAATACCAGAGAGCAGGCAGTCGGCCCGTTCTGAAAAGGCATGTCTAAAAAGAGGTCCTGCGCTACTCAATAAAAGAGTGGTTATTCTCCTGTAGCGCAGTGTCCCCATCACTGCGATTAGGTGCTGGATTTTCTAATCGATATCCAGAGAGGAGCGCTACCAGCTGCCCCATCAGCAAACCCACCAAGAACCTAGCATCATTTTGACATCTGAAGGCTGGCGAAAAAACCGTCAGTCCGTCATCGCCATGCAATATCCCAATGTCTTTGAGTGTGTTGCCCAATATCCTTTATTGAGCCCATATTGACCAACAATATTACTTCAGGATATGTTCCCTATTTTAATAATAGATGTGATGTTAAATATGAAATAAGTTTCCACCTTTACTATATTTTATAGTGTTTAATTGTTTGAGTTGCACATTGTTTCTCCCCCAACTTTAACACAAACTAGTAATCTTTTCATCTTTTGCTTTCTCTAAAAACTGAACGCATTTTCAATGTTTAAATGCTCATCTTCACAAACACTCTGTGCCAGCAGCTACCTGCTTTTCAGACCATCCCCAACCCCAACTCAGCCTTGCCCAATCAATAGAAGCAGTAATTGTCAGCGTTATTATGGAACCCACCTACGTTCTCCCAAAGACACACCACTCCAGAGCATTCAAGTGCTAGGATTGGCCAGTCATCCAAGTGCCAGGATTAGCCAGCCATTCAGCTCAAGGATTGGAATCCTACTGCTTGAATAGCTGGTCAATCCTAGCACTTGAATCCTTTGGAGGGGCGTGTCTTTGCAAGACCGTAGGTGGGTTCCATAATAACGCGTTAGGGAGTATTGGCAAGGAAACCCTAGCCAATAAGAGTGGTCATTTTAGTTGAGAACCAGCCCTCTTTTTCTGAAGGAGTTCAGTCCCTCAAAGACAAGGCCTCAGACAGTGCATTTTTTTTTAAATCAAGCCCTACACGTATAACACTCATTGAGTTAGTCCATTGCATTCGTTATGACTGCATCAAATTAATGCCAAGTTCTTGTTAAGTCTCCCCGCCTTGAAGCAGATAAACATCTGTTAGGAACCGGGCAGAGGGGGATTGTCGATGTGCCATTAGTGTGCGTTTATAAAGAGGAGAATGAACAGAAATGGAAGAAGGATTTGAGAGCCTACTGTGCCTAATAATTTACTAAATAATTATTTACCTCACTGGAAGGGACACCAGGGAGGAGGCCTAGATTTTAGAGTAAGAGGTTTTAGTCACTCCTACTAGAAAGACAATCAAGCCCCGACTGAGACAAAACCCACAATCTGTATACACAGGACAATCAGAGGGGCAATAGCTGATTCCGCTAATGGTATCAAAGCAAGAAATTCTGGAGCACAAAATTATTTAGGCAATTTATTTTGGTGCAGATGACTGACGTTTCCACAAAAGGTCTGTTTTGTCGGAACGTCAGTCACCTGCACCATCATAAATTGCCTAAATAATCGTGTGCTCCAGAATCTCTTTCTTTAATTTTTGGTAATTTTCCCCCTTTTCTGAGAGGCACCGTTCTGGCTACTGTTTGTCAGCTGAGGCGCGTACTTTCTCCGGTTCCACTCATGGTATAACAAGCCAAACAATCAATTACCTAGAACAACCCGCAAGATTGCTGGAACAGGGGAGAACCAATTAAGCAGAAAAGTGGGTTTTGACAAACATTAGCATTTAAGAACTCCATGTTCTCTGAACATCAATTTCACTTTAATTTGGCATTTATGATTTTATGCTCCCTGTCTTTGCCCTCTGTTATCCTTTTATTTTTGAACAATCTCCATTTAAATTCAGGCACTTCCTTCAAAGCTTTTTTCCAGGCAACGGTGTAAATGGATGTCGAGAGAAAATGGCTTCCACCTCAGGCAAGAGGATTGTTTCAGAAACAACTCCGAGTGTTGCAAAGACTTCACGCATTTCTCCCTGGGCGCATTCTTGGCCTTTTAACCTGCGGAGGCCCATCGGTTACAACCTCAGGAGGACTCAGTCACAGGATTGAGGGTCCTTGGAAGTGATGAAGTCCCAAGTATCCGTAATTAAAAGAGGCAGCGGAACAGGGTGTCCATCTCAAGGTTTATGGGGACAGATGCTCTCACTGCTGTAAGTAGCACTGTTAACGACGTCCATAAATGACTGAAGGTTTGTTGCAAATTGAACTTTTATTGGTATAGAAAAGCATGCCCTTGGGTCAGTGTTTATCTTTCCTGCTGCAATTGACTGAAATGTCGCTCCAGGGATTTTGGTTCATGGATAAATAACATAACATTTAAATTCTGAGTTTGACTGGTAAGTTATAGACTTGCACTTGTTCGCTTGTCACATTGAATGCCAAACATACGGGCGTATTGATATTTGTGATGCATTTTTATGGCATACAGGCCTGTTCCTCAAATCACGGTCCTCCTGTTAGTTTTCTGTCCTCTTTTTACGTGGGAATCAGGTGTGATGGCAGTGATCCATTAATGGCTCTAAAGCTGCTTTCACACAGGATGCGAAACGAATTTTTTCGCGTCTTCGCATTGGCTTTGAATGTAATCTGTCGTGCGAAAAATTCGTTTTGCGTCTAGTGTGAAAGCGGCTTAACTGTCCAGTTCATTACCTGACAGGAAACAAAGCCGGTGTTTGAGTGACTCCTGCAGCACTACATTTCCGGTTTTGGTGCTGCTGTGATATATCTACTCCTTATTGGACAAACTGTGATGTATCTTTCCCTTATTGGACAAAATACTATCACATGTTTTTGTACTTTGAAACTTGTGTCCAAAACTGAATCCTTACTTCTACGCCCTCAAAATACTACTTTAACCAACTTCTAAATTTACTAGCAAGTACCTGCTTTCCGCCCATGTGGGCCAGGTCACGTGGTAACAGAGTTACAAAATTGGTGTATTTTGTATCATAGCTCCAAAACTAAGTAAGATTGAGTTACAGTTTAAATGGCTTTGTGTAAGTCTTCCCAAGTACTTCAAACAACAAAATTGTTAATTTTGTTCGTTAGATTTTTTTTGGGGTGAAAACGGCAAAAAACTGATCGGTAACGGAGTTACAAATTTGTCACTCCGTTATTGACCAGATTTTTGCTGTTTTCACCCAAAATAAGTCAAATGAACAAACAGCTATTTTGTTGTTTGAAGTACTAGGGAAGACCTGCACAAGGCCATTTAAATTGAAACTCTATCTTACTTAGTTCTGGAGCTATGATATGAAATACACCAATTTTGTAACTCCGTTACCACGTGACCTGGCCCATATGCAAACCTTTTCTCATAACCACAAATTGACTCGAAGACGTTAAGTATGGAAAATTTACCTGAACTGGTGTTTGCTTAAAGTGATTTCCTTGGTTTCTCTGATGCATTTACAGGAAGTACACCATACTTTTTAGTCAGTCCTACTGAGAGGGGACCAAGTGCGCACGGCTTGTGACGCACCTGCTTTCGGAAATTAGAATGAAAGAATAATCTGTCTGCTCTTAATCACTATATTTAGTCAATTGTAACTGCAAAGCAAGTGAGCTACACATGCATTGTACATGTAGCAGAATGTATACACAACAGTATTGTGCATATAGCCTACTCTGAAAAATGTATATAAGGTCAAAGAGTCATATGCTGCTGAGTTACTTAGCCAGATTCTATGCACAATTAATGGACAAGGTCACTCTGTATTTATGCAGCTCAGTTGCGCAGTTTAATATTTTGAGCAAGCAGTCAAGCTAATGGGATAGAGAAACCGAATAAATTGACGCAAAAGTTTGATGGAAAAAACACTGCTATATCCAGATTGAAGTCGAGTCCAGTCGGACACCGTATGTAGAAATGGGACATTCCAGTATTTGCACAAGGTCCATCTTGGTCAAGGTGCTTTTTCTGCGCAGAAATTTGTAATTTTTTTGCTGTGCAAAGAAAATAATTGCTTTGCAGTAAAATTATCCACATTGAATAACTATTTTTAAAGACGTGTTCCAAGATAGTTACCTGAATTTCGGGATCGTCAGCTTCAAAAACGGCAAAATGATTCCAAGTATCAAGGGAAAAAGGCTCAAATTTCAACAATAGATGCAAAAAACAAAAACCTGTTTGCATCAGCAAAAAGATCTTTGGCCGCGCATCAAGGTTAACTGATCGGGACAGATGTGCGTTGATAGGATAGTTTTCAGACAGAACTACTGCTCTCGAAATTACTGCAGAATTGAATCAATCAATCAATATAGGCTATAGCAAATAGGCTGGAGCAGGTTGTGAGCGTCACAAAGCTGTTATATGTGGCAGTGTTTCCGATTATTTGACCACCCCACTATGGCCCGAGATGGACACACGTTCTCAATAAAGTATAACTGAGCATTGTAGTTCGCTGCTCCTGCGAGCTTTGTTATAGGCATAATCTGAGATTGCTCCTCAGCCGCGCATCGGCTTGTACTCTGAAGCCAGAACATTCTCATCCCGACTCATTTGCCACTAATACATCATTGCTCGCCTGAAGTCCATCCTCGCCTACATCTTAGTTAGACCGGAGGTTATAAGTTGAGGCATTTTGATCTAGACGCTCATCACTTGTCCCACGTATGTACAGATCTCGTAGTGTAACCGTTAACCTCATAATTTGTCAGTCTGTATTCCGTCTGATTGGCATGCAAACATACATATGTCTTTATTTCGTACTCGGAGTACATAAAAAATTGAACAGACAAGTACACGGCCAACGGTTTACAAAAAATGGAGCGATCTGTCTCACGCAGCAAAACTTTGCGCACCATCGACATCATCTTTACCATTATGAGCACAGCAGTGTCAAAAATATGCTTTTGTTCTTCCTGGTAGTTTTCAATTTCACAGTGTTTTTATTTTTCAAATCGGGAAAGCTATTTGTTCGTTTGCCTCCAGAATATCTGGTTCATTTGCCTCAGCAATGGAATGGTAATATTTCATCCATTAAACTCTTCTGAAACTAAGAAATCCGATAAGCTCATAGGTACATGCACTATATGCTCACACTCAAGGCACAAAGCGTACACAAAGAGGCACAAACAAACATTTAAGATGAGTGACAGCGCAGGCATGGTTTCTGTGGCTCTGAGCCCTGCAGGCTGCTTTCTTGTATGTGTGTGCGTGTGTGTATTTGTATGTGCACGAGTGTGTGTACATTCAAGTATGTGTGCCTGTGCAAGTAATGACCTTATTGTGCCACGCATTTTAGTTCTCATGTAATGCGTTTAGAAAATGTATTTTTTTCCATTTACATGCTGTTAATTTAATCCTGTGTGCGCTCAGCGATGGATTGGCGAGCTGTCCTGGGTGGGTCCCTGCCTTTTGCCCGTAGTCAGCTGGGATAGGCTCCAGCTCCGCCACGACCCTAGTGAGGAAGAAATAGGTGTAGAGAATGGATGGATGGATGGATATTGTTCATTTTCCATATCCACCTTTGTTGCTTTATGTCCATGTTTTGCTAAGGCATCAAATACCTATAAAGATGCTCGGGCCTAATTCCTTACTAAAATCAGAACTGACCCCAAGGCTGTAATGGGCATAAGTCAGTGTTGCTCTGGCCCCAAAGCGCTCTGGTATAAATGGCGTGGCCCCTGGATGGCTGCGGCCCTGAATGACAGCAGAGTGTTTACACTGGAGGGCGCTCTGCATGTCGGGATTGAGTGTGAGGGTTTAATAGGGCGGCCCTGCAGGTGTGGGTGAGATCTTGGAAAGCAGCGGGGGATTACACAGAGATGAGGGCGGCCGTGCCGAAGCAGGGAAAAAACAACTTAATACTCTTTCAAAATAACCTAAAATGACTTTCTTCCACAATGTCTGATTAGCCTGTGCTTCAGGGGAAAAACAGGGGTACTTGGGCTTTTTTTTTTTTTTTTGTGGAGAAGAAACTCTTCAGTTCTTTATGGAGCCCTCAATTGCAGATTTGATGGGTGCGAAGGCTTCCATTATGATCCATTTTGTCAGATGAAAAGCCCTTGAATTAGAATAGAGTTTCCTGCATAGCCTCTTCAAAGGAATTTTACTGAGCAGAAGTCAAAAAGTTAAAGGAAAGAAATCAACTTTTATTATTATTATTATTAATTGTGTGCGCGGATGATGAGTCGGGGATTCTATGGCTCAGCGATCACCACGCCGCGTCCACTGTCGCGTCCATAGAGATTTGCTTGTGAGCCCCCTACATGCCACATCAACCAATTGGTGTAATATTTGGTATTGGCCTTGAGTGCGGTAAGGTCACGAAGCCTGTCGATTTTGGGAGTGATTGCTGATAGGGGTCTGGGGATAAAGGTCAACCAGCGGGCAAACCGTCTGTCCAGTTAATTAATACATTTTTATGTGTAATCTTTCACATGTCCACACGCCTATTACCGTGGATTTCAACCGAGGTCACAGTGGTCGTGGTTTCACGGAAATCCGAGGCCCAACGTGCACCCCTGCACACCACACAGAGCGGTAACCGTGAGAAGAAACACACACTGCCAGCAGCCACCTCTCCAGCACAGGGATCTCGCTCGGCCTGCTGTAGCTCTGGGCTCCCTCTGTCTACCAAACTTTTTACGTAAGCTGTGGGCTAGAATCATTACTGCCTTCCACCACATAAAGGACGTTTGGGAAATTGTTTTTCCAGTCGCTCTGTTTATATAATGTGTCTATGGTGGGCTTATAACCACACATAGACACACACACACACACACACACACACACTTTGCTCGATGTGAGGTGTACGATTAGCATGCTGAAATCACAAGCAAGGTCTCCAACTCAGGGAGCCAATCAGACTCTCAGTGAGTCCCACCAAGGGTGACACCACATCCTGTGATGAATTTAGCATTAGAGCACGTAGCTCAGCTCTGCCGCGCAGACCCTTTTGCGGACGGCCGTCCTGGCTGCGATGCCGAGCCGCTCACTAACGCGGTAAAGCCACGCGCCCCCATTAGCGTGCAGCACGCTATATCAGCCTGGTACTTTCCCATGCAGTGCTGTTAGCGCTGGGTAACCTAGGTGATTAATGGTGGTGCAATATTTCTGTGGCATTCATATGATCACAGATAAGCCACATCCGCACTGGCATCACAAAAGTGTCACAACAGCTGCACTGAACACACAGGCTCCACAATAAAAGGTTATTAATTACGCAGTGGTTGCCAAGATACCAGTTTATCGTTTATTAGAATCTGGATTCGTGGGGGACATTGCATCACTGCAGTGCGAAGGCATGTGCGAAACTGTAAACTGTCGGAGATTTGGAGAAGGCCTACGAGGCGCTGAGTTTGGTTTAAACTAGTTCAAACCTTTATCGCCCCATCCTGTGAGGTACGTTGATTGAGAGATGGTGAGACATCGGCACGCTATATTGTTTTCACTGGCAGATCACAGATCACATACCAGTTTCAGTTCTTATGTGGTCGCACTGAAAACTTCCTATTATGTTTGGGGTCGGTTTGACACAACTCTTTGTTGTCTCTAAAAAGACAGTTAACATACTTTTTTCCAGCTAGATTTTTTTCCCCAAACCAATGAGAAAAGCATGAAATCAGCTAAAAAAAAAAACATTTTATGTCCTGTGTAAGTTTTAAGTGTTGGTGTTGCTTGGGTCATTTTGCCTCCAGAACCTATTATTATATAAACCCATTATTTTGAACTTGCTTTGCAGTATTGGCTAAGACTGGGGGCATTTTCAATTTAATTTCTCATTCATTTCATAATTGGTCTCATTCATTTTGCTATAATCCTGTAAAATCGATGCTTTATGTACAAGGGGAGGATGGGGGAGTCTTGTAATATTTACTTGGCTATTAAAATGGTCAGTATAAAGACATAAATGAGCTGAGGGGAGATTGGGTGACACTTTCAGTTACAAACATCTAATGTAGTTTTACAACTACATTGCGGGGATCAAACTGACCACAAACCAAATATAGATCATTCATTTGAACATAATAGGAGGGTTAAATCGCACATGAGTTTGTTAGTGTACTGGCTTCTAACAACAGTAAACAACTTAACACCGTACCTCTCCTTTCAGGCAGCAGCAGATGAGCTACACGTGTGGATCTGAACAGGCCTCCCCTGGAAGCACAGGGTTTAAATAATTAAAGGAGCATCATGTGCTGTTGTTCATTTGGCATAAGGTTGACACATTGTCAGCTGTGTTTTGTTGTGAAAAGATAATAGATTTATTTTGTTGTATTTATTTATTCAGTGTCGGTGTCGGAATTGGAATTTGGGGGTGCACAGACATCCCTTTAAAACAATTATTAGTCCTGACTTGTGCTCAGTCATTTTTTAAATTAACAATACATTCACTCCGAAAACACTCCACACTATCAGGCGTTGCTAGTTCTCCCCGTTAAAGTGAGGCGACTATCATTCATTCGGACGCGCACTTTGGTGCATTTAAATCAGCGTTATTGAAAATTGCATGAAGGCGTTTCAAACGGTCTTTTATTTCATTTCAACAATGTAAACGATCATAAAGCGCAGGTTAGATCGCCTGATGTGCCGATAAAGTAGCGCAGAAGTTCCAGAGCAGTTTATCTTTCATAAAGCATAGGCCTGTTTATAAGTAAATTATTTTTCTGTTCTGAATTTAGCCCATTATTTCGTTGCTGTTAGATCGCACGGGGAGAGAAGCCGTGTCTTCAATTGCCAATGGATTATTACTATAATCGGAAAACTTCTTAATTAAGGAAAATGATTGACAACCAGCCAGGATTATTAGTTGTTAAAAAGGAAGGTGTCTTAGCCCCCCCAAATTCCAGTTCTGGCTCCGACACTGTATTCATTTATTTTTGCGTTATTCGCCTTAATGACCAAAATTGCTACCCAGAGTGTCCTACAAAAACATCCATTCATTCATTCTCTAACCTGCTTATTCCTGTTCAGAGTCATGGGGAAAGTTTATCCCATCTGTCAATGGATGAGAGACAGGAGTATTCCCGGAACAGTTCACTCACACACCGCTGCCTATGGGCAATATCGAGCCTCCAATTAGACTAACGTACCTGTCCTTAGACTGTGGAAGGAAGCACCAAAATGGATGGTGGTATTAGCATTAATGGAAGCTGTGATGTAAAGCTGTGACTTTACACACGCACACATATGCATACCAAACAAAAGTAGATACAGAAAAGCTTTCAAGTTCTCCCCTTTTGTTTTCCGCATTATGTAAATCACAGATCCAGCAAAGTGAGCTTCTTACAACTTGTTATGCAAGACAGGAGAAGGTGTGTAAGTAATGGGAGAACTAAAGCGCTGTCAACAAAGCAGCACTGCAGCAACACTATGGTGTTGCCTTTAAGAAGTGCAATTAAACAAGGACATAAAGTGACAACGAATTAAAGAATTAAAGGCTTTGCACAGTTGAGAGGCCCAGATTGGAGATGAAAGGCTTCTGTTTCTGCCGTGCTTGTTTGTGAAGATCATTGTGCAGGGAAGTCTAATTGGGCTTAATGCATGGATAAGAGTTGGCCACGGCTTTAGTGCTCAATATTCATGCTTTAATTAGCTGGGAGAAACAGTGATGGCTGGGGCTCCTTTAGCCATGGCTCTTTCATGCTTTCTCAGTGTGTTTATTGCAATGACGACGCACTCAGGTTCTCATTCAGGATCCTAAGACTTACAGTATGCATGAGAGCGATTTATGCTTCCTATTCATCTGAAACATTAGTCTCCTTAATGAGGAGAGATGGCAGTTAAGTCCACAGAGAATAGTGGTCTCCAGCCCTCTTCTAGGAGATCTGCAGGCTTGTGCGTTTTCACTCCAGCCCTGGCAAAGCACACCTTATTCAAAAGCTGGAGATGCTAAGTTGATGCTTTCTCGGTAATGGGGTTGCACTGTGGTGTGGGAGTGACCACGATGGCCTGGAGATCAAAACCGAGGTGCGCCATTGCTGGCTGTGGTCAGTAGCCTTATGTGAGTAGCGAATAATTGACCTCACACTGCTGAGGGATATGGGTGGGACACAGTCAGGGTCAGTGTTGTTCATTGCTGAAGTGCCTCCTGCTGATCAGCCAGGTGCTCATCGGTAAAATTCTACACAAGCAAATGAGGGGCTTAGAACCAGAGCGGTCTAACCCACAGAACATTCTTTTTGAGAAGATAGCAGTCAAAGTTTTTAAAATACAAAAAATAGAAAAATATTACTCACAATGTTGTTCACAGGTATAATACATGTCATGACGCCAATTTTTCGTTATGTAGTAATTGATGAAAAATTAACCAGTAAACATGCTAAAAATAAACAAAATGTGATTAGACCACTATGGCATGACATTTAACTTTCATCATGTTCATTGTTGTCTTCAAACTATGGTCACGAATTTCCATGGACCGTCATGCAGACATTGCAACCTGTAAATCTTTCTGTATTTCATGTTTCATGTACAAAGCACTAATCATATTTTTATCTGACCCCTTATTGCAATTTTTTTTTTTTCAAAATCATCATTTTGGCATACATACATTTTTTTTCTTCCAAAATGTACTAATTCATGAGACAGACAGTTTTAAAGAGAAAAGAAGGACATGATATGAACTTCTGAATTTTAAAACAACTTCGAAATTTTATCTGAACTACAATAATACAGCGTATTTTCAGAAAGTCAGTCAGCTTCACCACCATCATCTGATTCTTCAGACTCTTCAATATTCTCATCAGGTAGCATCTTGTCATTGTCATGTATGGCTGTTGTGGAGGCCTTTAAGTCATCGCAGAAGGGATGGAGTACAGGCAGAACATAATCCAGGAGATCTTTGATGTCTTTCAGCTTTTTTAGATTGATCGCAACATCTTGAAAACTGACATGCCACCTAGCGGCAAAAGTTGTGGGTCAGATCACTGAAGCTCTGAAATATTCTTGTTTCTATTAACAAAATTATATTCTATAATTTGTGGATTAGACCGCTCTGGCTCAATGGATTCAACACGAAAATGAAGTGCCAGAATTTTACTGGCATCGTTTTCGGTTAAGACTGACTGACTTGGGTTAGACCACCCTGGCACTGATGAATCTCATCAACATCTGTCACAATTTGATCAAAAACCCTAATTTTCACTTTTTTGGAGTTAGACCACTCTGGTTCTCAGCCCGTCAAATGTTTGGGGTTCCTCTGCCCTCGTTCTGAGCTTTCGAGATTTCAAACTTCAAGTATAAAGAAGAAGGAGAGCCCAGAACTGTCTGCACTCTCCTAAAATGGCAGCATGAGTTGCAGATGAGCACGCTTGTACATAGTTCGCCGAGTGAAAATGCCAAAATAATAAAAAAAAAAAGCTAAAGAGATCCTGTTCCGCAGTTAATTAGGAGGGTCTAGCCTGACTTGAATGACCTACAGGACTATTGATCTCCACAATTGGTGACCAAAGTTCTGGAACACAATAGGATAAAATAGAGATAACAAGCCATCCACCTGATCTTGTACATTATCATTTTTAATAAAGAGAGCAGGCTCATTTAGATTCCATTTAGAACACAAGAAAATGAACACTTAGTGAGAGGGAAAGGTCATGGATGTTTTCTGGAATAGTCTCTGAGTCAGTGATGCTGTTCAGTCTTGATTCTTTCCATTCTTATCGACACTTCTCACATCAGGATCGTAGCTGAGCGGGCTTGGTCTCAGAAGCTTGGTCCTTGTCTGTGTGCGAAAATATTTTTTACCCGAGTCAACTGCTGCTTTCCTCTGTAAGCCCAGTATTTCACTTCAGCTACATGGATTTTCTAAAGAACTAATAAATTTTTCAGCTGGGAGGTAAAAATAATTACTGTAATCAGCTAGTTTGGTTGACAGGCAGAATTAACTCATGGTTTTTACTGTCTGAACCCAGGATTTTTTAAATCTGATCAGAACAGGCACCGCACGCCCACACGGGGATGGGAGCGGTTAAATAGGCTCAGCAGGTTCTCCCCAATCACGGACTTAGGCCTGGTGTGACACCACAGACAGCATCTCAGCACCCTGCCAGATTTCCCCTGGTCTACAGACTGAGAAATCATAGAATCATGCTTGCTGTTACAGGCTGTGAAATTCCTGAGTCACACAGGCTGTTGAAAGCTGTATCATAACAGAGTCATTCTAGCAGTAACAGACTGTGACATTATTGAGTCATTGTAGCTGTTGAAAGTTGTGACATCACAGAGTCATTCTGGCCATACTGGCTGTGACATCAGGGTCAATGTGACTGTTGCAGGTGGTTACTGTGTAGAGTCATTCAGGCTGTTATGGGCTGTGACAATACAACATCTTTTTGGCTTTTAAAGGCCGTGAAATCACAGAACTAGTCTAACTGTAACAGGCTGTGAAATCATAACCATTTCATCTGTAACAGGCTCTGACATAACACAGTAATTGTGGCTGTCACTGTTCACCGGCTGTGACATCACACAGAATGACTGTTGCAGACATCCCTGAGTCATTCTGACTGGTTCACAGGGTCACTGGCTGTGACATCGCAGTGTTATTTTGGCTTTTACAGGCTGTGATATTACAAGGTCATTTTGGCCATTTCAGGCTGTGACATCAAAGAGTCATTATGGCCATTAGCAGCAATGACATCACAGAATCATTCTGACCGCTGTAGGCTGTATGTCCAAGTGCTTCTATGACTTCCTGGCCCAACAGATTCTTAGATTTGACTCATATATGTGTCCAATAGATTTAGAAATCACAAAGAATTGTGTAAATGTGATTGTTTTTTAAATTATTATTATTGAAGTCTAATGCAGGCAAACACTCATCTTTGTGTGCTTCTCACTGGCCCGAGGACGTAACTCATTTTCCACTGTTCACCTCGGATGGATCCACATCGCCTATTTGACAGCAACAGGAAAAGAAATAATAGTCATTTCTGAAAATTGAACGAGACAAACGCAAATATCCGAACACGTGTTGGCAGACCCCCGACTCCCTCAGAATAAGCACCTGCAGAAAACAAATTACTGTTTTTCTCAGGACACTTAGAAACATTTTAACCACCTTTTTTAATTTCTCTCATAAAGAGATGAAAATATTGTTTTTCTCTGAAGAAAATGATCTTATATTAGCTGATTGGAACTGTTCCAGTTTTCATCCCCCGAAGCCGAGTCTTGAAATTTGTCAAATTGTCTTATTTCACTGGCAATGTTTGCAAATCACCAATATAGTGTTTGGCAATATTTACCGCGAAAGTGAGAGAAATAAGATTTGAAGTGCAAGCGAGGGACGAAAATGCAACTTCCGACAGACCTATTATTTCTTGTTTATTGTGAATTGAATAATATCACATTCCCACACCAGATGACCCTCCATCTGCACATCGCGGGTGCACAGCAACCAAAATACTTCAGCAGGACGGAGGGTCACGCAGATCTGGAGAAATATGAAGAGTGCTCGCAGGAGGTGTGTGGGATGGGGATGGGGGGGATTTACCAAAACAACAGCCGGACTGCAGTGTGTAAACAACGTTTTGTGGGTCAACACTGAGATTGATGTGATTCCAAAACACAGTTGTACACACAGTGAGGTCACTGTTTAGGCCCAGAGGCACCCTGAAGTGCAGGTTCTGACCCTGACAGGCACCAGCGCTCACGTACAGCCTTTAATAACGCAAACTTAATCCTCAAGCAGGAGAAACAACAACCTCGCTGACAGAGCTCTTCTTAAAGATTGACGCGCGGCGCAGAACGTTTCCATAGGACCCAATGCGCAGCGTAGTGAGGCAGGCAGGTCTCTTAATATGAGCTGTTTGCGCAAGTGAACAAACACGGGGCAGTTTCTGTTAAACAAAAAAAAAAAAAGAACCAGAGAAGTTTTCGGTCAGTTCTCCTGTTCGATTTACTGCTGAGGTCATCCATCACACACACTTCACCCCTGTGTGTTACCTGTCACTTTCGGAGCTCGGACAGGTACGCTACCCTTTCACCTGAATTCTCCCCCCGTGCACCTGTTACGGTAAAGAGAATGAAACTGAGGCCAAAGAGTCTAAACTAGTTCTGATGTGTTGGATTTAAACATGTTTCTACAGCATTACATACTACAAGCTAGAATATCCCTCTCTTTTAGGGTGCTTTCACATCAGTCTCATTTGGTTCGGTTGAATCGCACCAGACTTCGTTTTCCTTCTTGGTACGGTTCGTTTGGTTCGGTGTGAAAGCAGCAATTGCACCAGGAATCGCACCAGAAGCGAAACAAAACAAGCGTACACTTTCAAACGAACCCTGGCGTGGTTCGCTTACAATGGGAAATGCAAACGGACTATCCAGCAAACCAAAGAGAGGAAGTGAACCAAAGACAGGTCCTGGCCAATCGATGAGCTGGGTTTACTTCTTCCTCATGCTTTTTTTTCTTCCTGGTCAGCGCTTGGCAATACCGCCCCAAATGAGCAGCTATTGCAACTGCATGACGTTGTCTAGGCGGTTTGGTCAGCTTTCCAAAGTGCAGTGCGAAAGTGAACCAAACCAAATGAAGGTGTGAAATTTTTTGGCATTCCCTGCCCAATCGAACCGAGTCCCCCGGACTATCCTGGTGTGAAAGCGCCCTTAGACCCCTAGAAAACCACTCACACAAATGATCCCAAAACGGCATGCAGGACCTCTTGCCACAGGTGAACTGGACCTCATACTGGGCGGAATAACTCATTCTCACTCCCAAGGCTTCATAAATTCAAGCACCCTGGGTGTCACAACCTCTCAGACCTTTTGCGTCACTTTAGGACACCCTATAGACCAGAACAAAGCCAACCGTGTAACCTGCACCAGCCGAGGGCAACACATATAACCTCCCAGTCATGAGGCAGCAGCACTAACCCCTGCACCACCAAACAGCCTCAGTGTGGTTACTAAACATTTATTCAGTACCTCCATCTAAATCTTGGATTAATGTGATAAATTAACAAAGTTATGAATCTCTTTCTCCAGTCCTAATCTTGGATTAGTGAAATGCATGAAATCATGTTTCCCTTTCCCCAAATCCCTATTTGCATTTTAATCGAATAATGATGCAAGAGGATTCGCTTTGTGTCTTATATCAATGTTTTGGCAGACTGTCACTATTTGAGTTGGGAGTGAGGACCTGTTGGGCTGAATTAGGCCCAGGTTCTGCTGTCTAAACTCAAGACTAACATCGGTCTTATTCCTCACCTTCTCTGGGCTGAACGGCCTGGTGTATCACAGGGGAAGCTGGGTCTTTATTAGCATTAATCCTTACTCATGATGATCAGATTCTGTTAGCCTCATTCCTACTCCACCACTGAACAAGGCCCTCAGCACGAACTCTGCCACGGGCGTTCACACTGCCATCACTGAGAATGAACAGATCTGACAAAGCGGAAGCACCACTGGTGTGGACAGGCGGCAGCAAGCTGCCAGTGACGTGTGGCAGATGGTGAAATCGTTGAGGCCGCCAAACACATCGGCAGGTCAGAATACCCCCGCCGACTCCATAACTCTGTGTGCTATGTTAAGTGCTACGCTAAAGCAAGCCCCGCCCTCAACCCCCCCTCCCCCCCGCTACTAACTCATCTTCCAGAGTTAGCTCAGAATGAGACTTCTGCGAAAATTACCCCGACTCTCTCAGAAACACAGTTACGGGCAAGGTATCGACAAAGAACTGAAGCATTTTGTATGTTACATTATAGGTACTGAGCAAACACGCCTATCTAGATCGATGTGCAACACAAACTTCATCAGTAGGTACAAAAGTGATGAAAACGAGAGTCATTTGCTCCTTTTTATGTAAACTTGGTACAACTTTTTTTTTTTCCCAAGAGTGCAAACACTTCAGGAGTTTGGACACTGCTTACAATTTTTAAAAAATAGCTGAAGAAGTAATTCATTTCCAAAATATTCTTTAATGTGCATGCATGTTTATGTTTATCATGTTATTCTTGTATTTCTTTGATTTCTTTGAAATAACTAGCTAAATAACTATTGCTGGGCTCCTCTACAGATTTGTTCCCGTCAGGTAGTTTGTTTTTTTTTTTTTTCCCTCCTCATAAGCTGTTTTGGGGATTTAGCCCAGGCATCTGCCCTAATGCTATTCTGTAAATCGTCTTTGTAACAGTCCTTCTGTAAAAAAAAAAAAAAAAAAAAAAAAAGTGTTCAGATAAACTCCAAAAGACTGGACATTGGAAGAAATCTTGAGAGGAATCTGGATATTGAAAAGGAGCCAAATCAGATTAACCAGCTTCTTGGCCCAGAGAGGTTTTGCTGATTTTGAAGAAAACACAAAATCCAGTCAGCGTTTAAGCCAAAACCCTTAGCGCTGTCCAACAAATCTAATACCCATTTCAGGGCTGCAGTTAATTATTCATCATTAATTCAATTTTAACAGAGGGCATATAAGTCCACTCAGATTTAAAACTGATTCAACACTGAAAATTACGCTGCGCATCATCCTCGCAAATGTGGATCTTTTGTAAAGACGGGAAGCAGAGGTATTTTCAGTCAGAAAATTTTACAGCTGTTCCATTGTGCTGTAATGAAGAATACATATATAACAACAAAGTTTGATTTATTCTTGAGAAAGTATTGGCCAAAGTAGATTCAACATGAGTCACTCTCATTTTTATTATTTTCTATCGATTGTTCTGAGAGGAATGCGAGCGATGTAAGAAATTGTGTTTGGAGGGTGGTGAGGTCCCTGGGTGGTTTGCGAGCTCATATCTCAGGCGGGGAATGTTTGCTGGATGACCTTTCAGCGTGTGTGTGAGTCAGGCGTACCTGAGGGCAGCGTATGACATTACACTGCTGAGCTGCCGTCTCCAGACTCTCTCCGTCAGCCCTGTCATCGCTTTCAGGCAACAATACTTCCTGAAATGGATGACTATCCACTCAGCTTCTGCCTACCTGACAGTGGGAAACAAATGCCTAACATGTCCTCCATCCTCTTTCTTCTAAATTCACATAAAGCACACAAAAAAAAAAAAATTAAAATGCCCACGAACCACTGCTAAATTCACAGAAACTGCACAGAAACGATTAGAATGCCAACTTGACACCCTAACCCCACTCCACTAAATTCGCATGTTCCTAACAAAAAGGTACTATTTGGTGAAGTTCATTTTTTTTTTTTCTTTTTAATTTGCGAATGGGCTCTTGCTGTAATGCTTTTGATCAGTCCCTGGGCATCACATTGAATTTTAATGGAGTTAATCAGGCAAACACGGACACAGGCAGCCTTGATTCGTTTTGAATCCTCTGAGCTCTCGGGCAGAATGAGCACAACTGGTAACGTTAGTTACACTCTCTGAGACTCGCGCTCGCACTGAGACCCACGTTCTCAGCGCGGCTCCCCGCGCAAGGTGCTCTCCGTACTGACAGACGCGCGGGCGATGCAAGCAGGCGCGCGCCCATTCTTGGCAGGCGCATATAAAGTCCGGTTTCGTCCAGAAACGGCAACACTCGCTTTTCTTCTGCACGCAGATGCAGCTAGTCCGACACGGCGCTGCAAATGTGATTTAACTTAAGCAGAGACACCAAAGGCACGTAAAAGGAGATTCGCCAGTCAAGGAGGCACATGAAGGATCCGGCGAGAACGGGCGCAAAAACTGGCACGAGAGCCATTCATATTCCCGATCACCACGGAAACATTTCGGGTTCTACAATTCGAGAGAGAGAGAGAGAGAGAGAGAGACTCACTTTAAAGTAGTCCGCAACTGATGTAGTATGCATTTGTGAGGTCAGTAAAATATTTGTCAGAGAATATTATTATTAGGCTATTATTATTATTATTATTGCGAAATCGCGGACCATCAACAAGGAATTCTGCTTATTTATCACGAAAGAAGAACTGATAAAGAACCAATAAAACAAACAATAAAAACAAAGAAACATGAGACACCCTGATCAAACTTCATCGACATCAAGGCTGATACAGCTGTTATTGTACCTCTGGGTCCACCAGACCTTTTGGAAATTGGTGAGTGTTCTAGCCTTTAAGATAAGCGTTTCGTTCGGTTTATTTATTTATTTATCTGATTGTTTATTTATTTCAATTCAGCAATATATTTGTGCATGCAGCATCAATGTTACATAATCTACTTAAATCTGCCTGTTAGAATTATAAACATTTCCTGAGTCCTGTATGTGGTAGGAGGGATCACAAATTATTGGGACATGCTACCAATTAGTGATTATAACGAAATAAATACACGCTCCAGTCCAACCAGCAAGACAGCCTCACAATATAAATTTCAAAGGTTGATGGAGAAACTGTAAAGAGGGAAGTATAGCTGGATGTCATTTCATATATCCAAACACAATCGCTTTCTTACTTTTTTGTAATTAGACTAATCATAACTTGTTAACAAACAGCTGAGTGATCAGGATTGGCCTACAAATAATTAGAATACAGATAATAAACTCTAAATATGTTTGGTAGGTATCCGGCTGAGCCCGGCTTCGATATATCCTTTGTATTGACAGAAAATAAACAAAATAACTATTCAGGGCGATAATTGCTTGCTCGCTAATCTACGGAAAAGTAGGCTATTTTTTTTTTTCTTGTACTGGAATGGGCTGCAATCGATATTGCGCATCACTGTGGTACATTGTGTCTCAAAGCAATTTATCACGGCGCATAATATCCCTTATAACCGGTAAAGTGGAATTAATTTGGAAAGTGATAAGCCATTCAACTCTCCTACTAGAGTCATTTACTGCTAGTTGTCAGACAGTTTTCGCAATACGGATGTAGGTCGTTTGGGCAGCATTTCTCTGAACCTGCTGTGAAATATAATCGGAGTCAGGTCGGAACATGTGAGAACGGCCAGGGAAGATCTCTTCATTCTTGCGTCACCAGATGCTCCCGCAAACACGAAACTCCACGCATGAATGTCTTCTGGAGCGCCGTCCGGGCCAGCGCCGCCTGAATAGCGCACCATAGCTCTCGTGATGGACAATGACTTTGGACGCTATTAAAATCGTCTGGGTCGTCCTCCCGACGCACATACACTTAATGCATACCTTCGCTCCTGGTTCTGCAAGTACTTCTAAGTGCTAACCCCAGTGGGTTGGGTTCTGGTGACAGTCATTGTCAGACAAAATGCGTATGTATAGGTAATACCGGTGTGTCAGGCGGTGTGTGTAACGGCTTGGATTCTCCAGCCAGGTTATTTTAGGGGGCTATGCGGGGCAGAGCAGCAGCGGGGGCTCGTATTCATTCATTCATTCATTCATTCTGTTGCTGCTGTTGTGATTGAATCCTATTGAATTGCGCACAAGTATCAACACCCTGCTAGTCATATTAGGTTGGGAGCGATTACGCACACGAACAGATGTCATTTTTTGAATGGATAAAAAAAAGATATGCATGCTTTCAGATTTAAGCAGTCAGTTTGGTGTTTTCTTCGCATTCTTTCTTTAATTTCAAATTGAATGAGCTGAAGTTTAGAGCCCAAAAAATGAGTTCCTGTCAAGTGTCGAGTTGACGGTTACTTAGCGAATGCCCTAAAAATAGCCACTGGGAATGCTGAGTTCTGACCAAAGAGGCGAGGAACTTGTCAAACATTTGAAATCACGGTTTATCACATTGATCATGGCGATTTCATAGCAATAATTGTGGGATCCGTTATTTACCGTTTTCCACAATGAACTGACCATGATTTAAAGAGATGCATAGGCTACGAAATGACCGTGATGCAGTTTTTGATTTCAGGGCAATCGCGGCAAATAGCTACGCGTGAAGGAACTCAGAATGTAACGGTTCATATACACACAGGTATTACTATGAAAGAAAGTTGAACTATTTGAAATCAAAGTAATCAACTGGTTATACGTATGCACTCGAATTGTAATTGAAATTGTGATGAGCTTTACATCATATTGAAATGCACGTGAAGTAGAGTAGAATCACCTTGGTGAGCTCGTGAATCTGACCGCACCTGACCATTAATTATTTTTTAAAAATCATTCACTTGTACCGCATAGCTTTTTTTGGAGTTAAAACAGCGTATTTTGGATCGAACTTTAGTTTTTCTCATGCGAGCAACATTTAAAATCAACAATTTCTTTTTTCTAATTCCAAGTATTCACAGCAATATGTAATTCCAACAACCCCCACCCCCACCCACCAATGTGCCCGTTGCGAATAAAATCTAACCCAGAAGGGATAATTTGCTATTGAAAATATTACTGAGGCAGATATTTGAAATCAAAGCTGCTTTTGATGATCCAATTTCTTCATGATGGGGCAGTAAATGAAAACCCATGTTTATGGCTTACCTGTTTCATGACAAACCTGATATTTGTTTGTTTGTTGCAGATTCGGCTTAGTGTGACATTTCCTTTCGTGCTCTGTCATTGCCTCTCATTTGACCAACTGAACCTGGTAGAACACTCTGGGCCACATGATATTTAAAAAATAAGTAATAAATAAATTTAAAAAAAGAATCAGTTTAAAAAATCCTTTACGTTTGAACAGATGTAGTGTAGCTTGTATTGTAGCCATATGACAGGACCGCATTTCCAGACATGAGAAGATGTTGCTTTTCAAATGAGGCCTCATACATGCATTATGTCTTTTCAGTTTGTCTGTTATAAGCCTTTCATTGGGGAACATCAAGCAGAAAATATTTTTTAAAAGGTCAGCCGTAAAGCGTCTAACTCCATGGGCAGAAAACCATAAAGATGAAAAAAGGAGAAAATTCTGGCTGAAATTCTCTGTATTGGTCAGTAATTCATACATGCAAATTATTTTCCTCAGTGATTTGTTTACCTTCAGTGCTTGACTTTTAGAAAACTGTACTGTTGTACCTTTTCATGATAAAGCCGATTGCAGCATTACTTGCTGAATGCAAACACACAGTGACATAAATGATGAAAAAAAGCAACGAGGAGGGAGAGAGACTGGAGGTCAGGCAAAGCTAGAACACTGAGACAAATCTTGTTGAGTTAGGAACTGAAAATGCATAATGGATGACAATTAAAAAAATAACATTCCCAACACTTACAGATGAGTGAGAAGGAAATGTAAAAAAAAAATCCACATAAACTGTCTTAGTAGGTGTTGGGCCTCCACAAACAAGGTCACCATGGCATTAATCATACAAGTGTAAATCTTTATCAGAGGAATGGAGTATGTTTCTTCCAGGAGATATTCCCTTATGTGGTGTTTTGATGATGGTGAGCTATGACTGAGACTTTATTCAAAAATATCCCATATGAGTTCAGTTGGTTTGAGATCTGGTGACTGTGAAGGTGGCTGTGTTTTCGTAAGATCATTTTCATACTCATGAAACCATTCAGTGCCCCTCGTGCCCTGGGGCCATTGTCATCCTGGAAGGGACCACTCCCATGATAGTAGAAATGCTCCATCACAGGATATAAAGTTGATCACATGACTTGCAGTGGCTCTTCCACCATTTAATGAGGCAAGTGGACCCAAAACATTTTAGGAAAATGAACAGAGGCGCCTGCATTTGTTATGTTTGTCCCTGCATTATTTCTTTCTTTGAATTTGTCTCAGCTGCAGAACCTCCTTGACACACGTTTATTACGATACTCTGGCCCCTAGTGGTGGAAAGAGGTATTGCACTCCAAATACCTATTTCATAACTTCGTTACGGGCACGCAGAAGCACAGACGGTCAAACCTGACGGTGAAATTACCCTTCGGAAAATTGCTTTCCGTCAGGGTAATAAGACATGCACACCTACCCCAACGAAAATTTTGGTGTTAGATCAACTTTACCGAGTATATACTTTTATGCCCTCGAGAATGAGATCTGAATTAACAGTGCATATTTTAGTGGGTGTCTAAAATGTTCTGCAAGAAGGAAGAACCTTGAAGGGAAGGATCAACAGAAGTAGAAAAATAGTGTAAGAGCTTATCCCATTATATTCTTGCCACGTTACTGTGTGGTCAATAGTTTATGATGTGTGAGCTAAGTTTTGATGTATAGCCAGTGTTATCACTTAAATTTTGTCACTGTACACTGGCTTTAATCTCCAAAATATGTTGGAAAATAAATTTCAGTATAAAAGACTGCTTCCTCAAATTCACTAGGTTGTGTCACAGTTGAGCCAATTCTCTGTTACAGGTGAATACTGGTAGGTCTCAGTGTAGGATGAGATGGTGACCTCTGGCCTACCGGCAAAGTGTGTATCTGGATGTTGGCAGGTTCGTCAGACAAACCACCAGCCAGTCCATTTATAGGTTAAGAGGCTCATTGGTAAGACTGGCTTGCAAGCTAGTCACTGCGCAGAAACAGGCCAATTGCATTAGGCATAACCAATAATCTGTGAAGAAACCAATAATACCAGGGATATCATACACCCCAGACTGCCAACTTCATTAGATTTAGCCAATTAAATGCAAATCAGCCTGCGAGGATGCAGTCTACAGCATGCAACTCCGCAAGCTAATTACATGAAGTGTAACCAATAATATGCAAATTGCCTGGCTAATTACAGCCAATAGTGTGTTCTCTCAGATGCAGCCAATAAAATTCTGGTTTCGCCGTCACAATCTTTGATGCCAGAAATGTTCGTAGGGAGATCAGGTCAAAGAGTCAGGTCAGAGCATCTGGGCTGATGGGAGATATGGCAGGATCAGTCATCAGTGAAATCTGTGTCAAAACATGAGCCTTCTGTCTGACTAATGCAGATCAAGAATTAAGTAAAACACATCAGTGTGTGTGTGTGCGTGTGTGTGTGCGCGCGCGCGCGTGTGTAAGTGTGTGTGTGTGCCACAAAGTGAGGACCAGAAGAAATTTTTTTTTTTTCCAACTGGGGACATTATTGAGAAGTGAGAACATTTTTTGCCAGTCCTCACAACTATAAAGGCAAATTGTAACTCATCAGTTTAGGTGATGGTTAAGGTTAGAATTAGGGATGGTTAAGGTTAGGTAAGGGTTTGGGTTAGGCATGGGTTGCTTATTGTTAACATTAGGGAAAGGCTGTAGAGACACATAAAGAAAGAATGGAAGTCAATGTAATGTCATCACAAGGATATTACGAGGATGTGTGTGCGTGCGTGGTCGTGTGTGACCATCAGCTTGTTTTACAGGGCATCTAAAGTTGATTCTCAGACGGGACGTTGAACGTCCAATGTTTACAAACAAATCACTTGCTTTTGTTCACATCTTGCATCGTCACATGACCAATTCCATTCATATAAACCAACATTTTGCATACATGCATAGATAATCCTTCTATTCCAGTTCATTTGCGCAGGTGAGGCTCCCTGATTGGCCGATAAACAAAAACAATGGGAATCGACTTTTTGATGCCCTTTAATGGCAATAATGATAATTGAAAAATTCCACTCTCTCACTCACAGTGTGTGGTAAATACTGCATTCCACATTTTCACCCTTGGTGCATACTGAATACTATGTTCTCCATTCACTTTAAAGGGGCACTGTCACAATACAAGCAAGCGCAAATCTTTGCTCCAATCTTGAAATTGTTACCCGAACATTTTCGAGACTTGCAAAGAATTTTAGGTATCTTCAAGTATCGAGCGTTACCACTGCAATCCTATCGTTGCAATCCTATATTCTAGAATATTCATGCTGTTTTGCCATTTAGATTGAATATGGTTTTGAATTTTTGAACTGTAATTATTGTCCTAAAGTGTTCATGAACTCTAATTCTTTGTTTATAATTTTGCATTTGTGAAGTTGATTTATCGGGTGGAGAGCTATTTCAACCAAGACTCAGCTGGTTTGAGTTTTTATTTTTGCATGTATTTTGTGTGGCACCACAATGGCAGAGAGCAACACTAGAGATTTTTTTCTTCACACGGGCATCACCGATTACTTTGTCCTGTTCTCTTTATAGAGCAAATGCTCTCACACCTGCTAGAAATACAATTTTCTTAAGGTAACAATATCTTTGTTGGTTTTAGTTTTGCAAGGAAGTAGGCCTAAGCTAAAACAGCATTTTTCTTCCTCCGGAATTGTCTCCTCATTCATTGCCTTTAGTTTGAAGTAAATCTATATGATTGTATTATTATTATTATTATTTTTTATTTTTTTTTTATAGCTGGGCAGCAGAACACTTTCAAAAATCCTTTCACACACAAAGTTCTAAATATCCCCAAGATTCTCCCGCTAAATCTTTGAGTTTGTAGCCTTCACAAATCTTTGTTTATCAAGTTCAGGCATGCACATGTCTTGACAGTGCCCCATTAACTTTTAGTGTGTGGAAAATCATATTTTACCCACTCTTTATAACTAATAGTGCATAGTAAAAATGCTCTCTCTCTCTCTCTCTCTCTCTCTCTCTCTCTCTCTCTCTCTCTCTCAATTTTAGTGCCTGGTAAATACTACATTCCCAACTCTCTTTGACTCTTAATATGCATTAAAAAAACCCCTCAATTCCCTGCATTCTTTAACTGTTTGAGTGCTGTAAAAACTTTATCTTTTTTACTTTAACTTTCTGACCCCGAGATTTGCCACCTTGGTTTTTCAAACATATTTGCCCAAAATGATTTCTGGAAGTAGTGTTTTGTAACTTTTGCATTTGAGAAAGTGACACGAGTAACAGCAAACAGCAGGGAACTCAAGGATAGCTAATATCAGCCTGTTTAAAACAGCTGTGGCAGGAGCCTGCCTGGAGCTACTGAACGTGTGGACCTTCTTAATGTGTTACGGCAGTTAGAATGCATGCTCTCTCTCTCTCTCTCTCTCTCTCTCACACACACTCTCTCTACTTGTGGAACAAAAAAATTTGGATTATCCTCAACTTCATATTAGAAGTTTTAGATTTGTGTGAACGTGGACGCGAACCAGCTTCCGTTAGTTTGGGAGGATGCAGCCAACTATGAAGTTCATAAGTACTGTAGACTAAAAGTAGTAACCATTTAAATATTACTCAGCACCTCAGTCAATGCAATTTGTCACATGTCCGATACTATTTAAATTTGTCAAGTGACAAGCACTGGATAGTGAATTTTCTCCCTTTGTATTGACAAAGATCAAATATTAAGTATAGGGACCTATACACAAGCAATGCATTCAACAAATATTTAAACAATCAACAAATAGAGACAGAGCCAGGGGTGCACAAAAATACACAAGAAAAAAGGAAAAAGTATTTACATGACGACTAAAAGTTTTACAAACGTTTATAGCTAAAACAGCTTATTTATTATTGTTTTAGCAGATTTTATTCAAAGCACTATTCACATTCTTTTAAAAAATAACTAAAAATTGAAGTTTCTTTTTTTTTTTCTTATCGGTACGATTAGTGACATCGCTGCAATAACAGTGTTGAGTCTTCATGGAGAGCATTGCCGCTGCCTTCGCACTGGACATCATTAATGACGGAAAACTTATTTGCGCTACTGTATGACGCAAAAAAAAAAAAACCAAAAAAAAAAAAAAACAAACCCCGAATTACAGCTACTGCTGCTGGCAGTACCGTATATTCACAACGGTCATCGAGTACATGGTGAATGAGTTGGAGAACGTCGAAATGCGAGCGCATATTCCGATTCCTTCCGCCCTCAATCTGCGCTCGCCAGGTCTCAAGCAGCGAGGGTAAAGACGCGCGGCTGACAGGCGCGTGCTTCAGAGGAGAACCGCGAACCGTCTGCACTTTCCCGACATAGTAGCATGAGTCGCATACGAGCATGCTTGTGCATCGTTCGCTGATTGGATATTCCAGATTCGGGTGAGATTGGAGATGCCAATAAATAAATAAGTGGATAGATAGATAAATAAATAACTGAACTGGCTGGGACTGAACTGAAGATAGCAGCAGTGAGGCCAGGCAGAACATCACCGGGGGAGAAACCCAGTGTCTGGAGATGTCTATGGGTTCAAGACTACAGGCAGTCTTTGACTGCAAAGGATTTTCCTCCAATTATTAAAAATGACAATTTTAGTGCATCTTCATGTTAGTTTGTCCAATTACTTTTAAGTTCCTAAAATTTGCATAAAAAATGGATGCATTTTCTACACAGTTCATCCAGTATTATTCTTAAATCCCTGAAATTTAAAATGAAAGTCACTTTAAGCACATCTTGATTGTTCTATTTTGAGTCAAGTTAGGTGGTGAACGGATTAAAAATAATGATAATTGTGTCGCTGCTCAAATACTTATGGACTGTGCCTCCTCTTACTTGCCCAACAACTCCTTTATCTTCAAACCTGATTCCATCACCCCTTGCATGCAAACCCAAACTGTCTCCCTCACTTTACAATCCCAACCACAATTGCCCCCCCACTGGCCAAAAACAGCCCCCATTACCATTGCTCAGCAGGGAGGCATTTTTAGTTTCAAAAACACAATTAAAATGAGCTCACCACATTGGCTACTCATAAACAGGAAATGAACATGAACGATCCTTGTCCGAATTTAGCATGTCCATCATGACTGGGTCCATAATTTGGATCGTGCAGGTAAACAGAGCAGAAAAGACCAAACCTTGAAACAAATTAATTTTCCCTCAATTTACAAAAAGAAAATGGATCCGAATATGACCTGTCATAACACCACTTGCCTCATTTATGACTGAAGAGGAAACAGTAGGTTATTGCACCAGTATTTCTCAGGTCCATATCGGCTCTGCGTTTGCTCGGCACCCACTAGTGACAGAATAATCTTGTGCAGCATTATGCGGGAGAAAAGCGTCTACCTTGCTATGACGAATGTAAACTATATTTTAGTCATACATTGCCCTTAAAACAATGAGGACAATGGTTAGGCAGTACACTCCAATTTAAAAATATATCTGGTATCCGGGACTGAGTATTTTAGCATTCTGACAGCGAGCATTAGAATCTGTTTTTTTTTTTTTTTTTTTTTGGTGGGGGGTGGTTGTGCGGATGTGAAATTCCGTAATTCTGCCCACCTGCCCGTGAAGGTGATAACAGGAATAGGGAAGTGAGACACAAATCTCATGGTTCACTGGAAAAGTGTCATACTTTAGCAGAGGTGTGGAAATCTCAGTCCAGAGTTCCACAGGTCCCTCACACTATTGTGTTCATGACACTTGAATATGCTTATTAGCACAAAAATTTTGCTTGGGGGTTTGAAATAAGTGAAAACAGCTTGACTTAATGGGCAGAGGAAACCCATGGCAACACTCTTGCATCCTGACCCTCGGACCTCACAGCTCCGTGCTCACGCTCACTCTCTCCCAAAATTTATCTTACTGCGGTACAATTCGTCAATCTTAAAATATTCAACACACAGACATTCCTGAGGTATCTTAACTCATCAGCTTAATTGTTTCTTTGGGGACTTACGCATGAGATGTGCATTTTAATGACAATTATTTTGGGTTGTGTGAACTGTAATTTGTAAATGATTTTGATTTCAGTTTATTTGTCTTTTCAACACACCTGACCTTTCCTGATGGCAGGCCCATGGGGGAACCACTGCTCAAGCTGACTGGAATATATCAGGGCTGAATATATGAAGGCAAAAGATATTACTTACATGAGGAAACTGTAAACATCCAGCTAATACATTTCTGGCATTTCAACATGGAGAGCAACCATTAATTTGACCCTCTTTGAATGTATTTATTTATTTATTTATTAAGGAATGGGTCTTTGATGCAAAGCCTCTTGCAAATGTCCGTTTTGTCTTAATACCCAATCGCTAATGTACTTCTGCACAGTTTTTTCCCCCCCAAAAGTCTGGGGGTGGAATCATGTTAGAAAAGCAAACTGCATTTCCCTGGCCTTATTGCTTAGCAAACAGCATCTCATGGAGGAATGTTAGAGTGAGCCTGCACTGCTCACAGCCGGTGCGTTTGAACTCTTACTGTTTATACAGCTGGTGATGATTCACTCCCCATCCCACACTACTGTTCCTCTGAGCTGTTCCACAGTACTGTTCCTCTCGGCTGTTCTACAGTGCTGTTTCACTGCTGTTCATCTACCATTTCACACTACTGTTCCTGTGCTATTCACCAATGCTGTTCCTCAGCAATTTCACATTACTGTTCCTCTCATCTTCCACATCAGTGTTCCTCTCAGCTGTTCCACAGTACTGTTCCACTGCTATTCACCACTGCTGTTCGTCTGCCATTTCTCAATACTGTTCCTCTCAGCTGTTCCACACGACTGTTCCTCTACCATCCTGCACTACTGTTGCTCTCAGCTGTTCCACGTTACTATTCCACTGCTATTCACTGCTGCTGTTTGTCTGTCATTTCACAGTAGTTACTCTCAGCCATTCCACACTGCTGAACCTCTACCATTTCACACAACTGTTCCTCTCAGCTGTTCCACAGTACTGTTCCACTGCTATTCACTGCTGCTGTTTGTCTGCCATTTCACACTACTGTTCCTCTACTGCATTCCACACTCCTGTTCCTCTGCTGTTCCATACTTCTGTTCCTCTTTCCTGTCCCCCATTACCAGTCTTCTCTGCTGTTTCACTGTACTGTTCCTCTCTTCTGTCACACACTACACGTCCTATCTCTTGTTCCTCACTACTGTTCCTCTTTGCTGTTCCGTGTTACTGTTCCTCAGTGTTTCCACACCATTATTCCCCTCTGCTGTTCCACACTACTGATGTCGTGCTGTTTCGTTTTTCTGCTCCATGATGCTCTTCCTATCTGCTGTTTCATTCTAACGTTTCGTTCTGCTCTTGTGTTTCACAATACTTTTCTTCTGTTCTGATTCCCACAGCTGCTCAAATCTGCTGCTCCAAACTGATGTTCCTCAGTATTGTCACACTCCAGTTCCTCTCTGTTGTTCTCTCTGTTGTATATTTCTAGTGTTCAAATCTGCTGTTCTACAGTACTGTTCCTCTCCAATAATTCAACAGATAATGAGTCATCTTTAATCATAATGCTAACAACAATAATAATAATAATAATAATAATAATAATAATAATAATAATAATACTTTTTGCAAGTAAATGGTAAATTGATACAACAATCTTTTTAAACCTTTTTTAAAATGAAACTTATGTCTAAATAACCTGTTTTCTTGAAATTTTACTTATCATATCCTACCCACGTCTGCACATTAAGAAAGCCTGCTGTGGATGTAAAAGAGCACGATGCATCTCTTTGGCAGAGCACTGATCGCCCGGGAGTTTCTGACAAGCTGCAGAAATTATTGTAAGCAAAGTGCGGTGTGTGTACACGTACTGACCATACAGGCTGCCAAGAAGTGCGTGTGTGTGTGTGTATCAAAGGTACAGGGCAGGGCACAGCGAGGGCGGTGTGATTGGTGATAGTCTGCAGACAGGCTGTGTTTCACCTTCATGGTGCAATTAGAAAAAGCCTCTTACGCTGCTACTCCATCAGCAGGAGGGGTAAAGGTCACCTCTACTGTCAGCAGCACAGCATCTGTACAAGCATACGCACACCAACAAACACTCACTATATTCACACATATACTGTACATACGCACACCAACATACTCACTATATACACATATATACTGTACATACGCACACCAACATACTCACTATATACACATATATACTGTACATACGCACACCAACATACTCACTATATACACATATATACTGTACATACGCACACCAACATACTCACTATATTCACACATATACTGTACATACGCACACCAACATACTCACTATATACACATATATACTGTACATACGCACACCAACATACTCACTATATACACATATATACTGTACATACGCACACCAACATACTCACTATATACACATATATACTATACATACGCACACCAACATACTCACTATATACACATATATACTGTACATACGCACACCAACATACTCACTATATACACATATATACTGTACATTCGTACACAAACATACTCACAATATCCACATATACTGTACATATGCACACCAACATACACTCGCAATATACAAATATATACTGTCCATACGCACACCAACATACACTCACTATATACACATATATATTGTCCACATGCACACCAACATACACTCACTATATACACATATATACTGTCCATACCCACATCAACATACACTCACTATCTTCACATATATACTGTACATATGCACACCAACATACACTCACTATATGCACATATATATATATAATGTACAAATACACACCAACATACACTCACTATATACAGATATATATTGTCCATACGCATACCAACATACACTCGCAATATACACATATATACTGTCCACACACACACACCAACATACACTCGCAATATACACATATATACTGTCCATACCCACATCAACATATACTGTACATATGCACACCAACATACACTCACTATATCCACATATATACTGTACAAACACACACCAACATACACTCACTATATACAGATATATACTGTACATACACACGCTAACATACACTCACTGTATACTCATATATACTGTAATTTCGCACACCAACATACACCCACTATATACACATATATACTATACATACACACACCAGCATACATTCACTAGTCACACGTCTACTGTACATACACAAAACATACACTCACTCTGCACACATATACAAACATACACAATACATAAATATACATGCACATGTACATGCATCATATTCCCTAAAAATTCCCTAATACCCTGATACAAAATTTGATTTTTTTTTTTTGGTAAATTTGGATTCATTCTTCTGGCTCTGCATTGCTGCCTTTCATCAGTTCCTGTTTCACTGGAGTATAAATATGAGGTTGCGCACTTGTAAAATGCCTTTGTCATCCATCACCATGGGAAAAACCAAAGAGCTCTCACTTTCAAAGAGAGAAATGACTGCAGAATTACAATTTTTATATATATATTTGGAAAAGCACGCCTACGGCATGTTTTGCAAAAAAAAAGAGGTTTGAATAGAATGAAAAGTACCAGGTATCCACAGGAAATTATGATGGCGAATCAATGATGTTTTGGGGCTGTTTCCTGCTAGTGGTGGAGGGTATCTTAAGATCGATGGCCTATTGAATTCCAAGGAGTACGAAAATATTTTAGCCGAACACCTGGGTACCTCAGCCAAGATATTATCAAATGCCCAGAGACAGATCTCTTCTTGAGACAATGCCCCTAACATACTCTTAAATAAATAAATAAATAAATAAATAAATAAATAAATAAATATAATAATAATCTGGATTCAGAAGTGGACTTTTGACAATAGCCCTCACAGTCTTTGGGCTTCAATGCTATTGAAAACGGGTCAGAATTCAAAAGGGTCGGCCACCAGAGCAAACCCAGATACTTCAAAGTTCTTCAAACACTCTGCATTATCTTTTCCTGGGGAGCTTTCCGCAAATATTAACAAAAGTTCGCCTATTCCATCTCTCATTATTCCCAACCTTCAGCCTCCCTTACTTTATCCCATCTTTTGGCATAAATTACAAGTCCTGTCTCATGGGCCATCACACACTCAATTCTACTGTAATACTTGACAAAATTTTTGAATAGGTGAGCTAATAACGACTAATGCAAAAGGTAGAAAAGCATTGTGAATGTAATTGTTATTGTATTGTATTTCTATTTTCATTCATTTATTTAATTTTTTGTGTGTGTTTTGTTTTGTCGGGTGATGGTAGGAGGACTCGCACACAATTATGTAACTGACTAAATTAATAAAGTTGTCCTCCAAAGCAGGGGGGTGGTGGCGGGATATAAAAAAAAATAATAAATAAAAATAAAAGCAGCGTTAATTATTTTGAAGCACGTTCTGGAGAAGAAAAAATATCACTCAATCAAATTTTCTTTTTTTCACTCTAGTTTTAGAGTATATGTTTGAGCTCAGAATATGATCCGTTGTATATATTTTTTTTTTTTTATGTAGCCTACTCATTTTCATGAAGGGCGCTAATAATTCTTGAATTGGTGGCAAACACACACACACACACACACACACACACAGATATATATATATATATATATCAGTGGCGGCTCGTGAACTGGCAACAGGGGAAGCTCAAACAATCCCTTAAAATTAATGATTGGTCATGACCTGTTTTCAGTCATTAATTTAAACTACCGTCACAGAAACTCTGAAAACTCTCAACATTATCAGGTGTGGCTAGTTTTCATTTATAACGCTTACCTGTCAGCTCTCACGCATTCGTTGTGAGTTTTAGTGGCATATTTACATTCCCCTGCTGCAGTCAGCAATTATTCAATCAACGCGTATGTAAGAGATTCTCGCGCGGAATTGGAGTCTTTGAGCATGGAGGGGTTGGAAGCAATGGAGTTGCATAAAGACGTTTTAAATTATCTTATTTAATTTAAACGATCATGAAACACATGCATTGCTTCCAACACCTGAGTAAAGAAAAGCGTGAGAAGTCCGGAGTCGTAATCGGTATGCGTTATAAATGAAAACTGGCCACACCTGATAATGTTGAGAATTTTCGAAGTTTCTGTAATGGTAATTTAAATTAATGATTGAAAACAGGTTGTGACCAATCATTAATTTTAAGGGATTGTTTGAGCCTCCCCTGTTGCCAGTTACGAGCCGCCACTGATATATATGTATAACTATAATTTCATAATATTTACCCACCAAATAGGTGAACAGTGCAGGAATGAAAGAACAAGCACCTTTTATATGTGTGCCCCCCCCCCCTTTAATGGAACAGAAATAATTGGACATTACTTTTGGACATTTGGCACAGTTGTTCCTTCTACGGGTACCGTATGTACGAGTGGGTGGTCCGTCTGTCCATTATTTTGGACATTATGCTTGTGGGATGCACACTGCCATCCAGTATTATGGACATTATACATGCAGAGTGACAAAAATAATGTGAAGTTGAAGAAACCTGGTCACTGATATGCATGATGATCTATCTGTATTCTGGGCATTGCTTATTTGAGCTATTTACTCGGCATGCATAATATTTTTATATAATTATATATAATAAATTTTATATAATTTTTATATAATATTTTTGAATAGCGCATAGACCCAGATGTATTCCAACAGATAGACACGCGTTACATAGGTTAAGCTCCTGTCACACTGTGGCGACTTGGGAGGGCGAATCCCCGCGAACTAGAAAAAGTGAAAAAATCTTGGCAATTCGTATTGGGCTCGTGGTGGATTCTCCCTCATTCGCCGGGATTCTTGGCCAGTCTCAGCTACAACTGTTTTGAAATGTTCAAAACATTCGCGGTCCAAGCGTGATTTATTTTTCATCGTACTGCATTCCTACTGCATTCTTGGAGCCAGTCGTGGCGATTCGCATATATTCTTGAACATTCGTAGGGGTCATAGTGAGGCGCGGGAGCAAGAATGACCACGACCAATCACGACAATTTGACGGTTGGATTTTGAATTTGGCGCGTGTAGTAGGTATACCTACGGAGAGGGAAGAATAGGCACGTATGTTGTACGCCTGCCCTACGTATTCACTACATATGCACCACGAATGCGCTGAGAACCTAATACGCATTGACTCGAATGCAGTAGGAATCGAGACGAATGGAGGCGATTGACCGTGAACCCAATATGCATACGCCACGAACCACCGCGAATTAGAACGATTGAGCACGACTCCACTACGAATGAGTGCGAACCGTGAGAAGACCCTCCGCGAATGGTGGCGAGTGTATAAATAGTCACGTTCAAATTGTGAGACTTCATTCTGCATACTGCATTCTCGGTCAATCGTACTGCGTTCGTACTCAAGCGTAGTGAGTTCGTACTGCGATCGTATACATTCGTGGTGATTCTTCATGATTCCTACTCCAGTCTTCTAGCTTCGTACAAAGTTCGTACGTGATTCGTAATACATGCGTAATAATTCTTGTTCATTCTCACTGCCATCTTACTCCCGTCGCCGACATACCTACGGCAATCTTACAAAATACCTACAGCATGTGTACCACAATCTTAGGGCATTTGTCTATAGGTCCAGACAGGGCCCCAGACAGGCGAATAACTACGACAAAAATAATCCCCCCAGTTCGCGGGGATTCGCCACAATAGTCGCCACAGTGTGACAGGGGCTTTATGTGTTTTCAGTTTGTGCTATATAATGTATTTCCATCCCCCAACAGAAAAAAGTCTGATCAAAACTTGAATAATATAAGACTATTTCTGACTTTCGTCAACTTACGTCTTACTTGTGGATGCAGCCTTCGCGATTGTTTGTGGTAAATCATGTGACTAATCAGAGAGGCACCTATTGAGGAAATTATCATCTGGAAATGTCCAGTAAAATGTACATTTTGTGCTTTCAGGGTATCTATGAGCCTAGAGAAAATAAACCCCACTTAACATATGTCCAAAATATTGGAGAACATGCAACAAAGCATTAACAATAGGGTTATATAATTTGCTCAGAATAAGATAAATGCTTATAAATGCTTCAAAGCTCATTCCATGGTGCTTCACAGTGCAAATGCACAATGACTCGAAGCGCACTTCAAAAACATCTTTACAAGTCTTTAAGGCAAAAAAGTGGAATGTCCAGCAATCGCCAAGTCATTAACCTGTTTTAAATCCAAATAGCAAGCATTTTGCTTTCTGAAGACATTACTAAAGGCAAACTGGTCTAAGAAGAAGCGGGAACTGAGGACAGCCGCAGTGAAGACCTAGCAGAGCATGTTCAGGGACAACAACCCAGCAGCTGGTGATGTCTATGGGTTCAAACTGTCAGGCAGCAATTGCCAGCAAAGGATTAGCCACAAATTATTACAAATAAAAAAATAATTTTCCATTATGTTACTTTGTCCAAATACTTTTGAGTCCCTAAAGCAGGTGTGGCTATGTATAAAAATAGTTTGAATTCCAACACAATACATACAGTGGGCTCCAAAATTACTGGCATCCCTGATTGGCAAAGCACAAACGATACAAGAAAAAGTAAACAATATAATCACAGAGAAACGGAATATACCAACATGTGCAAAATACTTCACTTTATTAATGTTCCGATGAAAACAACCAAAATCATAACAATCACTGAATACAAAATAAATTTAAACAAAATCAAAGTTTCATCATTATTGGCACCCTTCATTTAGTAATTAGTGCAAGCACCTCTGGCAAAGATAACAGCATGGATGGAGTTTTTCCTGTAATTTTCGACAAGATTAAGGCATAATTTAGGGGGATTTTGGACCATTCCTCCAAGCAGAGGCTTTCAAGATCCTTCACATTCCTGGGTTTGTGTTTAAAAACTGCCCTCTTTACCTCAGCCCCCAGGTTTTCAATTGGATTGAGGTCTGGCGACTGAGATGGCCATTGCAGAACGTTGATTTTGTTGTCACAGAACCATTTCTGTGTGGATCTTGAGGTATGCTTTGGGTCAGTGTCTTGTTGAAAAGTCCACCCATGGCCAAGTCCCAGCCTTCTGGCGGAGGCAACCAGATTGTCAGCCAAAATATCCTGATACTTGGCAGAATTCATTATGCCATTAATCTTAACCAGTGCCTCTGAACCTCTGGAATTAAAACAGCCCCAAAACATGACTGACCCAGCATCATATTTCACCTTGGGTATGAGGTGATTCTCCTTGTATGGATCTCTGTTTTGACGCTAAACATGCCGACGCCGCATCTGACCGTAACGCGCAATTTTGTTCTCATCTGACCAAGGCATCTTGCTCTAGTCATAATTCAAATCTCGTTTGGCAAAGTCCAAGTGCTTGCTTCAGTGTCTTCTGGTCAGAAAAAACTTCCATTTGGCAACCTTTCCAAAGGCCCTGTGGTTGTGGAGGTGGCGCCTGATGGTGTTTTTAAAAAATCTGGTGACCCCAAGATGCCACCAAGGCCTGTAATTCTGCATCCTCTACCCTTGAGGTTTTCAAAATGATGAAAATTGACCAATTTGTTCAAAATTGCCCAAACACAGTCAAAATTCTGATGAACCTAACTGCATGTATATGAGCTCATCACACACATGCAGACACATCATAAACGCATTACATTACATACATTAACAGATGTCATATACACACTCAGACACACGCACCATGCACTCACACCAGTGGTGGCGCCAGAACTGGGAATTGGGGGGGCAGAGAACATCCCTTTAAAACAATTATTAGTCCTGACTTGTTCTCAGTCATTTTCATAATTAACAATAGATTCACTCCGAGAACTCTCCACTCTATCAGGCGCTGCTAGTTCTCCCCGTTTAGGTAAGCCGACAATCACTCATTTGGACTCGTATTTAGTGCATTTAAATCAGCGTAATTCAAAATGGAATACCTGGCAACTATCACAAATACGGCTTGAGTCTCACACTTTTTATATTTAATTGCTGAGTCCCACTTTTAAATCAACCCACACTGTACCGAGAGTGAAAGGCGATATTTCATTGGAACGCGGGTCAGTCATTAATCAATCAACATGAATTTAAGAGATTCTTACATGGATTTGAAGTCTTTATGCATGGAAGTTTTTCAGTTTTTAAAAGATGAATTTGAACGATCATGAAGTGCAAATTAAATCGCCTGATGTGCGGAAAAGGTAGCGCGGAAGTTTCAGAGCAGTTTGTCTTTCGTAAAGCATGGGCCTATTTTGAGTAAATCATTTTCCTGAACTGAATTTAGCCCATTATTTTGTCGCTGTTAGATTGCATGGGGAGAGAAGCCATGTCTGCAATTGCCAATGGATTATTACTATAATTGGAAAACACGTCATTAAAGGAAAATGATTGAGAACTAGCCAGGACTAATTGTTGTAATAAAGGGATGTTCCGGCCCCCCCCAATTCCCAGCTCCGGCACCGCCACTGACTCACTCAGACACACACACATACGCACTCACACACGCACAGTGAATTCACATGCGTACATGCATAAACACTCGCATACTCTAAACAAAGCCTCAGCTTCAGCATCTATGGTGCAGGAATAACGCTCAGCTGTAAAATGTGGAATCTCTCATTGCTGTAATGAAGAGCCGCCTCATCTCCATCACCGTGCGGCACTCACAGGCTGTTCTGGGGTCAGCTCAAAATGCCAGCTGAGTTAATTTGCTCACGTCTCCATGTCGGCAGCTGGCGGGCAGAGGAGGCTGAGATTTGGCTCTTAGCGCAGAGGGATCAAGAGCATCGATGCACTCCCACGCACAACGCCTTACATGGCTGCTTTCACACGGGTGCTCTTCGCTCACGGCCTTCTATTGACAATTAATTTTCAACATGTTCCTCCTCTGGGTACAATAAATCATCATGGTTTACTGTGTTAGCTACACTTTGATCCCTCCTGGTGTTTATTTTTCTTTTGCCTGTAATGGTCGGTTGGATTCGTCAAGATAAAGCTGCTGGGCTCTTTAGCGATGTCTTACTTGTCACTCGATTCTCTAACTTGGCAGTCTTACATCAGTGGGACTCAGCCCTGTACCTGGAGATCTGTGGTCCCGTCGGCCCCATTTCCTCCAATCACAGTCTATATTTGCTGACTAATATGTGTATGGTAGCACAGTGGATCAGTAGGTTATGCTGTTTTCTCATAGCAAGACAGTTGCAGGTTCAAATCTGGCCTAAGGCTACGTTCACACTAGGTTCTGAATCCGCTCAGGGGCCCGGACCAAATTCAGGACAGATAACTGATCGGATGCGCTGTGATCACACTATTGTTTTCCGTGACAGTATCCGGTATTTAGGTCAAGATGGATAACCAATCTGAACGTTCCGAAGACGTCACATGTCAGAAAGCTTGGATACCAACAACAACAACATGGCAGACGCAACGTAAGCAGTAGCGAGGAGGAACTGTTGCTTTTATGTATTGCGACATGAAATGTCAGAGAGAGAAGACGGCGACAGTGGGTAAATGTCATAAAGACACTGTTTTTTTCCACCTCAGTGATAAGTTGTTCGACGCTTTCCGCCATGTTTGTTTGGGTTAGTATTTTGATCGACGCTGATTGGTCAAAAGTAGAAATCCGTCCACGGATTTTCTCACCGGACCTGACAAAATGGGTCCGCGACCTATCTGAACTGATTCGGTGTCCGGTACAGAATCCGTCCCGGTAAATGTGAACCGCTGTGCACTTTAACACTAGAGCCATTAGTTGCGAATTTATTCCCGAATTCGATCTGCGCCCCTGAGCGGATTCAGGGCCTAGTGTGAATGAAGCTTTACTCTGGTTTCCTCCCACAGCCCAAAGACATGTTTGTTAAGCTAATTGGAAAGTCCAAATTGCCCACTGGTAAGAATGAATTGTATGTCCTACACGACTAGAGGAGTACTGCATGTGCCATGAGGTAAATGAAAAATTGCTGAAAGACTCATCAATCAAATGTGTGTGTGTGTGTGTGTGTGTGTGTGTGTGTGCGCGCATGTGTGTATGGGTGTGTGTGTGTTAGTTACCTGCTGGTTTTCCACCGTCCGTTTCAACTGAGCGTCAAATGTAAAGGTGCTCAATCGATGGCACTAATTGTTTGGTTTTGTGCCGATGACTAAAGAATGCCAGGTTTGGATTTGAGGACCATGGTTCACATTTTCACTCCAGTCCTGATAAAGTGAATTACATTCTACAGCTAAACATCTTGATTATGCAAAAATGAATTCCCCGAGACCAAACGAATGTAAGAGATTATGATAATCATAACCCAACCACTAAATATACAACCTGGGATGGGGAAGGGTTGTTTCCTTAACAAAATACACTAGCATCAAGTCTTTTCTAATACTCTCAGAATTTGCAAGACTTACTTTCAGTAAGATCAGTGAGTGGATTACAGATCCCTGATCTATCACGTGTATTGATGATTTGCAGGAGATCTGGGGCTGCTTCCTTGCATTTCCAGGAACAGTTGGGATGCCTGTAATTGGGCCTTCAATTATTAAGAGTATGCTGTGCTACATGGGGTCAGAATTTCAAACCCTATTGAAAGGTTGAATCGCAGGAACAAGGTCTTGTTCCCTCTGTCCTAAATTCATGGTCTAATCATACAACCCAACCATCAACCTTGTTCCTCAAGGTTAGAGGAGATCAGCTCTCCTCTAAGTTTACATTTCAACCCAGTATGCAGTGCAGATTTCGAGTGATTAAATGAGGTGGACTCCCTGTTTGGGTACACGTTCTGAAACAGGGCCTAATTGTTCAGTATCTAATTGTTCATTGTTTATATTGTCTTAACAAGCTTGTGACATTTCAGCAGCGCTAAAGGAAGGAAGGTTTGTTTTGAAATGTCTGCTGGTAGTGAAAAAAGTGCTGATTAAAGTCCGTATCCCGCCACACTTTGCCTCCTGTCACCATAGAGGGAAGAGCCGAGCAGAAAGCCATAGTTAGTTAGCTTGCCTAATGAGAAGGTACTCTGAGACGCCACTCCAGGCGAACGTCTTTCTCACTCGCTGTCTCCAGAACGCTATGCTGTATCGTCGATGCTGCGAAATGAGTGCGATGGTTCAAAGAAAGGCTGGAGAATGCGCTAATCAGAAGTCTCTGCTGGCTGAGGGATAGCAAGTTGATACGTGTTTGTTTAAGGGCTACATTGAGTGAGGCGTTATTCCTTACACAAGGAAGGGAAGTGTGTGATCCATTTGAAGCTCTCTGTAGGTGGGTCCTTAGTACTTATTAACTAATGTGTTTTCCTCTGTGACATACACAAACACACACACGTGCTGATTACCTGTGAAAGGATGGACACACAAATGCAAACACACAAAGGCACTCACATGAACTATATGCATCACTTGTTCAAGGATGGAAACACACGGACACATACACACTCATGGAAACACACGCATGCAGCATCATCCATGCAAGGACATATATACTCCAGCAAATACACACACATGTGCGCGCGCACACACACACACACACACACACACACACACTCCCTTCATTTCTGTATAAAGTGTTGTTAGCTTAACACAGATTTGCCCCTCCAGCCATCTGAGAGCAAGTCCTGCCGCCAACAAATCAAAGAACAGAGCCAGCACTTAAAAAGAAAGAAGAAGAAAGGGGATTACATTGTATTTGTCTGAGCTTGCTAATGTCTGCCTGTTTTAATGCAAGCCATTAATTGGTAATTGCAGTTTATGGGAATGACAGCTGGCTGGTTAATTTGCCAGAATAGGGGTGGGTGTGTGTGCTTTACACAACCACAGGAACTGAGATGCTAAGCGCTTCTGTGGTGATGACTCTCTATTTGGTTGGCAGATTTAGTATTTTGAGTCAAATTTGCATAACTAGGTGCCCTTCATAACAAAACATCAATATCGCCATCACTCTTTTCATCCTTAATAATTTTCTCTCACTATCCCACTTTCTCTCCTTTCCTCCTGGCTTCTCTCTCTCGCTCCCTCTCTATCTATCCCTCTCTCCCTCTCTCCCTCCCTCCTTCAGACAGATGCCATACACTCAGACTGCGATATCATTGTCCAGCACAGGAAGGCCCGAGAGCAGTGTCTCCAGATCCGGAGACAAGAGGCTCGAAACCGGACCGGCAGGAAAGGTAAGGCAGCCTCGACACTGTCCCCTGGAGGTCACCCCATGCCATTACCACAGTGTGGAAGATCTGCTCATTCCCTCTGAAGAATACAAACACACTGTTCGCACAGGCATGTAGGCGCAATATGCTCAAGCACACACATATATACAAGTAGCTGCTTGTTACATCCCTCCTGTGCAAAGCGCAATACAAACACAATCAAATTGAACTGAATTGAATTGAAGAAGCACAGGTCCATTGCAGTGTCCAAACTGTCCTTGCACTTGTCGCTGTTACCATGAAGACTGCAGAGGGGATTATGAAATACACTTGTTCTGAAGGTGAAGAGGAGGACACCCCAGTATCACACATCTCAACCCCACCAGCGCGTGAACCCCATCGCAAATCCCTGACGCCACCCTATTACACCTCACAATACACCACCGCCCCTTCGAAAATCCTAATTATTATTCAGTATGAGAGGGGAGGTGAGGAGAACCACACACTGGGATACCCCCCCCCCTCAACCGTGTTAGTATACGCTCACTCAGACCCCCCCCCAAAACACTCAAACAGAAGCTCCCGGGAGAAGCCAATTACAGAGTGTAATGAAGTGTAGAGACTGTAAGATGGAAGTGTGTGTGTGTGAGCACACGCGCGTGTGTGCGCACGTCCTTGTGCGCATGTGTGAGCATCTGAGTGAGTTTGTTTGTGTGTATGCATGAGTACATATGTGTTTGCATGTCTTCATTTGAGTGCATGTGTCTCTTGTCCTAAAAGTCATTCATATTTCAATAACCAGGGAAACCGCAAAACTGTAGCACATAATGACATTATGAGTAATAATAGCAGCCTCACTATACCAAAAGCCTTTTAGAAAAGGTAAAAAATGGCAAAATAGACACCACAGGAAGGTACAGACAATGCAGGCAGGGAAAGAGAAAGGCCACAGTGAACCCGACTACAACCAGTGAAGACACAAATGATCGAATGTCTGTCTGGCTCACTTTAACCTAACTATAAAAAGTGTGCAAAAAAAGAGAAAAAAATATCCTGACTACCTAAACCTACAACAAGTATAGACAAAACAGCAGCTGAAAACCACGGGCAGCTTAAAATATCGGAAAGCCAAAAACAAGTTGCCTCAACAAAGCAAATTCAAGGGCGAACATGGGTGTGAAACAATTAACCAACCAGAATTAACCAACCAAAAAGGAATCAGGCTATTAGGGATTTTGTTCAGCTCCACTGAAGCACCGCGACCCATACGATAAAAAAAAATGACCTGTTTACATTCTCTTTTATTTTATTTTATTTTTTTTGACCACAGATGGAAACTAAAGTTAGCACAAGCAAGGAAGACATTTACAAGCAATGTTCCCTTACTAATACTACAGTATAATGACATAACCATAGTATTACTTTAGTTTGCCTAGTATAACTAGAGTAGTACTATACTCATCACATTATAACTATAGCATTACCACAGCCAACAGTACCATGATATTACTATAGTCCACACAACTGTAACGCTGTAGTTTCAAAAACAATAGTATCACTATAGTAATACTACACTATGGTGGCAAAAATACCATCGATTTTCGATAGGATAACTATAGCTTGGAACCATAGTAATGTTTCATCAGGGTTACCACAACTAAAACACTGCTTTCCACAAATCTGTCATATATTTAAAATACACCCTTGAAAGGCACAAACTGCAACCCAAAAAGACAGGTAAAGAACAGATCCCACCCAGATTTGGTAAGTAAAAGCCCCAATAAACACATCCCCAGATTGACTCCAATGACCACAAATGGAGCTGCCGGCGAAGTTTGGGTCAGTTCTCAGAACAATAAGCAGTGATTAATACGAGCCCAGTCTCACCCCGACGCGTCATATATTGACGCTACCTGACCAAGTGTGGAAATACGAGGCAAAAGGTCGCTTTTAGCGTCCTTTATTGATGCCAGTTTAAAACGAACCTTACCCCCTAACCCCTATCCCCTAACCCCTAACCCTTAACCTGAACCCTAACCCTAACCCTCAAATAATGACGCCAAAAGCTTCCTTCTGCCTTGTATATCGACGCTTGGTCAGGTAGCGTCAATATATGACGAGGCCGGATGAGAATGTGTTGTTAATACAGACCTGAAAGACCTTGTATTGTGACCCAAGAGACATATCCCAAAGTCAATACATGCCAAGCTTATGTTATGGCAAGAAGGCCAAGAGACCCATGCACTATATAGCAAGTGGCATTGAAGCACCAGCAATTAAGAAATCCATTGTTGGATTGTCAAGTCCAGCCAACAAGTGTGCATACGGTGCAAGCACCAGGTCCAGTTACGTCGCATTTCCAAATGAACACTTTCGGCGTGGTACCCGTAGAATTCACGTAAGTAACCTGTACAGACCGATGTCTGAACCCTAGATCTGGTTTGTATTTCCATCACTGACAGGACTCTTAAATATAATCAGGGCTGTAACTGCATGGTAATAATCAGGATTATGGTTAGTCCGTGTCATACAAGAGCGACGAATCTCTCTGGAGCAATCAGCGCACTGCAGTATTTCACGCTCCACCACTTAGTACCGGATCAGTGTATTTAGGTACCTCAAAAGAGGGATAAAGAAAGAAACGGGATGGATTGGAGTGGCTCTTTTGGTACCACCCAAAAGTTTTGACAATGAAAACACAAGAATAACAGTTCTAGTGGGTAACACACTGAAATAAAGTGAAACAGACTGCTCGGTGGAAACAAGGCATTAGAGGCAATACAAATAAAGCACAGCTAAACAAAAGTGCACAACTTCAAGGCAAGCAAAGCAAGCACTAGGTACTGTACAAAAGTGCCCGAGTCATGCACGCAACCAAGGTCTTATACTGGACAACCAGAATGCCAGTACACACAAGAGTGAAAAACGTAGTGCAAACTATCTAAGTGAACTAACCATGCACTAACAAAACTCCAAATATACAGCAAAGACTGATACAGGAATACCTAGTACTGCCAAGAAAAGCTGCAATAAAGTCTATCCCAGGACACACAAAGCACACACAAGTCCAGGTCATGTGACTAAAAAAAAGCCTAAAATGAAATATGACCTAAAATCTAACTTGAACAAAACAAGGAGATCCAAATGACAAATAACCAAATCCAGTCCCTAAACAACTCCAAAATATATAAGCCCCCACAGGCTAGGAAACACAAATTTTAATAAGTAATAAAAATGCAGCCATACCTACTTATAAATGTACAAATCCCGGACGAGCCCCCATTATTTACTGCTGATGTTGGCCCAAAGTAAGACAGGTGAGCACAGTGTCAAATTAAAAGCTGCCACGAAGAATACATTTATTGCTACAAAAACACAAAGGTATTGACAAACAAACAAGATCATATGGTCTTTGTGTTATTCTCTCATGGTCACTGAAGGAGCAACAACTCCGAACAGCGACTGCACGCAATACAGGCAATACAGGAAAACAACAGAGTCAGGAGAAAAGTTGAGTGATAAACTTTCTCACAAACTCTGTAATAGAGCCCTTTTTCTGAACTAAGAAAATGGGTAAACCGGGAAGAAGCGACAAACCAAGCCCGCCGGATCTCTCATCAATTATGGAGACCCTTGAAGAAATGAGAATTGAAATGAGGGAGTGGAGGGACGGTATGAAGGAGCAGCTGGACCAGCTTTTGAAGGAAAACTGTGATCTCAAAAAAGAGATTGCCAAGAAAGACACACAGATTAAATCTTTATCAAACAAACTGGAGGAGCTGGAGCAACAAGAGAAACGTAATGATGTAATCCTGACAGGGCTCAAAATCAAACCCAGGAGTTATGCCAGGGCAACAGCGAATGACGACGATCGAGACGAGGAGGACAATAAATCTGTGGAAATGCAGGTGATGGAATTCCTTCGGTCCAAAAGTATTTCTCTAGACCCCAGCAATGTGGATTCATGTTATCTGCTACCGAAAAGGAATGTAAGCGGAGACCGGAGTACAGCACGGGCCGTGTTGTTACGACTTAAAAGCAACAAGCACAAAATCTCTCTGTTGAAGCAAGGGAAAAATCTCAAAGGATCCAATGTTTTCATAAATGAAAACCTCTCCAAGCACAATGCAACCATCACATGGAAAGCTCGTCAACTAAAGAAAGCGGGTAAGATACACAGCACTTGGTCGGCTAACTGCAGAATTTTCATCAAACCAAATGGGTCTTCACCGGAAACTACCAGACCGGTGCTGATCAAGATGATGCGGGATCTGGAGAATTTTGACCACTGAGGCAGGTTAAAATCCTTGACAAATCTCTATGAGCAGTTATCTGATGAACCAAACTGTAGATCAGGAAACTGGCTTTTTAACAACAAGTCACCATCATTCAGGAATAGACCCTAATGAAGAAATTGATCCGGATAACCATTTTTTCTACAACGAAACAAACGCATGCGGATACTTTACTGTAGACAAATTTAACAAGAGCATTAAAATGGAAGGGAGTTTGTCCATTATCCACTTTAATAGTAGGAGTCTATATGCAAACTTTGACCAAATAAAGGAATACCTTCTGTCATTTGCTAATCCGTTCAACATCATCGCATTATCGGAAACTTGGATTAAAGAAGAAAAGGACAAGGACTTCTACATGGAGGGTTACAACTTCGTGTGTAAGAGCAGACTGAATAAAGCTGGTGGGGGTGTTGGACTATTTATTGATGAGGCCATAAACTTCCAGGTACTAGAATGCAAATCAAATGTAGTGGAAAATGTAATGGAATGTCTTACAATTGAGATTCCTAGGTTGAAAGGTAAAAATACGGTTATTTGTTGTGTGTACAGAGCACCGGATTCGCAAATTGATGTTTTTAGTAAATGTATGGGTGAATTACTCGCCAATATGAACCAGAAAAATGTTTTTATGTGTGGGGACTTTAATATTGACTTGATAAATCCAAATAATAGCTCTATAATAGAGGATTATATTAACACCATGTATGCCATGGGTATGCAACCATTAATCACAAAACAAGCAGGATTACTAGACACAGTGCCACCTTGATAGATAATGTGTATACTAATGTATTAGATTCTGAAATATTAAGTGGCATCATGATAAATGACATTACTGATCATCTACCAGTTTTTGCTATTTGTAACTGCAAATTAGATATAAGGGACCAGGCTAGATCGAAAACCCTGGAACACACAGAAATCAGAAAAAAAAAAAAAAAAAGGCTAAAGAAACTAGAATTAGATATGTTGAACCAAAAATGGGATAATGTATTAGCAGAAAACGATCCAAATAGAGCCTATGAGGCTTTTCTATGGACAGTAAACTCCCTGTATGATAAACACTGTCTAGTCAAAACAACGAACAAACTGAAGCAAAACAAAGAGAGAAGACCTTGGGTTTCAAAAGCACTGGCAAATGCCTGTAAGAAAAAAAATACACTGTATAAGCAGTTTCTCAGAGAAAGAACTGAGAAAGCAGAAATTAGGTACAAAAATTACAGAAACAAAATGACACATTTACTAAGGAAACATAAAAAAGAGTATTATGAAAAGCTTTTATTAGAAAATAAACATTATACCAGAAACCTCTGGAATATAATAAAGAACGTCTCTGGGAGGACTCCGAAGAGGGAGTACCCTGCCTTCTTTAACATAAATGGCAAAAAGGTAGAGAACATGGAATTGGTCGTGGAGAATTTTAACAGTTATTTTGTGAATGTTGGGCCAGAACTAGCAAAGGGTATTAAATCCTCACACCTAAGATGGGACTACCTTGATAAGGATGAGGAAATCCAAGACACAATGATATTAACTCCTGTTACCGAATCTGAAATCAGATCAATTCTGAAAAATTGTACAGCTAAGACATCTGTTGATGCAAACCAATTAGATATGAAATTACTGAAAACACTAACTAACGCAATTGTAACTCCACTTACGCATATATGCAATCTATCCTTCTCCTACGGAGTGTTTCCAGATAAAATGAAGATAGCGAAAGTTATCCCTCTCTACAAAAGTGGGTATAAATATGATTTCTCAAACTATCGTCCTGTCTCGATTTTACCTCAATGCTCAAAGGTCCTAGAAAAGCTCTTCAATGACAGATTGGACAAGTACATTGATAAACACAAACTACTTTGTGACAGTCAGTATGGGTTCAGGAAAAAGCATTCGACAGCACTAGCCCTAACGGAATTTATTGAAATGATTAAAGATTCACTAGATTCAAACTTATATTCTATAGGCATATTTATTGATTTGAAGAAAGCATTCGACACTATAAATCACGATATATTGATTGAAAAACTTTACAAATATGGAATAAGAGGGACCGCATTAAAATGGATCAAAAATTACTTAACAAGTAGGACGCAATTTGTGCAGATGGGCAATAGCAAATCAAATTGCTTGGACATTACCTGTGGAATTCCTCAGGGCTTGGTCATAGGTCCCAAGTTGTTCATAATTTACATAAATGACATTGTTAAGGTGTCCGATATCCTAAAACTAATTTTATTCGCAGACGACACGACTATTTTTTGCTCAGGTGTCGATCTCAAACAATTGGTAAAATTGGCTAATAACGAAATGTCTAAACTTCACACGTGGTTTAATGTAAACAAATTATCACTAAATCTTACAAAGACCAAATTTATGATATTTGGGAAAAAAGGCCTAAAGAACGACATAGACTTAAAGGTAAATGGTACCAGCATTGAAAGGGTAAACGAATATAAAGTCATGGGAGTTATGTTAGATAATCTCTTAAGCTGGAAACCACATGTAAACTTGGTTCAAAGAAAGTTAGCTAAAAGCGTGTCTATTCTTTGGAAAATGCAGAAATTATTAAAACACAAGTCTCTTAAAATAATCTATTCAGCACTCATAGCACCCCACTTACATTACTGCGCTGAAGTATGGGGACACACTTATAATAATACAATAGAATCATTGTTTAAAAAAAAAAAAAAGGCCCTTAGAATTATTCATTACGTTCCTTATGGAACTCATACAAACGATTTGTTTATTAAGGCAAAGTTTCTTAAATTACAGGATATAATAAAATTCAACTCCTTGCAAATTGTATATTTAGGATACCACAAAGAATTGCCTAGAAATATACAATGCCTATTTCTTCAACGTGAATGTATCCATGACCTAGGAGGCAGAATGTTGTTGCAAACGAGAAGGGTCAAATCGACTCGGAGTGAGCACTCCTTATCTGTGGCTGGAGTCAGTGCATGGAACATACTTGAAGACAATATTAGAATGGCAGACAATCTGAAGGTCTTTAAGTATCTTTTGAAATGTGCATGTTTGAATAACTATAAACTTATCCAACAAAATGGCATTGGATAAATTAAACGGAACCATAACAGGCATAAACAATAGGGGTTGTTTAGACTAAATATGTGGACTGCTATTGTTAAATCTGTACCATTGCATCTACTGGACACACCAGGCCATCTGTGGACTAAACATACTGCGAGAAGTCATTAAATCCGATAAGGCAAGGGTGAACCAAGTCGACGGAGATGATGACTAACTAAGAGATCCATGCAAAGATCTGGTATTATTGCACCTTCCAACTACTCCAAATCACTAGGAACAAACCAAATGATGAAGAAAGGAGTCCAGGTTTTTCTGGACCAAGTCTAATGGATTAAATCAAGAGTGACATTCAAATCTAAACTTATATAGACACTCAGCTATATTGTGATTAAAATTCTTCATGATGTTCATAAATCTTTATGATCTTATGTTGTGACGCTTAAATCGTAGTGTAAATGGACACTCAGCTCTGTTGTGATTTATAAATCTTTATGATATCTTAACCATAATCAAACTGTTTTTCTGGGAGTTGGGGCGGGACTTTGACAAGCGATCTCGCTTCTCCCGTGACCCTTTCGTCATGATACATGTTGTGTTGAAATTGTCATGAAACGACTATACAATCATGCCGAAATAAAAACAAATAAATAAATAAATAAAAACAAAATAGACCGGGCCGGCCCACCATTCCAGGGTCAGCAAATCCCCACGACAACTTCACCAACCCATTTTCAGAGATCTTCCCTGACCTTTGTGAGAAAACAAAAGATTCTCTCTTCTGAGAATCTTACTTACCTATTCCAGTCTGAGCTCAAAACTTAGAGAGGCGCGGAAATGGAAATGGGGATAGAAAATAAGCGCCCCGATGTCTCAAAAGAAAAAAAAATCTGTATTAACAAAAAGAAAGAAACAAGTCTGTAAACATTGACGTCAAAGAAGGAAAAGTAGGAAGGTAGGTAGCGTAGTTCGCAGTGTGCATCAAACAGGAGAGACTGAGGAAAGACACCCAGCTGCACATTTTCTCATCCAGCCTCTGAAAAAGAAGCCGCAGCGCTGGAAAGAGATAAAGCAGTTCGGTCCAGCTCACTTGCGACTCGAAATCAAGCACCTTCTCCATAGAAAGACAGAAAAAGGCATAAAAGCAGATACTGCCAAATGTTACGACGCGCGTGTGTGCGTGCAAATTTATGTGATTATGTGTGTGTGTGTGTCTGCATCTGCATGTGCAGGCAAGTATATGTCTGTTTGTGTTTGTTTGTATTTGTGTGTGTGTGTGTGTGTGTGTGTGAGTGTGATAAGGGAGGGCCTAACAAATGATGGAAATAAACAGGAAAGCCTCCTTTAACTCATATGATTGTTGCCTTGTGATTTAAAAAAACATTCTTAGGCATTTTTTTGCAGGTTAATTTGCTCTTATTGATCTGCATACTGTTTCAACCAATTCATACTAATTTGCATACTTCTTATTTACTACCAGTGCTGCTGCATACTACCTGCTCCAAATTCTTTGAGCAGTTATAGGGTTACTGTTTGTTTATGTTTATGCGAAAATAAGGAATCAGATTAGGCTTTCACTGTAGATGGGCTTTAATACGTTTGATTGACGGGCTAGTTCAAGCTTGCATTCTCACAGATCGGCATCACGGAAACAGAGGTTAGGGACCCATCACGTCCGTCCGCCCCTGGTGGAACGGTATCTATACAGACAGACTGCAAATTAAAAGAAAAAACCTGAATAATTGCATGGACTAACAATACAAATGTAGATGCTTCGGTTCATTTTATTATCATGATTTGGGTCTACTTGTCCCCTTAAAAGTGAAAGGGTCACTGCAAATCGATGCAGAGTTATTCTGTGTGACCATCATTATATCCCACGATGAAGCATTCCTATCATGATGGGAGTGGTCTCTTCCAGGATGACAATGGCTCAAGCCTCACGGGGCACAAGGGCCACTGAATTGTTTTATGAGTATGAAAATGATCGAAAGCGCGCGCTTTCACTGTCACCATATCTCAAACCAACTGAGCTCATATGGGATATTCAGGCGCTCACCGTCACCATCACCATTCCCTTAGATGAGGGACTGTCTCTTGCGAGAAAGGTACTCCATCCCTTAACTAAAGTCTTACACTTGCAGACACTACGCCAAGGTGTGTGAAGCTGATTTGGCACCTTACTAAGACAGTTTATGTTCATTTTTCCATTAATTGGTCACCTGCCTGTAGATGTGTATTAATCTGGAAGGCGACTCTGCTCCTCGTCTCTTTAAATGCCTCCCAATTTTAGGTGCGAATCAGTTGACCTGGGCTAGGCTATGAGAGCTTCCTGTTGACTCCTGCATGATGGCCAGAAGTTTGTGGTCGGTGGTAACGGGTGTGGTTTTTGAGCTCAGCTAACATCAGTGTTTTAGTTGTTTCATTTTTTCTTCTCCCGATGATTTTGTGCTTATTAAAATACCCATTTATTGAGTACTAAACCAAAGATGAACGAATGTACTTCATGAAGGCATGAAACAAGCTTATTGAAGGTGTCAAGACAGTAAAGGGAACACTGAGTGATTTTGTTTTACTCACAAAGATAATTGAACAATCCCGGATGTTAGCTAAAATGGGAGTCGGCCAAATTATGCGCATGATGAGTCATGGGGATTTGCGTCTGCTAGCCAGTTCATTAAGCCAGAACCTCTGAAAAGCAAAAAAATTTGCGGTTTTGAATGCGAGCCTTGCAGCTACCTTTCCCGGGTCTGACCCAAAAACCCTGGAGGTCCAGGTATCCCAGGAGCCCCTCTGTTCCCTTGTGATAATATTCAATCACGGGCAGCGAGAAAAAAGGCATTCAACAAAAGGCCCGGGGCGGACGGCGTTCAGCGAAAGATTTGTTTTGAGACAGAGGCGAGGTCACTGCAGAGCAACAGATGGGGCACCTATTTTTTAACAGAATTGACCTCTTATGACCTTTTGCAAAAGGTTTCTTTTGTTTTTTTTTTTACCCCCTTTTCCTTTCACAGAGGAAGGGGGTGAGAAAGAGAGAGAGAGAGGAGGCGAATCGAGGCTGTCGCTACATACTAAAAATAGCAGATATAATGTTTTATACATTAGTTAATACTCTCTTCCTGTCAGAGCAATGGTGATTTAAAAGGTGAATTAAACAGTGAAGAAATGAAAAGACCTCACACAGCAGACTCTCTCAGATTTCAGACTGTCTGAAGACAAGCATTACCTTGAAACATAACTTGCGGATGCACCAATAAATTGTATTTAATAAAGCTACAGTGAACAGACTTTCTCATGTTTTCATTGCTGTATCGCTTGGTTCCAGCACCTGCCAGAAACAGTAATTGGATCATTTGAATTAAACAGTGCAGTTTGGAACAGTAACCTCACTGTTTCCTGTGGGAACAGGAACAGCCTCTCCCAAAACACACCTTATTGAGCCCCAAATTTATCACTGTACTTTCAGGGGTACCATGGCTTGCTAATGGGGCAATACCGTCTAAGGTACACCTATTGTACCCTTGAAAATCCATATTTGCCTTTTTAGCCGCACATAGGGTACACATAGAAATTTTGAGGTCCAATAATTAGCCCTTGGGGTGCATTAGCGTAGATTGCACCTTGAGGGATAGAAATGAACTCCCATTGTACCCGAAGATGTATTAGAGAGAGGTCTCTGCCGAAAGATTCATTCCCACACGTGGTGATGCTGTGACTAATCTTGCCTTACCTGGAGGGCAGCAAACCACGGTCACCACATACCCAATCCATTCCACATTAAACCACGAGTTCATCCTCACTTTTTCCCTTAAACTCCACCTCCAGCCTATTGACTCTTCCTGTTTGATTGATTTTGCTTAGCTTCTCCAGCCCTCTTGTATGGGGTCTCTCAGGGCAGACAGCAGGGGCAGGGTGTGTCGAATTGAAGTTGCCGAGTTTACGGTCTCACTCAAGTAAGGTTACCCACAGGTGGGTTACCAAGGCAACACAGGGACTGAGCTGGATACTGGCACTGTCACCAGCTTTGCCATGTGTGAGCACAGCCCTCCAGATGGCTGGAAGTTAATATGTGGGCTATAAAAGTTGCCCATGAGACAATGTGACAATAAAGAAATAATGAAAAATAGAAATGCTCTGATCCCCCACCTTTGTGACTGACAGCAGCCCCATGAGCGCAGAATGCCATTTCCAGATCTGTTAAGCCCTAATAATGTCAGTGTCTGAATCTGCTCTGTTATGATTTTGTACTTTTTGTATTTGCATTTATTATTTTCATGTTCATTGTTTATTTTGGCATTTCTTTGTATTAGTCTAGTCTTATACTTTTCCATGTGCTTTCTGTCTTCACTCCCTCATGTGCACTTCCCTTTTTTCATTATTTAATTGATTGATTGTTTCCCTATTTGTAGCCACACCACCCTGCACGCTTGTGTTCCCCCGCACACCTGTAGCCTATTTGATTTGTTCCTCTGAGCTTCCTTTATTTAGCTCTTTTTTTCACGCTTATTTTGCGAGTTTGTTAGCCAGTTTATCTCTGTGTTACCTGAGAGCATTTCCTAGATCTTCAGAGTCTTTTGGTTGAGTTATGTTTATGTTTATTTTATTTGATATGGACATCACAAATACATTGAGACTGTCCCAGTGGACAGACCAGATGCTTTGCTTAGGTGTGTATAGCACACATGCTAATTTTCAACAGCAGTCCATAGGCTGTTTTTCTAAAAACACAGAATAATCAACAATAGGAAAACAAACGAAGTTTATGATCATAACAGTAATTTTAATAACAATGATAAAAGAAAGTTTGTGTTTATACATGTGAACACTGTTGTTTTGCTTTCAGCCATGCTTTAAGCCCTCTGTTGAGAGCATTTGCATCAGTCTCCAGTTTTAAATGAGTGGGTAGAATGTTCCATAGGTTGACCCCTTTTACTAAAAAGGCAGACTGTCCAAATGATGTTGTACACCTGGGAACAATACAGGCACCATTGTAGGAGGCTTGTGTATTTGCTTGGCTTGAGCTCCAACGTCTTTTTATCAGTGCAGAAAACGGGTGAGATATAATTGTGAAGACATTTAAAAACTAGTCTGATATTACAGTAAATTATAAAGTTTTCAAATGCAAGAAGGTTGTGTTTTCTCAGGATGCCACAACGGTGCCATCTCATTGGTTTTGATCCATAATTTTTATTGCCTGTTTATATATTGCTACTACGGGTCTAAGAATGACTTGAGAAGCTTGTGACCATGACAGGATACAGTGTGATAAATGGGAGAGAATCATAGCGTGCATGTAGAGTTGAGCAGCTTTGCATGACAGGTCTCTTCTGATGAAACGAAAACAGTTTAGGTTTGGTTTAACCTTCTTACAGATGTACTGTATTTGTTTATCAAATTTTAAGTTCTTATCTAGTATAATTCCCAAGTATGTGGCCTCATTCGCCTCTGTAATTATTTGATTTTTAATCATCACCTCAAACAGATCATTCCCAGGCTTGTTGCGGATAGAAATACACATGGAAACTGTTTTCTTGACACTCAGGGTTAAATGGGACAACTCAAACCAACTGGTGACTTTTTTAAGAGCTTGCGTCAGGTGGTCAGCTGCTTTGCTAGCTGTTTTAGCAGATGCGTAGATGACGGTATCATCACCGTACATCTGGCAGCTGACACCTGGGCAACTTAGTGGCAGGTCATTGATGTGCATACTGAACAACAGTGGTCCAAGTATGGACCCCTGTGGTACTCCCATGTTGTTGGTGAGAAGTTGGGATTTCTCCCTATTTACCTTGACACATTGTTGTCTTTCCTCCAGATATGATTTAAACCACTGAATGGCATCTGTAGACATTTTAAAAAGTTTTAACTTGGCCAAGAGGACACTGTGGTCGACAGTGTCAAAAGCCTTTTTGAGGTCGAAGAACACTGTCCCCACGACATGTCCCTTGACCAACAGACCCTTGACCCTCTCAATAAGATAGCAGTTAGCTATTTCTGTGGAAAATTTAGGCCTAAATCCAAATTGCTGTGGATGGAGCAGTTGGCTGGACTCCAAGTGTTCCATCAATTGTGTAGCAACAATCTTCTCCAGGGCTTTTGAGACTACAGGGAGAATGGCAATAGGCCTATAGTTACTCGCCATGTCCTTGTCTCCTGACTTGTAAATCGGGGTAATTATTGCTGTTTTCCAACTTTCTGGGAATGTACTTGTTCTTATTGAGAGGTTCACTAAGTGAGTAATAAGCAGCAACAAATATTTCTGGTATTTCTTAATCAAATCAACATTTAAATTATTAATATCCTTTGACATTGAGTTGTTCATGTTTGCAATAACCTTTTTAACTGTATCACTGGATACATTTGCCATTGACTCATTACTGTCAATTAGGTTATTGTCTAATTTAAGACTGGTTATTTTAGGGTGTTTTTGTTTACTTGAGTCTGTTAGTCTATGGATCTGCTGCCACAGTTTAGAGCTGCTGCCATTAGCCTCTTCAATTAGTTTGAGGAAGTAGTTTGTCTTGGCCTTCCGTAGCTCAGACACCACTTTGTTCCTCAGACTGGTGAAGGTAAGGTGGTCAGTATTGTTTTTCGTTACTAAAGACCTTTTACGGGCAAGATCTCTCTTTTTGATGAGTTGGTGAATATCATTATTAAACCATGGGAGAGACGGTTTCTTCGGTCTGCTTTTCCATGTTTTTGTATGTTTACTTATCAGGTTACCTAAAGTTGAGGTTAAATTGTTTACACTGTACTTCAGGGTTGACTTTTCAGTTATGATTTCCCAGTTTACTTGCGATAGATCATATTCAAATTCTGCCATTTTTGACTAAGGAATTCCTGTTGTCTTTTGAATTTCAGTTTTTTCAGTTATGGTGAACTAAGTGTTTTTTTTGTTAGCTTTCTTGCAATTAATATCATATTATGATCTGAGAGCCCAGTGAATAAATTATATGTTTTTACTGCTCTCTCTGGCCTGTCTGTGAAAATCAGATCAATGAGTGTCCCACTCTTTCTTGTAATACGAGTGGGTTTATCAATCAGCTGTTTGTATTTAAATTTTTCCATGAGTGGTTTCAATTTAGATTTTTCACTTTTATCCATCCAGTTTATGTTAAAATCACCAAGTAAAATACATTCATTACATTTGTCACAAACAGAAAGAAGACTATTTAATTCATTAAAAAAATCTGCACCATGAGAAGGAGGGTTATAAAGAACAATGTTAAAATTCATATTTGGCATGAGAATCACATTAAGTCCCAAACACTCTAAGTTAATGCTCAAATCAAGGTTAAAACATCTAAAATGCTCCTTTATATAAATTACAACACCCCCTCCCTTGCTCGTGGTTCTATCTTTCCTATAGCATGAGTATCCTGATACACTAATTCGATCACTAGAGACATTACTATTCAGCCAGCTCTCAGATTTACATAAAAAAATCCAAGTTAGATTCCATAAGCAGTTTCCTAATCTGATTAATTTTTGGTAATAAGCTTCTGATTGGCCACCCAGCAAGCCTTTTGGTTTTGATTCAGGGTTCCAGATAACTTGTGCATGATTACAGTTTGAAAAAGTTTGAGTTCTCCTCGTTTTGAATTTGCACAAAGACGTGAGGCTATTTTGTCCCTCGTTGGTTTCTGTATTTGTTTACACTTGCCTACTGTCCTACTTTTGTCTTCGTGATTACTGTCTGCTGTTGTCGGCTTGTGTGCATAACCGTGGGCCTCAAGACTCACCCCAGTGTCAGCGACAACGTCCTTGGAGTGCTCAGGTTGTGCTGGATGACATATCTCTGAGTTCGCCGCCAATCCTCCAGGATATAGCGCTGGTTGTTGCGTTAGCCTAGCAGCTTCCATGGCACATGTAGATTCCTGGCTGTCAGGTGGATTAGCTCCAGCGACGACGGTTGAGTGGATTTGTTCACCCGTCCGTGCCTTCTCCAAACCATCCTGCCAATGGAAAGTCACTTCAACCGCTCGACCCCCAGAAGCAGCGCCCGCGCCGACCCCGTCAACACAGACGCCTCCTGGCAGCAACAGAGCTCAAGGAGTGAGTTGCAGGATTGTTGTTACAGGTGTCAATGCAGGTTGGAGGGATTCAGTCACCGGGGATAAGATCTGTGTTGGAGTGATGTCTTTCGTTGTTGCGAGACATTCCGCTTGTTGGAAAATAGGCCCAGGGTTTAGGTGTACGTCCCCTGATAGAAGAAGCAATAGCAGTAGCATTTTGGCTGTGTAGCGTATGCGCCAGCTGCCATTCATTCTTCTCAGTATGGTTTTGTATGATGGCTTGAGGATCTGAGCTTGGCCGACCTTGAGGACTTGTCCAAAGATCGCGACTGAGCCATATCCTAGGAAGTTCAGTTGTGTTTTCTCCGTTAAAATGCCGAGTGGATCGTCTGCAACAATATCCGCATAGTATTATGCTTTGTTACCTGCAGTCCCAGGTGTGTTGCAGGTGGATAAAGCAGGCACCAGTAGTAGGACGCCACATACTAAGAGGTACAGGCTGGCGTTATGATGATCGAATTTTCCCCTGTTTTTACCGCACTGATTCAGAGCACCGTATGATAGTTTGGTTAGAATCCAAAGAGAAATCTTAGAGATTGAGTAAATAGGATTAAAGATGGTGCAGTTAATAGATTTTTGCATGCAAGTGGAGCCAGCCAAACCACTTACTGCCACTGCCACCATCTTCCCTTTATGGCTTGTCTTTTGGATTATAATTCTTTCTTTGCCCTCAGTGTACAATTTACTCCCTGTATTAGATTTTTGCTTTGTCTCCCCGATTACCTGATTTGTTTCGCAATTTGGCTTTGGTGCGCCTATTTCCTGGTTTTGATTATTGGACTGGCTTGTGATGAAGACTCTGCATTAAACTATCCGTGCTGAGATCAGCGCTCGTTTTTTTAACCTGCCTCTCTGACCACGCTTTTCAATAAAGTCACTGAACTGGATTCACGTCTGCGCATGAGTTCTGCCTCCGATCCCTGACATAGCAAACTTGCCATGACCAGTTCTGCGGACTAGGCCCAGGTCCATGCCTTGTTGGATAATCAAAGGAGCTCCACTGGGGCAACACCACAATATGCTGGAGAACATTACCAAGTCACTGGACCTGTTTGGCTTCGGAATGCATTCTTTTGCTGGGCAAATTCAGCAGCTCTAACCACTAACCCCATCAGTCCCAGAGCCTTCTACACCTACACCTGTGATGAGTCCTCGCCTCCATCCACCCAGCTCTCACGACGACCTGTCTGGTACCTGACGATCATTTCTCTCCTAATGCTCCCCGGCATTCAAGTTTCAACCAGCAACATTCCCCACCGACCACATCAAGATCGCCTACATTATTACTCTACTCACAGGGCAAGTCAGAGAATCAGGCGCTGCTGTCTAGGATGCTGGGTTTTCAGTTTGCCAGTCCCTCAATGTCTTTAATGGAAGAAATGAGGAACGAGTTCCACACGACCACAAGGCGGCTCGGGAACTGCTCCAGCTCCTTCAAGGTTCCAGATCCATGTGTGACAATACCATTGAGGTCCGCATTCTCGCAGCTACTTCCCACTGGAATTTCAAGCACTCTTTGTGGCATTCGAAGATGAATTACTCACCTGTGAATTCTTCAAGAACTTCAACGAGCCAACAGACCTGGCTAATTGAGTTGACAACTGCCTGGTTGCTCACTACAAGGAATTACAGTGCCCCTTTCCCGGACAACCACCGCCTGCTGGTTCTGCTTATCCGGCTCCAGTGACCTAACCTCCGTCTTCAGTGTCCAGTCCCAGTCCATCTACTGCAGACATTGGTGAAGCCATGCAAATCAATCATACCTGACTGACTCCTTCTGAACGCCAGTGCCGTATGAACGCCCAAGTTTGCCTGTGCTGCGGTCAGTCTGGTCACAACATCTCCAACTGCCCAGTAAAAGGCAATGCTTACCATTAGGTGGGAGATTACTGGTTAGCGGAATCCACCAAGCCGCATCCTCCAACCCAAGACCCCTTCTCTCCGACCAGATCAGCAGCGGGTCGACTCAGCTGTCCGTACATGCCCTTATTGATTCTGGAGCGGATGGCAACTTCATTGATGCATAACTAGCCACCCAACTACATCTCCAGTGTCAGCCTTTTCCCAAACCCACACAAGCCCTCGACATCTCCGAGTCACTCTTGTCCAAGGTCATTCACATCACCCAACCGGTTCTGCTGCGCATCTCCAGAAATTATCAGGAGAAGATACCTCTGCCGACTATCGCCAGGTTCCAGAACCAGTATACACTCAAGGACAGAAGGTTTGGCTTTCCGCCCGTGATCTCCCCTTAAAAGTCGCTCCTGCTAAGCTTGCCCCCTGTTTCATAGGTCCCTTCCCAATAGCCAGCGGTGAACTCGGTGGTGGTCCGTCTTCAGCTCCCCCACTCCCTCAATCGGATCCATCCAACTTTCTACATCTCGAGCATTAAGCCTGTGTTCTGGAGCCTGCACATGCCTGCACCCCCATCCACCCACCTTGTAGACGGAGGCCTGGCATTTTTCCATTCGGCGCCTCCCGGACATGAGGCGTTGGGGTTGTGGGCTCCGATTCTGACTGGACTGAGAAGGCTAGGGGCCGAGGAAAGATCCTGGGTCCTCACTGAAGACATTCTCCATACTCAGCTCATTAGAGACTTTAAAAGAGAATTTCCTGGGAAACTTCCCAGTCTTGGTCAGCCATGGGGGGAGGGGGTGTACAGTCAGTGTCTGGATCTCTGCTGTTATGATTTTTTTGTGAGTTTTGGATATACTTTATGATGTTGATGGTCTATTTTAGTGTTTCTTTGTATTAGTGTAGTCTTTGGCTTTCATGGATGCTTTCTATCTTCGCTCCCTCACATGCATCGTCCTCACATCATTGTGTAATTGATTGATTGTTTCCCTTTTAGTACCCACACCTCCCCGCATGCTTTTCATTCCCTTCGCACCTGTAATGCCCCTCCCCTTAGGCGTTCCTATGCTGGGCTACCTGCCCTTAGCTAATTAATCAATCATCCTCAGTTCCCTTCTCGTTAATGGTTGTCACCTCTGTTTAGTTAATTATGTTCCCCTTTCTATTTAAAGCTTAGTTTCTCCCTTCATGGGCAGGTAGCCACAGTCTGTTTCCCCGTTTTGTTACGTGCACTCCGCTTTCAGTTATCCTGAAGTTTTGTGCTTGTTTTGTTATATGTTCCTTTATTATTTAATAAAATCCACTTCCCTGCACCTGGGTCCTCCGCTACACTTCTTGCCCAGGTGCCCTTTTCACATCTCTGGGTGCCAGGGCTTGACAGCACCTGAATCCCATTTAATTTGCACCTCTGTTCTTCATTTGTGCACCCCTTTGTGTTCACTCTTATTGTGTGAGTTTGTCTGCCAAATTATCCCCATGTTACCTATGAGCATTTGCTTCACCTTCTGAGTCTTTTGGTTGCAGTTCTGGTTTGTCTTTTGGATTACGACTCTTGCTTTGCCCTCATTGGACAATTTACTACCCATGTTTGATTTTTGCTTTGTCTCCCTGATTACCCGATTTGTTTCGTGATTTTGCTTCGGCGTACTTACTTCCTGGTTTTAATTATTGGACTGTCTTGTGATTATGACTCTGGATGCCCTTTTCTGTGCTGAAAGATCAACACTTGTTTTAGACCCTGCCCGTATGACCAAGCTTTTCGATAAAGTCACTGAACTGGATTCACATCTCAGCTCCCTATCAGTTACTATAAAAATTTATCATCGCATTTAAATGTACCATGAGCAGATATCTGAAATGCGCCGTGATATCCTGATTTATTAGATCACGTTAAATGAATGCGATTCATTAGAGAACCAAATTTGTTGGTATGGTTCAGCAGTGGTAGTTGCACTTGGCCTCTCCAAAAAATTTGGCGGAGAATTGGAAATAATCATTTAGGGTGCCAAATTTATGACTTTTGGACGGACAGACAGCAAACCTACTTCAAGATGTATGGAAAATCATAATCTAAACTGTAAAGATAATCCTAGCACCAGCCTCATGCTCAATCCTAGTCTCCGTTGAAACACTAATTGTAAACCTGGCTGTTAGGAGGCCACTTGCTTATTTGTGGGCAGCATGTAAACATGAATATTCTCGAGGGTTGTCTCCCAAGCTAGCAGAGATTGTTCTGACATGTTTACAGAAAGCTGCACATCTGATTTTTCTCAGATCAACGGCTTATGATTACTTAATATGTCCAGAGGACTACACAAGCATTGTGTGTGTGTGTGTCAGCATGTGTATACGTATTTATGTGTGTGTGTGTGTGTGTGTGTGTGTGTGCGTGCACGCGTGTTCATGTTTGCGTGTGTATTTAGAGCACTTTTTGCTGTAACCATCAGAAATCAGGGGTGGTAGCGGGTGCGCTAGCGTCTGTTTTACGTTTTTCCTTCAAACACTCCAGAAATTTCCATGATAATCAGGTCACCACGGACCTGATTATCATGCATTTAAGCAGAACTTCAGGCCAATCAAACACTGCCATCACCTGGGGGGTCTGCAGGGGGACGATGAAGGAGGGCAGGACAGTACTGACCTGAGCCACGCCCACTTCCTCCACACCTGCCACACCACTCCTGCACCACTGCACTACACCAAACCCCACATGGAGCATCACACAAGGAGAGGGAAAGAGTGGAGAGAGACAGGGCCGATGTGAGAGAATGCATATATTTGTATTTACGTGTGTGTTTGTGTGTGTGTGAGAGAGAGAGAGAGAGAGAGAGAGAGAGAGAGAGCTTGTGTGAGAGAAACAATGCATATTTGTATTTACGTGTATGTGAGAGAGTGCAAGAGAACAAAGGGTTCGAGAGAGAGGGTTTGTGAGAGACAGATGGTTTGTGTGAAACGGATGATGTAAATTTGAATGTGCATGTTGAGAAAGAGAGAGAGCGAGGAAGAGCGAGAGAGCCTGTATGTGTTCTAACTGCCGTAACAGATTAAGGATGTCCCTATGTTCAGTAGCTCTAGGCAGGCTTTTTTAAGAGTTCCCTGCTGTTTACTTTTATTTCCTCTTGCTTTCTCAAATGCGTTAGTTGCAAAACATCACATCAGAAATCCTTTTAAGGGCAAATATCACGGTGTACAAATATCACAGGGGTCAGAAAGTGAAATTACGGCCATGCTTTCCTCCCACCTGCGCATTCAGTCAGCAGAGTTTACATCCACCGTCTGGCCGAACAACACTCTGGAGAGGATTCAGTCAGGTAATCTGATCAATGGGAACATTCTTACGCGTTTCCCTAACTCTCAACATCGACTTGGATGGACCTCGATGGTAGAAAGGCATGAGATAATTATTCCCCCACCAATCAAACCGTGTGTTACAGACACACAGGCAAGCCGAACGATTCACACTGAGAAGACAATAGTTGGAAATCCTGTACAGTTTTATTCTTAATAGTTCTTCATAATTTACTCATGTTCACACATGTACTGGCAAAACATAAGTCCTAAATTATCTGAGTGCTAATACTGACAGAAAACTATTGTAAGGAAAAAACTCTAGCAAAAAAAACCATTGACAAATCACCAGGAAATGTCAGAGTTCTGTAGCTTGAAATTAGTGCCTAGCATGTGTGTTTGCGGCCAAACAAAACTCAATTTTTTGTCCCCCGCCAATCAAAGGCCATAGGCCAGAGAAAAGACTTTAGACCCAGAAGCAGACTCAGGACAATGGAAATGAGTTGAGTGATTTTATCATGCAACTTGAGGGAGGCAAGATCCAAACAAAAGAGTTCAGTAAATCCCGCAAAATTCTCGGGAGTCCCCAGCAGAATGATAACCTGAATGCTCCAACAGAAAATCCACATGCTTAAAAAGTCGCAGTCCAAGGCAGTACAAAAATCAAAGGCAAACTTAGTCTATCCAATTTGGCAGGCAGAGATCAAAATCTGAGAAACAATCCAGGGTTATGAACAACAAGAGCAAGCAAAGAAAATCACAGAGCAAGGCAGACTGACAAGGCTTAAGGCTAGATAAGTCAGCAACAAAAGACTCTTAGAGTGGTGCTTAAATACTGCTGTTAATGAACTCTGGACCACTCCCAAATTGGAGGAGAGTATTCGGTGGAATGATGGACAGGGGATCGGGGCGAAGGCGATGTTGTATGGACTTGGTCTGTGATTGTGCGAACATTGGGAGCCCCAGGTGACGAGACTCAGGGTGGGGCTCTCGTCTCTCGTCGGAGTCCGTGTGGCTCCTAAGCCCCCTGGGGTCCCAGGTGGTGGCTGTTTCTTGCTTCCTTCTTGGAGAGGGGAAGGGAGGGAGGGACGTAGAATTGAGACGAGCGGGGATTGTGGGAATGTAGGAGGTGTATGTATAGGCGTAAGGACGAATAGGAAGGCGCATTGGGAGTGGCCCTGTTCATTAACCTATGTTATTGGGAACTAGCTTTAACAAAGGGGTACATCTGAAGCTCATGAGATAATCAGCTGTCAGGTCCAAGGAGATCTGCTGTGGGTGTGGCCAAGGAAAACCTGGAGTGGATCAGGGGGACTGACAGGACCTGACAAGACAGAACATAAGGAACATGAGGCATGGTGTAAAACATGGACTCATGATCCGGAACGGCCAGGCCTAACTGTGACAGCCCAAAAGGGGGATTATGTCGTGACGCAGTCCATCTGTCCATCCGTACATCTGTCTGTATCAGAAAGTACTTGGCTGGTGACATCAACTCCCCCTACAGTTTTCATAGGACATCCCGGAAACTTTTCACATAAGCTGCAGATAGACTGATGATTCACATATCTCAGTCGCAACTCCGGAAGGGGACGTTGTGCTCTCAGAGTGCTCTCTTTCAAATGGCAGCCTCCCATTGGGGTACAAGTTGCCATGGAATTTGTCAGAGTGACGGCTTGTAGTTACGATTGGTAACCTGAATTATACCTTTTGGCTAAAGAACTGTGCAAATCTGTAAATCCTGGTGGCTGGAACAAATTACTGGAGAGGGCTTTTACAGAAATTAAATAGCTGACCAGATACCAACAGGCCTTATAGCCTATCAATGCATTTCATCTCTTTCAAAATAGGTCTTACTGTTTACTTTGAGTGGGTACATTAATTAGTTTAGTTAACAAGCTTGACTACATCAGTAACTGTGTTACATTCTAGTGAGAGAGTGAGTGAAAGAGAAAAGTTCAAGAGATTGAGGAGGGATATAGAAAGAGGGGTAGAAAAAAGAAAGGGGGGACGACAGAGACATCAGGAGAGTGAAACAGGAAGGAAAGGGTAGAACTGGGAGAGAGAAAACAAGAGAAGAAGAGAGGGAAGGCGGGAGAGGGAGGGGAGCTGATTAAGGCATCCTCTCATGTCTCCAATTTTAACACGCTCTGCAGCATTGGTGAGGTAAAAGATGAAAGAAAAGACAAGATTGGAAAACACGGAATAAAAGAGAAGAGTCATTAATAACGAAGGGGCTCTATTTATAGATCGCGGGACACGTCGTAAAGGAGAGGCCGCGACCGGGGTCGGGTCCCAAATTAGTTTTTCCTTCAACAATGACTTTTCTGTTGGAGCCGGCTGATTATTCTCCGCCGCTGTTCTGGCATTTAAAAGGAACATTAACGCTGATTGCTCCGCAGCGTCACTTTGCCTCTCCGTTATCGCAGACACCGTCGGTGTCCTTTCGCGAAGCGCTTAGCGATGGCAGCCGTCGACTGCTCTGTTTTAAGAAGTGCTAATCACGCTGTCTTCAAACGCTGTCCTTTTCATGAATGCTAATATCTCTCTCTCAGAGGAGAGTGAGTAATAACCGAGTGGCTGATATGAGCGACTGGGGTTCATTTTGTTAATGGATAAACTGTTGATCCTCGCGGGCTAAAATAGTGTGGAAACCCGGAGTGACAGAGAGGGGAATAAGCTCACCGTGATGGCTATTAAGAGGACATGATGAAAATTGGCCATCTGTTCGCCTGATTTAAAAAAAAAAAAACTTCAAAAATGTTTCTGTTTTCATTTCAGTTGCACCCCGTTCCTATTATTTTAGTGAACTTAAATTGCTCTAAATTAAGGGCAGCCAATATAGCAAGACAACTATCTGGTTTAAGTGCGTAGAAGATGCTGGAAATCAAATTTAGGCAGATAGCAATGGTGAGAGAAGCTTAATGTATCCTGAAGTAACCATACCTGTATCTCTATTATCTTTACCTATAGATCTTCGGCCCATTATCTGCGCATGTGAGTTTAATGATTTCCCTCTCCCAATCAGGACCGCATGACAACAGGACCAGATGAGTTTAGCAGGAATGCTGTCCCAATCCCGGAGACCGATATTAAGGATTAAGTTGGGACTGTTTCTATCAATCATACTCTGAAGAGTAATTTTGCTTTTCTCTATCGTTAAAGTACTGATAAACACACAAAAGAAGAGTTTTACTCATCACTGGATGATAAACTGATTTTAGAGGGACAAAGCGGTACAGTCCAGTGGCCCTGCTTGACAAAACATCAGCTTATATACAGAGATCTCACGCACACAAGGAGCAAGGAACATAACAAATTACACCTGGATGTGCGGGAGAGGACAAGATAATAAATCAATTAAAGGAGATTAAATCATAAAACACACCCTGGTTGCTGGAAAGGGGTAGGAGACAATTGAGGACAAGCAAGAGTTGTGGCAGTCTGCACCTGCACATCTATGGTAGACTATCTGTATCTGTCACTCTATGGTATATCATCTGTCCCTGGAACAGTTTTGTGCGCTATTTGTACCTGTAGCTCGTGTGTACAGTATCAGTACCTGTAACTACACTGCCTGTCCAAAAAAAAAAAAAAAAAAAAAAAGTTACCGTGTGGGTATAAATAAACAAATTCTATGAGTGGGTCATTATTGCAGCGATTGATATGTTTCAGCTGGCAGTAATTATTTTAACTGTAAGTTATGAAGCACATTGCTTCATATCTCTTAAAAAATCATGTCAGAGGACGTATCCTATGGTGGTGAAAAATATAATAGAGTATTTCAGAAGGGGCAAATTATTGGCATTGAGCAAAGAAAACAGTAAATGAGGAAAACAAACACGAAGAATCATTTTCACACACAAACTGGGCACCACAAAGACCTGACCTTAACCGCATTGACAGTTATTGGGACGTGCTCAAGAAGACTACAGACTGGTTCAACTTCCTGATTGTTAAGACAAGATCTTGAGCCAAAAATGAATGTTACTCCGATCGAAAATAAATATTCTGACATTGCATGCGGTTGTCAAAACAAAGACACGACAAATTTGCACTGTAATCAAAGCTACAGAGTTCCAACTAAATATTTGAGCATGTGACTTTTTTTTTTTTTGTTTGGCCAGGCAGTCTATATGTTGCAGCATCTGCACCTGTCGCTCTATGGTGAAATATTTGTATCTGTACCTCTATTATCTGTCCTTGTAACAATTTTGTGCCGCATCTGTACTTGTCACTCTACGATACAATATCCGAAACTGTAGATCGATGGTACAGTATCTATAAATGTAACTAGACGGCATGGCAACTATGCATGCATGTCAATGGCAAGGCAACTATAGCTGTAGCTGTATGGCAGAGTACCTGCACCTGTATCTCTATTGTACTGTATCTGTACCTGTAAACCTATGATAATCTGTACATATGGCCCTATTAAACAGCATCAGCACCTGTAGCTCTATATTAAACTATCTATTCCTGTGTCTCTATGGTAGATTATCTGTACCTGGGACTCATTGTTATTGTTTTTGTACCAGAATCTGTATGGTACTGTATCTGTACCTGTAACTCTATGGTATAGTGCCATTACCTGTGGATGTGTCATGCAGCATCAACACTTGTGGCTCTATGGTGCTGTGTCTGTACCTGTGACTCTATGGTATTTTTAAGCCCAATTTCATTCCTCAATTATACAAAAATATTGGGTCTTAATTTTTTAGATTGTTCATCATTTTTGCAAATACCCTGGCCATGTTTATGTCTGTTTATCCTCGCTTCGTATTTATGCATTTGTGGGCTGTTACAATTCGTATTGTTCATTCTCAGACTCATTAAAACGGACGTCAAACCACCGCTGTGTTGTCTTGCTGCCTGAAGACTTCCAGAGGAAATTATTGTTCTATATAATTTAACATTGACGATTTTAAGAGTTATATCAATCGGCAGCCTGGTGCTGTTATTAGAATGAATTTCTTTGCTTTAAATGCCACTGCCATTCACCTGTGGTTTTTGCACTATCCATTTTTTTTTATGACAATGAGTGAACTAAATGTTTATGGCAGGCTTATATGTGCTATGTTTGTTTCTGAGCACATGTTTGTGTGTGTGTGTGTGTGTGTGTGTAAGACAGGGTGGCGAGAAAGAGGTAGATCCATATAAAGCGAGTTGCAATAGCTTTAGCACTTACAGGAACTGGTGGTGGGAGATCTTAAAGTATTTAATATATCATGCCAATATCATAAAGAATGGAAATTGCATTAATATGGGAGATTGATCTGAGACCTTTGATCGCATAAACACCCATCAATCTAAGACAGTTATAAAGACACACCGACTTACACACATGCAAATCAATGACTTCTGACTTCATTGAATTACTGAGTAATGTTAAGCACCTGCTACCATCCCTCATTTCCCAGAAACTCTAACCACATCAACTATAACTGAATAAACAAAGACACATAAAACTGCATCCCTGAAGGATTCATTTGGTAGGATAATTTCATTGTGTTTCCTATTGACAAGGGTCGTAATAAAGAATACAGGATGGTGACTTGAGGTGACTGTTAACTGCAGAGTTGCTGGTTTGGTTCGGGCTCCTGGTGAGACTTGGGTTCATGGGTTGAGTTAGAGGGGATGAAATTGTCCAGAACTCTGCCATTGGGGCCCCTGAACAAGGCCCTTGAGCCCAGAACTGCTCCAAAGCTTTTCCACCATTTCTCTCAATGGCTCAAAACTTCCAAACTTTCAACTACTTTAAGATGCCCTCTAACCATCTTAGAAAGAGAGAAGCATGTTCTCAATGGAGGTTACCCATTCATCTGATGATTGTAAACATATTCATTCACGTTTTAATCAAAAGTGATCTTTCAATAGTGGGCGGCATGGTGGCCCAGTGGATAACACTGCTGCCTGGCTTTGTTGTGGGTTTGAATCCTGGCTTGGGGCCTTTCTGTGTGGAGTTTGCGTGTTCTCCCTCTGCTCATGGGAGTTTCTGCGAGGTACTCCAGTTTCCTCCCAGAGTCCAAAAACATGCTTGTCAGGCTCAGGTGTGAGTGAATTCTAAGTGCTCCTTGCAATGGATTGGCAAGCTGTCCAGGGTGGGCCCCTGTCTTTCATCCATAGTCATTTGGGATCAAGGGCGTAGGGTTGTATATGGAAGGTCGGGATATGTCCCTACCAATATTTTGGGAAGCCGGACTGTCCCTGCCAATATTTCAGTGAACTCGTTCTTATCATCTTTCCAGATAAGCCATATTAGACCCAGTTGTGGAGGCTACGTCTCCAAGACAACCTATTTATGCATTCTAGCATTTGATTGGTTGACTCTATTCAGGTCATGAATTCTCATTTTTGTCCAAAGCGGGGCTTGAGACACGCTTCTGGATCGCCGGCTTTGATTACATGGTGTTTGCAATGGCTTGCCCATTGAAGAATACCGTAATTTGGCATTTGTTCCAGATTTTTCTTCATCACGCAACTATAGCACTTTTCCCATGGCCCAACTCATGACATATGTTTGATATTACATTAAGTACAGTACGTATCACTTACGGAAAATTCACTGCCTTAGAGCGTGAGAAAAAAATTTTGTTCCATGTAATGCTATTAATATTCAGCCAAACTGAATGCCAAGTGTAATGTTGGGAACTTGAATCGGTGCGGTTTAGCACTGTAGCAGGCTAGCTAACTGCCACTCTCATAACTAGGTGTGCTTGCAGTACCTTTCCATAGCTAACCATTATATAACATCAGTTTCTTAGCTAGCAAGCTAACGGCAGCTAGCCACTCAGTTGACAGAGGAAAAAAACCGAGGCCACCAAAAAAAGAGGCGACATAAGAAGCTTTTTTTTTTTTACCATCCAGGGCATAAGTTATCTCACTAACTAGTCAGAAACAGTTAGCTATTTAAAGTGAAAACTTGCTAGCTACTAAAAGCTACTTAAAAAGTTACTTTTTATTGAAAAATAATGTCAACTAATGTTAGTTAATCATGTTCGCTAGTTTCTACTAGCGAACTAAACCTGGTTTCTGTCACATGTTGGTTAGTAGTCAGGTTGCTGGCTGTAGTAGACATAACACGGGTGGATATATCAAATTATGAGGTGAATTTCAGTCTGGAAATCCCGCGATGGTGCTATTATTAATGCACTATTTTGTATGCAGGAACCACGTCAGGGAGCTGTTGAGGATACAGGTGTATCAGAGCTTCAGGTGAGGTCCTAATTTTGAATTACGGTATGGAATTATAGGGGAAGCATTAAATTTAGTCTCATGATGTTCAGCAAATATAAACTTTGAAAGTCAAAATGTCCAGACCAACTTTGCCTCAGTGGGAAAAATGAAGGAAACAAGTTATCGTAAATCCTAAATCAAACACGATCCAGTCCGATAAAACGCTCGGTTTGCGGCTTGCACAATTCACAGATAGTCAGTGGTCCATTTTGAAGTTTTTATCTCGGCTGCAGTCGCATTACCGCACGGAGAGATGCTTAATAGACATAAATTGCCTATAATGATTTTAACATTCTCTAATAATAAAACATAGCATTATGTAATTAAGAAACTTATTAATTGGTAAGAGTATTTCAATTGTTCGATATTGCTAATCTTCATAATAAATGTTCATATCAGTAACAGTTGTAAACTTTTATTCAAAAATCAAATCAAAAGTATTTGGATGGCAACAACATAGAAGCGGAAGTTTATGTATATGGCATCTATCTATTAAGATTATGAAGGCAGTTTGCAAAGCAACAAAAAAAAAAAAGCAACACTCATTCGGATAATCTCCATACGCAGAAAAGGCAGTATCTGCACTCAGACTTGCAAAAATTTTCCAGCTCGCGTGCTAAGCGCGCTCACATTACATATGTGTCCAATTGTCACATTAAACCTATGCCCTTGGCTGGGATAGGCTCCAGCTCCCCTGCGACCCTAGTGAGGAAGTAACCATATAGATAGCGGATGGACGGATCTTTAAACATGGAAGTTCAGGTTCTGGTACAAAAGAATGACTTGCGAAAGAACAGGAGCAAGAAGCGAATGATAACGGAGATGACAGAGTAGAAAAAATTCCTCTCATGGGAGATCTTAGAGGAAGATTGGTGAGATGTAAAGACAGATGTGCCACACTGGTTAAACTGCTATCCGCACCCTGCAAAGGGAACTAAACCATTTACAGGGAATTGTGATCTGATCTGGTCCAGGGGCAATATACAGACGTGCGATGGAGGGCCACAACGACGTTCCCCATGCAGGCGATAAGAAGATGGCAGTTGGAAAAACAACAGGATTATCTCTCCTTTGTAGCATGAGGCAAGCAGGGGGAACATTACCCCAGAACTGATTTCACTGGGGTTTGGCTGGAATTGGCCTTATTTCTGTGTTTAAGGAATAATCTGAAATTGTATATTTCAGATTGATAGCTAACAGAGCCAGGCAAGTGGCATTAACTGAGTTTTTATTTATTGTTACCCCGCCCCGCCCGAAGGGGGAAGGCAAGGGGCATTGTTTTTGGTTCGGTTTCTTTGTTTGTTAACACTTTAGCAGCAAAACTAATGGCCAGATTCACCCCAAATTGGGTTTAGGGATTGCCACTGACCCAGAATAGATGCCTATTGAATTTAGGAAAAGTAGGTCAAAATATGTGCGAGGGGCGGGGTTTGTTGTGCCTGGCACCATTTGTTTAAACCGTGGTTTGAAGATATGAATGGGTAGCCTAAGGTATAAACTGCACTCACAAGCTATTGTAAATTGTGCTTGTGATTTGTACTGCAATTTGTGAGTACAATTTAGGCTACATTAAAGGTGCATTCAGCAATGTTCTGCAAATTTCTACGGTTTTGCACAACAGCCAAAATGGCTGTTGTTCTTTGCGTGTGTAGAAATGGATTTTTGCTGCCTCCAGAACAGGAGTTATGAAAGCTTTCTTTCCGGCAACACGACAATTACCTGAATATCATTGGGTGTCGACGGTCTGTCTAGAGCAGAGAAGCAGCCTAAGACAGAAATTAATTTCAGAAAAAAATGTCAGACACCTTTTCGGATGTAAGTTGCGAGCCTGTTTTTCCCCATGGCAGGCAAACTAATGCCATGCTCTTATGAGTTTGACTCATTTCTAAATTTGTCCATGAGTAAAGATAATTTCACTTACCCCATGGACAAAGTTAGCATTGAGTCAAAAACTATCTCCTATCAGTGGCAACATTTTTTTTCTATGAAAAAAGGTGATAGAAATAAATTTAATATCTAAATACAAAATTAAAATGTAAAATTAAGAATTAGGTTTTGCTGTGTGAAGGCTACTATGCCGCTGCTTGCTGTAAATATAGCTTGCTATGTTCAGTAGTCAGCTATCATGCACCTCTCCAAATACTGTAGTAGCCCACATTTTCACATTAGCTAGTCTCCTACTGTTAACTGAACTTTATCATAGTTTTCAGTTTAGCCTAAACTTTGATGTTTTTTTTGCTTGCAGTGCAAATTTTTTGCAAGCTAAATTGGCTGATTCTCAAACTAAGTATCTAGGGCACTGTCCAAATCCAGTTATGCCTGCTGTGTTTATTCTCTCACATGAAAAATGAGCAATTTTTGCATGAATCAAAAATCGCTTCTTCTTCATTAGGGCTTTCCTCAGAGGGAAAGCAACGCCAATATTCACCCTGGTTTTGTTGTTTTAGTCGATATATACAATGTAGTTCAAAGCAATAATTTCACTCTGGTCAAAGAGAATTCTCATCTATACTCAGTCAAAAAAGAAACTTCACACTCGTTTGGAGGTCAATAAGTTGAACATACAAGAAAAGTGGTTTTAAATAATGATTTAATTCCATTCTGTACCCATTAAGGACGGTGTACCATAAAAATCATGTTCATAATGTAACCAGTTCCAGCGGAAATGCTACGGAAATGTAAGAGAGGAAAAATGGTAAGTTACAACTTGATGAAAGCATGTCAATAGCGCGTATGCCCTCCATGAACGTTCACAACTGCGACGCAACGTCTCCTCATGGATTGAATGATGCGTCTGAACACAGCTTGGGGGATGCGTCGCCATAATTGAACCAACATGGCACTAAGTTCCTGCAAATTCTGCGGAGGGTTCCTTACTTGACGGAGTCTTCTGCCCAACACATCCCATACATGTTCTATGGGATTAAGGTCGGGAGACCTTGAGGGCCACTCCATGACATTGATGCCAGCATTCCTCAGAAAATTCGCGTTAAATTGGCCGTATGAGGTCTGGCATTATCTTGTTGGAATGTCAGACCTGGGCCATGAGCTGCCATGAATGGCAAAAGCTCTGTATCCTGCAGCAGTTAGGTTTCCTTGAGCGACCATCAGTCGGAACGGGCAGGACCATTAAAGGCACCCCAAACCATAACACTACCGCCCCAAAAACGGTCCACTTCCTGCACACAACACTGGGCATTGCGTTTCACGCGTCTCCTCCAAACTCTAACTCTCCCATCAGCGAAGTGCAAAGTGAATCTGGATTCGTCACTAAAAACGACCCTATTCCAATCACGCTGAGTCCATCTCAGATGTCGTTGTGCCCAGAGAAGCTGTTGACGCCGGTGTAACTGGGTTAAAATTGGTCCACGATATGGCCGACATGCATGGAGGCGAGCAGTGCGCAGGCGATTACGTATGGTTTGGGCAGTCACACGACCTCTAAACAATTCATTCCTAGTGGACGTTGCAGTGAGAAATCGATTACGCAAATGGCGAAGACGATTTGTCGGTCTTCTGTTTGTGTTGTCACACGTGGTCTACCCGAGCGAGGTCGGTCTGCTGTGGTGCCAGTTTGTTGGAGACGTGTCTGAAGATCATGGATAGTCCGTCGACTGCATCCCATAACCCTGGCAACGTCAGTGACCGGCGTTCCGTATTCAGCATGCCAATGGCACGCGTTCACGTTGAATGTTTGACAGTCGTGGCATTGCAAATCAACGGATAATTGACTGAAAGAACTTGTTTTTCCGAGATGTCACTCTACCGTGCTAATGTGGGCTCAATTGCACGTGTGTCATAAGGTCACGTGACTAGGAACACGAGGAAACGTGCTTTTACCTTGATGTATGCTCGCACGTGCTGCATGCTTGTGCACGTCGGAGTTGCTGTGTGTCATGATGTCTTTGACAACGCATTTACCCCTAATAATAATAATAATATCTCTTGTATTAAGTTTCAAGAAAATATTTAGAAATTTTGAGTGTGAAGTTTCTTTTTTGACTGAGTATATTACCTGTTCCACTAATATCATGGTAGCTATAGTCAAAAATAGCGTCCTTGTGTTTTACAGCCAAAGAGCACTATGCATTTCTTCTTCTATGTTCCGTGTGTTGTTATCGTGGTCACATCATTTCAAAATGGCAACTTATCAGGAGCACTCCACAGCAATTTATGTAAATTCTTATTATCAATGGGAAAAGAAAATTAAATCTTCAAAACACAAAAGTGGAGCTCTTCAATGCATTATACACTGCCCGCCCAAAAAAAAAAAAATCACATACTATGATATTTTGCCACCATTAGCTTTGATATTTTGATATTGTAGTGACGATGGGTGAGTCAAACCACTTTGTTAAGCCGTTTTCAGCACATCCCAGAGACTTTCAACTGGTTTAGGTCCAGACTCTGAGGTGGCCAGTTTACACGTGAAAATAATTTCTCATGCTCGATGAACTCTTTCACAATTTGAGCCCGATGAATCTTGACATTGTTATCCTGGAATATGCCTGTGCCATCACGGATTAACAAGTCCATTGATGGGTTACTGGCCATTCAGTGTATTTAGCCAGTCTTCTGAATTCATTTTATTGCTGCAGAACAGTACTGAGCCTGGCCAATTGAAGCAACCCCAGATCCTAACACTGCCTCCAGAGGCTTGTAAAGTGAGCACTACGCATGATGGGTGCATCGCTTCATGGGCTTCCTTTCTAACCCTGACGTGCCCATCGCTCTGGAAAAGGGTAAATCTGGACTCATTTGACCTCATAACCTTATTCCATTGCTCTTCAGTCCAATCTTTATACTTGCTTGCAATTTGAAGTCATTTTTTTCTTAATAAGCCTCACTAACAACGTGGCTTTCTTGCGGCTACGTTGCTGTTTAGTCCCAATCCTCCAAGTTCTTGTTGCATCCTGCTTGTGGAAATGCTCTTACCTTCATAACTGAACAGAGCCATGAGTTCTACTGTTGATTTTTTTTTTTTTTATGGTGAGACTTTCCCAAGCATTTTAGTGATCTCTGGTCAGGATCAGTCATGATTTTTCTCCAACCAACTTCTTCTGCGAAATTGACAGTTTACCTTCCAGGTTTCAATAAATTATTGGACAGTTCCTAATCCAATTCCAGCGATTTCAGCAATCTCAATCGGTGATTTTTTTTTTCCCTTGCTTGATGCTGGCCAATAATTTTCCCCTCTCGAAATACAACCCCAATTCCGAAATAGTAGGGACGAAGTGTAAATTGTGAATAAAATCTAAACGCAATGACTTTCTAATCACATCAGCCAGTATTTTATTCACAATAGAACAGAGATAACATAGCAAATGTTGAAACTGAGAAATTTTACAATTTTATCCACAAAATGAGATCATTACAAATTTGATGGCTGCTACAGGTCTCAAAAAAGTGTCCCACACCATATGCACTAATGCATCCCCATACCATCAGAGATGCTGGCTTTGAACTGAACGCTGATAACAGGAGGGGTGGTCTTTCTCCACTTTAGCCTGGAGGACACAACGCCCATGATTTCCCACAAGAATGTCAAATCTGGACTCGTCTGACCACAGGACACTTTGCCACTTTGCGACAGTCCATTTTAAATGAGCCTTGGTCCACAGAACACGGTGGCGCTTCTGGATCATGCTCAACAATGGCTTCCTTTTTGCATGATAGAGTTTTAGGTGGCAGTTGTGGATGGCACGGCGGACTGTGTTTACAGACAGTGGATTCTTTAAGTATTCCTGGGACCATTTAGTAATGTCAATGACAGAATCATGCCGGTGAGTCATGCAGTGGTGTCAAAGGGCCCGAAGATCACAGGCATCCAGTTAAGGTTTTCGGCCTTGTCCCTTACGCACAGAGATTTTTCCAGTTTTTCTGAATCATTTGATGATGTTATGCTCTGTCGATGATGAGACCTTCAAAGCCTTTGCAATTTGACGTTGAGGAACATTGTTTTTAAAGTATTCCACAATTTTTTTACGCAAGCCTTCACAGGTTGGAGAGCCTCTGGCCATCTTTACTTCTGAGAGACTCAGCCTCCCTAAGACATCCCTTTTATAGCCAATCATAATACACACCTGATGCCAGTTAACTTAATTACTTGCTATATGTTCTTTCAGCTAATTCTCTTATAAATTAATTGCTTTATCAGCCCTCTTTTGCCTGTGTCCCAACTTTTTTGAGACCTGTTGCAGCCAGAAAATTTGAAATAAGCTCATTTTGTGGAATAAAAATGTAAAATATCTCAGTTTCAACATTTGAAATGTTATCTATGTTCTATTGTAAATAACATTGGCTCATGTGATCTGAATGTCATTGCATTTTGATTTTATTCACAATTTACACTTCGTCCCAACTATTTCGGAATTGGGGTTGTACAGTAAAATCTTTTCAGTGACCATGAGATATGTCTTCTGACATAATTTTTTAAGAAACAAGAAGTTAAGCATTGAATCAAACAGGATCAGAAGAATTATTATTCGCTGAAACATATTCATCACTGGAATACGGATTCAATCATATAGACTCTTGAGAGTTTGCTTATTTAAATTCAAACAGCAAGACATCCTTTTTTTGGACAGGAAGTGTATATAGAACCACAGTATCAATTGGTTTACTGGTAAATGTTTTTCTTTATCCCCGGAATTACTGAAGGCACCTTGAAGTTGTGTGTAGTATTTATATCTTGTGCACAAAATGTAATGCAAATCATTTCCACAATTCTTATGCTCTGAACAAAATTTATAGGCTACATTGGGAACAGGGTTTATATATTACATGCACAAATTGCATTGACTCAAAAGCAGAAAAGATACATATGTATCTTCAGTTCATGAATTAAAAAAAAAAAAGTAAAATCTCATTCAGACTTTCAGGCTCTGGATCCATAATTCATCCTAAGAATATGACACTTTTTGGCCAAGTCCTTTATCATATCATTTATGTCGACTATCGACCCTCCTGCTCAAGGATTATGTTGTACGCTCAGAAAACTAAGTATGACATACATGGCAAGCACCTGGTGGAAAAGAAACAAAGGACCTAATTACAAAATCAATGTTATGCTAGGGAGAAATGTGTAAAGCTATAACATGAAATTAAAGAGCCAAAATGGAGATTTAGTTGCCAAATTACTTTCACGCAATCAATGAGAAATAAGCTACTGTGCTTTTTTAATCCCTTTAAAGATGCCTTGAAACTGAAGTCAGAGCTGACCAAACTTCCATATTGCAATGCTTATCTGCGTAAAACAAGTATTGAAGCTGGTTTCTCAAAGGGAGGGGAGTAGATTTGATTGACATTAATTGAGGACGTGTGAAAGGTCATTGATTGGAGAAGAGCGGATAATTGACAGACTTGCCAATTTTGATTCATGCTTACTCTTACACGAAGATGCTTTGTTTCAAGTAAAACAGAAAAGATGCTTTGTTTCAAGCCACAAAATTGTTTTCCAGAAATTTCGTGGCCACAAAATGAGAAATTTTGTGGCCACGAAATACAAGAGATATAACTCGTTTGCCATAAAATACATAAGTTAAACGTGGGAATGGTTTCCACTTAAATAGCTAAATTGAGGGAACGAAATGGCCACAAAATAGCTACTTTTGGGAACGATTTGTATTTTGTGGCCACGAAATGAGATCTATATATTTTTTTCGTGTCATTGAGGAAAATTACCTTTTGCCATAAAATACATAAGTTAAACTGGTTTCCAAGAAATGAGAAATTACTGAGATCTCTTGGAGGAAAATAAACAAATATTTTTGAAGTATTTACTTTTACATTGAAAACTAGCAAAATTAATTTAAAATTATTATTATTTTTATTTTTTTCATCTCAGCTTGTCTTTAAAATTATTCATACAGCAAAATGTTCAGAGTTAACTTACCTCTGGCAAAGCAGATTTCACTCAGATACTGAATTTATTTTATTTAATTTTATTTTTGCTTTTGAATACAAACTATTTTGCATTTGGTTTCATGTTCATTTGTCCTTTTGCTTTTGATGAGCAGATATTTGTTCTTCCCCAAAGTCATACGGTCTCCTACTCTGAATAATTTGTACCCTGTTCGACACACTATGTTGCCGTTAATCTTTCTAAATCATGCTTATTACTGATACACCTTTTTTCCTTCATGTAACTATTTTGTGATGGTCTCTGGAGGGCATCTGCAGGAGGCTGACCCAGCTGTGGGAAGTGCTAGTTTGTGTGTGTGTTTAGTATGTACCTGGCATGAATACAACATGCGTTTTCAGGGCTTTCTGAACAAGAGCCAGACGTGGATCACAGATAAAGTCAAATAGGCTTCTTAATCTATTGAAGAAGATTTTAACTCAGAGTAAATATAGCCAGAGTGTAGTCAGGAGACAGTCCAAACTCAGGCAGTGGTGAAATGGATGACTGGGGCCTCAGGCAAAGTGTAGTCAAAGGAACTGGTCCAAGGTCAGTAACCGGGATGGCAAGCCAAAAGAACACTGGCACACAGGCAGGTGCACACCTTCGACCTGAGGTGTAGGAGAGACTGGACGAGGCCACTCGCCAGGACTGCAAACACATGGAAGAGATCAAAAAAAAATTTGTAATTTTAGAATTATACTCTGAAGATGGAAGAGAACAATCCAGCAAAGAGGAAACGTAGCCAAGAACTTAAATACACAAAATGAGAATTCACAAAAGGGAAGAGGTCAGAGCGAAAGTACAATGGGAGGGGTAAAGCACAAGACCATAATTTAATAATGAGAAGTATTTAGGGAAAATGAAAGAGAAACTGACAAGGACAGCTGGATTGCGGGGGAAAATAATCAACCCTTTTGCAAGCTCCAGCCAGAGGGCGTGTTGCGAGGCATTATTACTACCTACATTTTTATGCTGTCTAATTTTGTGCTTTGTTGTAGAACTATACCATATCGTTCAAAAGTTCTGAATTCTGAGGACTCAGAATTCTGACAACATAAGCTGTTTTATGATGCAAATTCAACAGTGAAAATAGTACTTAAAATTGTGTCCTAACACCCCTCAGTCTGACTATACAGACCCATAGATTCAATTGTACAGCATTGCTCAGATTTGTCAAAATATCTCGAAATCAATGTTCTTACCTTTGTAGACATCGCAAGATTAACACCTGCTATACTTTTTAATCTGCAAAACAAGCAAGCTTTGACAAATGTCACTAAATCGACTTTGACATAGAAGTAGTTGCTCCGCATCCTTGAAACTATATTATAATAGCCGAGTGGACTCTGTGTGCGTGTGTGCGTGTGTGTGTCCGGCCAATCAGTGCTAGATTCCACCGGGCGCGTATCTGCAGCATAACGTGAGCGACGCTTATTTTGCTCAGTCTTGCAGGTGACTTCATGTTCCACCGAGGACGGAATGTCAGCGCAGCGTATTCCCCTGGATAGTTACTTAGTTTTAGTTACTATAAAAACATCGGTCACGTGACAGCCACCTTGGTTTTTATGGAAACACCATAGCAACGTGATGACATCATAGAGGTGCATGTGATAACATCATAATGGTGCATTGTTCACTATAATATAAAAGCGAAGTTACATAAAACAATAAAATTTAAACTTGGGCTGAAAATTGGGGCCCATGTGGGTTGAATCTAGAACCCGTGGATCCCCACGGGCAAAGTGCTAGTTTCACTATAATTAGCATTTTTTACTCATGATGCAATGAAATTGTACTTTAGGAACAAAATAAGTGCACCCAATGGCTATTGAGTGCTGATATAACAGGACAGTAAGTGTAATAACCCATTAATCCTCACTCTAATATAACAGGAAAATAAAATTCTTCTAGTTTACAAAGAAAGCCAGTGAACTGAAACTTTCAAAAGACAGATGCTTTTGGATTAATGGTTACGGTGAGGAATTGTTTCAGTGGTTTCTGACATGGGGAGATTTTGTCAATGAGTTTTGGAAGTGACATTATTACAGAGCCCAGTCTCATCCTGACTCGTCATATAGTGACGCTATCTGACCAAGACTCGATATATGATGCAAAATGATGCTTTTGGCATGCTTATTTGAGGCTAGTTTAAAATGAACTCTACCCCCTAACCCCTAACCCTTAACCCCTAACCCCAACCCTAAGTGTCAAATAGAGACGCCAGAAGCTTACGAGTCTGACGAGTCGGGAAAAGATGAAAAAAGGAAGTTGTGAAACTATTGTAAGAGCCAACATGACTGTGACTAGGAATGCTGGGAAATTTGGACTCCCCAAAGTTGTTTTTTGAAACATGCACAAACAAAACCAAGAAAAAAATCCATAAAATATTCATTTTTTAGTTGCAGAATTATAATATTTGTACCTGCAGTTGTTTAGGCATCTGGCTGTGGCGGTATTATTTTTCTAAGCTGATGAGGGTTGGTCACAGCGCCACGGGGCAGAAGAAAACAGAATCTTTTTTTTGACAGCCAAAAACTTATAATTCCAGTGTTGTGACTAAACTAGGGTAATATTCTCAGCAAGATGATTGTTTGAGAACAATCTACTGAGTGTTACCTTTAAAATGAGACCATGAATAGTAAAAGTGATTCAAGAAAAGCACTTTAGTTTGGGAGGAAATTTGTAAAAAAACATGACCAAACTTTAAGATGTTAACCCTTTGAGTGCTGAATACATTTTCAAGGAATTAAAAGTGTAGTTATCCTGAGCTTTTGAAAACCTATCATGTTGCAACTTGTTTAAAAGAGCTTCCCTGTGGGAGCAATTTTAAACAAGTTGTCACATGATAGGTTTTCAACAGCATCTGATTTTGATATTTTACATCATTAAGCAACTATAGTTGCCCACGGCGCTGAAAGGTTTAAGACAGACTGAGGCCAAGACATGTTTGATTATGCCTCCATTTTGTATGTATTTGCGCTGAACTTGGCATGTATTCAGAGTACACTTGCTGTGTCCTTTTGCTGTGTCTGGTGTGTTCTCTTGTAGCTTCTGTTGGAAGCTCCCTAGCTGCTAGCATTGAACATTGAATATTATGATCCAGCAGCCATACCACTTCTCAATCTGCTCCAGCTGTGTGGCTGAAGCTAAGCAGGTGTGGGCTTGGTCAGTACTTGGATGGGAGACCAACTGGGAAAACCAAGTTGCTGCTGGAAGAGGTGTTGGTGGCCAGTAGGTTGTGATCTTCCCTCTGGTGGAATAATCCCCAATGCCTCGGTGCAGCGATGGGGACACTGTACTGAAGGAGATGCCGTCTTTCAGATGTGACGTTAAACTGAGGGCCTGACTCACTGTAGTGTCAAGGCTAGATTCCCAACCTGGTGCTTTTAATCTGTCACCTAATCATCCCCTGATCTAATTGGCTGTGCAACTTGTCCTCTTCCTCCCCACCTCAACCCCCAGGGCTCCCTTGAAAAAGAGATTTCAATCTCAACAGGACTTCCCTGGTTAAATAAATAAAATAACGTTGTTGTTCAGTTTAACAGCTCGTAGCGTTTTGCTTAGACCAGGCAGCATTGGGAGTAGCTGTTTTAGTCGCGGAGTTGTCAGGAGAGGAGTGAAGCATGCTGGCGATGATAGTGGCCGTACCCTGGGGGGCTGGAAACAGAGGAGGGGCTACAAAAGCTCCAGCAAGATGAGAAGAAAAGGAATAAGACAAGTGAGTCTGAAACACTTGAAAATATTTCCTTATATTTTTATTTCTGCTATTATACCAACCACTGAGTTTTACATTCACTTTGAACAGAAAAATAAAAACTGCCAATATTAGTTACGGGAAATGTTGCCTTATTGGCCCAAGCTTCTGTGGCCAGGAAATCTGCTCACATAGCCTGTCTTAGACCTGAGGAGCCGACTGCTGAGTGGTGGTGTGGGGTGAAAGGTGATGGTTACCCCTGTGAAAAATTACTATAGCTCCAAGCTATCGTTCTCCTTTTGTAAATGAATGGTGTTTTTGCCACCATAGTGTAGCATTGCTGTAGTGATACTATAGCTTTTCAAACTACAGTGATGCTGTTGTGTGGACTATAGTAATATCATGGTACTGTTGACTGTGGTAATACTGTACTTATAATGTGATGGCTATAGAGCAGCTGTAGTTCTACTATGCAAACTATAGTTATGCCATTATACTATAGCATTACCAAGAAATAACTACAGGATATTTTCATAAGGGTATTGCAGGGGTCTAGAGCTTGGTGGGGGGAGATCTGGGAGGTGCCGAGGAGTCTTATTAACAAACAATAAAAGAGAATAGAGACCAATATTCTTGCAAGGGGTCAGAATTCCTGGCTGTGGCCACACACTGTGTATTAGAGACCTGAGGAACAGACATAAGTCCCACGCAATATATATCTCACCGAGAACTTTCAGAGGTAAACTGCAGAAACGTCAATCATATGACAGACTCCCACCGTGTCTAATAGGTTCCTGTCAATCTAAAATGTCGAAGGAATTCTAATGATGGAACTGACAGAGAAACGGTACGAGGAAAGAATGTCCAGCCGGAAATGCAATACGTCTGTCATGTTTATAGGCAACAATAAATATAAACTACATTATATAATTCATGGACAGCTCTCTCAACGCCTTTTTTATCTAAATGGGGAGCGTCCAGTTGAATTTGCATCGAGTGTTCGTGCAGCGTCGTCTGAAGGCTACAATCGCACAGTATGGGTTAAAGCATTCCCAGCCTGCGACCGCGTCTTTTAATCCCGCGATCCACCCGCTAAGCCCCACGATAGCTGCACTCAGAGGACCAGAATCGCTAGCAGCTGCCGTGCACAGAATGTGGCTCTTCAGCTCAGTCACCCACACCGGTCATCTGCAGCCCTCTCTGTGATACAGGCAATTACGCTCTCCTGGCCCCCGCTGGCTCAATGGCTTTGGAGTGATCTTTATTTCGTAAATTAGAGTGTCACAAACGCACATTAATCAGTGTCCCCATGGTACACGGGCTTCATTTTTTTGCTCAACATTTGATGCAAATATTTTAGGTTAGGACTAAGCCATCTGAGAATTTTTCATTAAGAGCTGGAGCGAGATAGTCACAACACTCGGAGACCTGTCTGGGCTTACACCTCAAAATCATTAAAATCTGACTTAACCCCTTGAACTCAAAATTTTTACTTAAGTTTTCATTTAAGTAGGTCAGAAGTCAGAAAAAGCATTTTTTATATTGTAGGACAGTGTCACATCCATATTCTGTATCTGCTGGTTGCAGCGCTTCACCGAGGCTACATCACACTTACACTGAGAGACATATTCAAACCCAGGACGCCGTGTTTTTTATGGCCACAGCATTACATCAAATGGAAATATCTAGATCTTGTGCATCATTTTATACACATTTTCCTGCAATTCAACAGGACATATTTGGGATTGTTGGAAACCGTGGGATCTCCACTAGAATATACATTGTATAATAGGCCTGAATTTCTACAGGTTTGAATTCAGCAGCTGCATTTGACTGACCCATATATGGGTATGTAGGTTAAACAATACATTCTAGGTACATAACATATGTATGTCGGAATATTGGAGTACGTTATATATATCGGAGGAAGAAGCAAAAAAGAACTAGCAACGCATTTGAGATGCCAGGGAAGCAAGAGAAATAAACATGGGCTGGCAAATGAAGCCGCCAAAGGTGAAGAAGTTTCCTGCCACTTTAGTGGGAAGCGATGCGTAAAAGCAATTCTCCGCTCTGACCGCCGGTGAAAGGCAGAGGGGGACCTGTGTCGAATCCGGATAATGAAATTTGGAAACGTAAACGACACAGCCGATGATAAATGTGCGAACACCGGGGAACAGCACAAGCACCCCGCCCCACCCTGCTTGCCTGAACACAGGTCATTAAATCCAGACCGTAAACACAAGCACATGCTGTCTGTCTGTGTCCATCCGTGCTGGCTGGTTGCCCTTGGTTTTAAACTTTCTCGCACCGGTTTGTGTTAAAAATTGAACCTGGCAACATAGGAATATTTTCTACGTCAAGCATAATTCAAGTTTCAATTTATTCTGTTCTCATCTTGTTCTCAACCCTGCTTGAACTGAAACAAGACAGGTTGAAGAGTTTTATTTCAAATAACCTAGCTTACTGCACTTTTCTTAATCCATGCAAGGACATGTGATTCAGGGATAGGCAGTCTTAGCCTAAATTAACCTCCATAACAAATTAATGTGCGCGAGTTCATATCACAATTTGTAAATGGCAGACATGGCCTGGGATGATTGTAGACCCCACTTCTAAGTAAGATAGCCCAATAACTCGTGATTACATATCCTGCTATGTACATGAATCATGTTTAAGACATCATGAAAACAGCAGGCTAAACTGGACGTGAATATTTATGAATCTGCAAATGTAGTAGGCCTACAGCCCGCGTAAACGCCATCAAAAACCTCTCAAGACATTCAGAGTAAAATCTGAGGCCATGTTTGAAAGCTGTACAGGGGACTCCACTCAGAGACCCTTAACTGATGTAGCAGTTAATTAATGCCTGATCAATTAGCTTTGTCCCAGCTCCCGTTTGTTATGTCCAGCGAGGGGATGTCAGTGCTGCACCGCTCCAGAGCACCATAATTAACCTCACTCAGCTCTGAAATGCTCTAAAGCCTTTTCAAAATGTTTGTAAATATATTTCAGTTCGTCAACTGCCACATAAAAAATGTTAATTGCAGCACAAACAAGTAGATGCAATGATAGCCCAGCATCTAAGCTCTGACGCTGACACACCCTACTGCCCACTCAGCTGGAGGTGAATGGAGCAAAGGGTATGAGGATAACCATCACCCCCCCTTCCCCTTCCCCCTCCCCATCCCCATCTGGGGGAAAATTCAGAGCCTATGGGTGGATTCTGGGCTGGAGGTGGGTTGCTGACTTGCTGCAGGGAAGAGTGATGCAGCAGCAGCCCATGTTAACTAGCAGCAGCTTAAAGTGGTGCAGCACAGCAGCGGGCAGAGACGTGTTTTTACAGCAGAGAAGAGCAGCTTAAATAGCCTGCCTTACACAGGGATGAAGCAGTGGCAGTTGTACGATGTCTATGAGAATGAAGGCATGTCTCCTGTTGTCTGCCTGAACTGGCTCCGCTAGTTATGCCCCTTTTTAACGTCTCACGGGAATCCAACCCCTGATGTTTTTATGAAGTCAAGCATAGCACTGAAAAGCCAAAGGGAAGTTTCAATTCCACTGATGCATTATGGGGCAGGGGGCATGGCAGCGACAAAGCCATCTTCTAATCCAGGTTCAGTGCTGTATTAAGGGAATAACTCTACTTTGGGTTTAAAATCGAATAAAGTACATTACCAATAGAACAGAGCGTTAAGTATTAGAATCGGGCAGTTGTCACCAACCCTATTCCTACACTGTTATAAACTTGCACCTTTTCTACCCGTTATTTTAACTGTAATTTTACAATCAGTTTATAACAGAGGTTATGGGCCCTATCTTACGCCAGAGTCCCTAAACCCGTTATTTGGGGATTTCGCATTGCGTAAGAGGCGTTCCCCCGCGAAAGTTGCTATCTTGCACACCTCCCTATATCCCTAAAACACCAGCGCTACCCATTAGATTATGCATAGGCGTGGTTTGGGCGTTACGCCAGTTAAACCAATCAGTGTGCCAGGTGCCACTGCCTTTAGGAGCAGGCTGCGCTATCCCAAATCCTCAAACTGAAACCCGTGATGGAGAGAGGAAGGTCGCCACGTTTCTCCTTTGACGAAGTTAAATTGCTCGTGCATGAGGTCAAATCTAGTCAGGGGAGGATCTGTTTTTGTTAAGTTAATCATGAATTGTAGTATTTTTATTATTATTATTATTATTATTATTATTATTATTATTATTATTATGATTATTTGACATTAACATATTTGTTTAATGTTTGGTATGTAGTAAAAAAAAAAAAAAATCAAGCCTACCCCTTTTGTGATGGAAACAAAAAAAAAAAAAAAAAAAAAAAAAAAAATGCGTTTCGCCATGCACTTCCAACTCCTCTCCGTCTGAAATGAAGCATAGAACAAAAATCCCATTTTAGAAAAAAATAAAATATAAAATTAGGTATATGCACTGGCACTCAGCGACGTAATTTTTTTTTTTTCCCCAGCGAGAGCGGTATTTCAGAACTCTTCAGCGAATGAAGGTAATTCTGGTGACAAGTACGTGGTTTCGTCCGTTTACATTTTACAATCGGACAGCTGTCTATTTTTTTACAGCAAGTTGCGTGACCGTGCTGCAAAAACAGGTGTACATACTTGTCGCCGAAATTACCTTCATTCGCAAGAGAGTTCTGAAATGCCGCTCTCGCTGGAAAAAAAAATTTCCGTTGCTGAGTGCCAGTGCATAGCGCTCTTGTGAAAGCCCAAATGCGGGTTGCGGGTGGTTTTAGGACCCGCTATACGCTTTCCCTAACGTGTGTGGTCAAGATAGCAATTGTAGGGAAAGCGCATAAACACGCCTACGGGCACACCTCCAGGCGCAAATAAAGGATTCGGCATAATGAATAGCGGGTAGTGAGGCCGCAAGATATCGTTTAGGGATAGTGGAAGCTGCTAAATGCGTAATTCACGGGTTGCGGGTAGTGGCAACGGGTAAGGCAGTGTGAAAGATAGAGCCCTATGTGTATGTTAACTGCAAACCACAGTTAAATGCGCACAGGACTCTACTTGCAGTTAAAATAACAAGAGACAATGCGTTAATTTAACTGTAAAATTCAGTAAATTTATAACTGTGTAGAGATCTACCATCCTAAGGGCTTTTGCTCCAACCCCATCAAACCTCACCCCATTCAATGACCAGAGATCTTTTTGAGATGCTAATTACTAGACTCAGCTGTGTCAAATAAAGGTTGGAATGAAAAGTCGCTGGACGACTGATCTCCAGGACCAGGGTTGGTGACCACTGGAGCAGGGTGTCTCTAACATTAGAATAGATTATTTTTGCTCTAGAATAGAGTATCCTTGAGTCACAATGGTGTATATCTGCTTCGGAATTGAGTGTCGCTGCTTTAGTACGGAGCATCTGTGCTATATAAGTATCTCTGCTGTCCCGGCATTACAATTTAGTAATTCTATTACCATTGAGTATGTCTACTGTATATCAGAGGGAGTTTATCTCCGCAATAGATTATGATATCTCTGAGTTACGACTGTATTGTTTATTTTGGTGTTTTTCTTTATGACTTTGTATTTGCATTTGTAATTGTGTCTTTAATCTTCTCCGTCTCTCTCGAACTCCCCTCTCTCCTCTCTCTCTCTCTCCTGCTCTCTCTCTCTCCTTCTGTCTCTTTCCATCTATCTCTCAGTTCAATTCAGTTGAGATTCATTGGCACGTCTTGCAGAGGTACATATTGGCAAAGCATGAACTTGAGCAAAAAACATACAAACATATGATACAGTACAACTATAGACATGCAACAGAAAATGACAATGGAGATTTATCTCTCCCTTTGTTTCCCCCACTCTCTCCTTCTCTCTCCCTCCTTCCCTCTTTCTCACTCTCTCCATCTCTCTCCCTCCTTCTTGCTCCCTCTTTTTCTCTCTCCCTTTCTCCCTCTATCTGCTGCCATCCTGTAAGCGAGTGCCTGGCTGTACTTCTCAGGAGCAGCATTTGGAATCTGTCATGTTGCATGTTGTTGTCATGGTTAGCCAATCACAGCGATGATGTGCCGCGGGGCGGTTCATGTTGCTGTCATAGTCAGCCAATCACAGTGGTGATGTCTTGGGGGATAGTGAGGTTATGGTCTTTCTGTTCACCCCTGCTATCTTTAGCTACCACCATAGCCTGACCCCCACATGCTAGTAATCACTAGCGTTACAGTAATGGTGATGGATGGGCTGAATTATGTACCCGATCAGTGCCTCGTCCTTTCAATTTAGCCCAGCGCTGGTCCCCGAGGCAGCTGTGGCCCCGTTACCCATCATCCCCTGCGGTCTGCAGGAGTATGGATCAGAACCAGGAACACAGCCCCCCCTTTAATCATCCTCCCTCTCTATTCCTCCCTCTTGCTTCCTCCCTCCATCTCTCTTTCCTTCCCTCTTTCCCTCCTTGCCTCCTCTTTCTCTCTTGCTGTCATTTGCTCTCTCTCCTTCTCTCTCCCTCCCTAAACACACACACACACACACACACAAGCACACACATTCCCTGTCTTGTCTTCCCTCTCCCCCCTCTCTCTCCATCTCTCTCTCTCATACTAACATTCTCTTTTTCTTTCTGTTTCTTGTTCACGTTCTCCCCCTTTGCTCCATCTCTCTCTCTCTCTCTCTCTCTCTCTTTGTTCTGTCCTCCCACACTCCTCCTGTGACTCCTGCACTAAGAGCCCAGCTTTAATCACTTATAATCTAATAATATTACAGTGTCCAATAAGGCCTCCTGTCCCCTTGCTCGGGGTCAGTTAGTACAGGAATATCAGTAGCTAAATCAGATGGTAATGAGTGAAACAGCTTTGGCAGGAGGGGGGCTTAAGGAGTTGGAAGACTTCAATATTTTTGAATATGGCCCCCAACTCCCCAGACACACTCCTCCCTCTAGACAGGATATGACACTCGACAGGAAGTCACTCACCCTGCTTCCTGTCTCCACTGGCAGGCTGTCGGACATTGTGGGATGAGATTCGCTGCTGGCACCGGGCGGAGATGGGTCAGGTGGTCAATGTGTCCTGTGCGGAGGTGCTCGAGCTCTTCAGCAATAGCCAAGGTAACGGAGCATCACTTGAGGTAATGGCCTAGCCTTAATGCTCGTCATTACCAAGGTAACAGCATAGCCTCAGTGCTGTTCATCACCAAGGTAATGGCATAGCCTTAATGCTGTTCATCACAGAGGTAATGGCATAGCCTTAACGCTGTTCATCACCGAGGTAATGGCATAGCCTTAATGCTGTTCATCACCATGGTAATGGCATAGCCTTAATGCTGTTCATCACCATGGTAATGGCATAGCCTTAATGCTGTTCATTACCAAGGTAACAGCATAGCCTCAGTGCTGTACAGTGCCAAAGGTACAGCATAACCTTAATGCTGTACATCAGAGATATTCAATGTTGTTCCTGGGACCTACTATGTATGCTGGTTTTTCTTCCAACCGCAAAATTGTAATTGCGGGATTTTAACAAACTGTTAATATGCCTTAATTAGGTGCATTTCATGTTTAGAGTTAATTACTCTCTTAAGCCAAATTTTTATAGAAGCATCCATACATGCTATCAAGAATAAAACACCCTTGAAGATGGTATGTTTATTTCTATATTGCAAGCAATTTCAAGTAATATAACATTTTAAAAACATCAAATTAGACACTGAGAAGATCAGAAAACCCCAAATTAGGTTGCTGGACACAAGTGTTGTAAGTTCTTTCAAAAAGCTCTATGTGAAATTAATGAGATTAACATTACACAGAACTGGTTTGACTCTTTATCATTTGCTTGTCGAATAGATTTGTCATAATGCGCTAATTAGTTTTCACCAATTAGTAGCCAACTACTTTGATTGGTTATGGTTACATAGATATTTCTGTTAACATGTGGGTTAAGAGGGCAAACAACTGCTCTAAACATTAAATGCACTTAATTAAGACAAATTAACAGCTTGTTAAAATCCTGCAATTGTGGTTGGAGCAAGAATCAGCACACACTGTGGGTACCCAGGAATGACACTGAATAACTATGCTGTACATCACCAAGGAAATGGCATAGGCTTAATGCTGTTCATTACCAAGGTAACAGCACAGCCTCAGTGCTGTACATCACCATGGTCACAGCATAGCCTTAATGCTGTTCATCACCATGGTCACAGCATAGGCTTAATGCTGTTCATTACCAAGATAACAGCACAGCCTCAGTGCTGTACATCACCATGGTCACAGCATAGCCTTAATACAGCACATCACCAAGGTCACAGGCAGCAAAGCCTTAATATTGTACATCACCAAGGTAATGGCATGGACTTAATGCTATATATCATGGGGTACCAAGAGGGGCGTGGCCAAACTACGATTCATCACCAAGGTAACGAGAGTGCCATAACCAAGTGACTGTTCATTAAGAAGGAAACTTTGAGGTCAGGGCTGCAGAAACCCTGCCCCTCTTCTAATGCACACTGAATACCTGCGCTCCACCTCGTAAACCCATCTCTCTCAGGGGATGTGTTTTAGGGGTAGCAGTAATTTAACCGCAGCTGTGCAATGAAAGGTTATCTGCACGCAGCTATTTTGGTTTGTGCACCGTAGGCTTATTTATTACAGCTAAATTCAGTAAACTGAGCACTTATTATGGGGGAACTGTCTCAGTTGTACTATACTGCACTACCCTTCTCTAAACAATGCACATTAATGAGGGCAAGGGGTGAGTGGAACTTAGGAGAGTATTTGCTCCTTTAGGTCGTTTAAGGTTTAGTGTGGCCAAGTTAAGTTGGTTTGTTAATTTTCAAAGTCAGTAGACCCATCAACTACCTTTACTTTGAGCCTTTTCTCATCGCCGACAGCTCTCTTTTTCCCTCACTGGAAGTTTCATTACCAGCCGAAAAAAAAAAAAGCACGTGATCTCGAAAAAAGCCGCCATTCAAAAATAGACTTGGCCTGTTTCTCCGTGTTTGTGTTAGCGCCGCCCCCCCTTTGCCAGTTCCTCCTCGAACGGGTTCCCCAGGCTGGGAATGGAACCAAAAACAAACTCATTATTCATCTCTGGTGATAGCGCCAGTATCAGAGATCACATAGCTACGCCTCTTGATAATACTCGTGTAAACACAGCGGATTCCCCCTCCAAACTGCTCCCGATTAGCCTCTGTTCTTCCTGAGTTTCAGCGACTTGGAAATAAACAAAATTCCCCCCGCCGTCCCCAAACACCCATATCACCCCCCCCCCAACTTTATTCAAGGAGAAAAAAAAAAAAAAAACAGATGCTCGCGTAGAGTAGGAAGCGGTTAGCAGTTTAAGAAGGGACTCCCGAGGCTACCAGGATTAGCGGATGGGTGCAGAGGCCAGTTGTGTAACAGACAGTGCGTGACATCAAGGGTCATGACCTCTGCATGCAAACAGTGTAAAGGAGAATATTTGCTCGACGCCCCCACGGGCTTTCAAAGATTTGGCTCAGAGGTGTGAAGAGCGTAGCGGGTTGTGAGTCAGAACAAGCAAGTCTTGGAGTTTTTTTTTTTTTTTTAAACTAAAGTACATAAATAAACAGAGGAGAAAAGATGTAATCAAAGGATGAGAAATGCCAGGGAGCCCGAGAGGGGAAACGCGCAGTGATTCAGCGCCGAGCGAACGCTAGGTCTGGTCTGTTGGGGCTCTTCTCTGCAGCGTAGCCGTGGCCCCCGCGGTCAAAAAATATGCTCATTCCCATTGCCGCTGTTCTGTCTCACCGGCTAAATGATGTCGGAGGAGAAATGAACTTAACATATAACATTTTAAATATATAATTTAAGAAGTCAATAAAAATCCATTGGCAGGGTATCAGACAATCTCTGCCCACGTTATAAAGTCATTGGAGCTCCGGGCACTGGCAGATAACCTCGTCTTCTTCCATTACCCCACACACTATCTTTAAATAAAGTCAAAACTCAAGACTTATATAAATGACCACATTTCCAAAAGAAAACCACCCACAGAAGAAGAAGAAGAAGAAGCGAGTAATAATAATAATAATAATATTAATAATGCCTGGGAGCTAAATGGAATTAAAGATCCCCTATTATGTCACCAGGTGCACAGCCAATTAGTTTTTATAAGCCATCTCAAAATCTTTCCCCTCTTGACATCACTTGGGGAAGTAACCAACCAGAGGCAAGATGACCTGATCAACTTCAGCCAAGCAGTCAATCAGATTCCATTATTCTGGGTGGTCACTCCCCCTTGTGATGTCAGGAAGGGGAGATTTTGAACTGGTTCATAAAGGCTAATTAGCTGTGCACCTGGTAGGATAACAGAGGACCTTTAAGCGTGGCTTATTAAGATACATGCTAAGTGAGGACAGACGGGCTGACTTAGTGGCTTTGGAAGATTGACGGTAGGGACTCAGTGCTCAAAAGGCTCAGTGTCCATAAGACAGGCTAACCCCCCCCCCATGTGCGACAGCACAAGAGCTATCATGGTACGGGCCCCTGCTAACTGTATCAGCTCGAAGGAGTTAGCCGACTCAGGTATGGAGAGGGCCTGTTTTATTTCCTTGGCCGTCATAAAGGCTGCTCGATTATATTTCAGTAGGGGTGGTGGTGGCGGGTGTGTGTGTGTGTGGTGGGGGGGGGGGGGCAGTATGTTGTCCTATCCTGTCTGGTATTTATATTACACTGGCCTGAATTATCGCAACTCTGTTTATTTTGTGCATATTTCATGTGAACTGAATCTCCATCCTGTCACGGATAATAAGATACAGAATTTGTTTTCCCCCGATATAAATTTTGCCTGATATATCATTTGACCTTATATGATTCATCCAACGAGACACAGAGTCCCCTTTTCTTAAACAAACGCCAGGCCAGTGCGAGCCTCCAGGTTTGTCTCCCGTTTGTCTGTGAGCCCTGTGGTTAAATACCAGATACGCCATTACCAGCTATGGCAGGAGGTCCGCATCGGCCTTGCTGGGGATAAAAGGGTTTAAGACGGTTAAAATTTGTCAGTTCATCACTCTGTAGCGACCACCTCTGGTCAGCCAGGCTAGTGTAACTGTACAAATTAAATTTTCCGCTGACTACGTGATCCTCCGACGGCATAGGCAGTGCGTAATTGGTGGTGCCACAGCATAATGTAAGGAAGCTAAGCCTCGTCGTCGCTTGAGTCGGAGGAATCTCATGCCACGGAATTCCCTCCTGAGTTGATGAGAGCAGGTCGTTCTGAAGTTGGCTATACAGTTCAGCTGTGCTCAGGATGGAAATAAATCCAAAACATGTAGCTTAAAAAATACCAAGCCATTGAATGGTAAACAATCTACCTCCCAATTTTACTCAGTCAGTCCTGATTGACAGCTTATCTGTATCGTGTGTGTTTTTGGTCCATTCTCTCACACTCAGAAGAGGAAGTGCCCAACACAGGTACGAAGGTGTGAATGAATGGCCCGAGATTGAACACACTCGTGACAGGTGCTGCGCTGTCCCGGTTACCATGGTGAATCCCCCATTTTGGGCAGGAGTGTGGAATATTAGTCTTAACAGGATGTGTCCTTCACAGCCTATGTGTTTTACCACCTGTCATCGACAGCCTACTTCGTCTTAGTAGCAGGGAAGCTAGAGGCAAGAATGTATGTGTGTGTGTGTGTGTGTTTGTGCGTGTGTGTGTGGCTCTGTGTGTGAGCAGCTAAGTGTGCGTGGGTGAATGTGTTTGTCAGTGTGTGTAGGCTCGTGTGTGCTTGAGTATGTACGCTTGTACATGTATTTATACGTGTGTGTGATGTGTACTGCTTGTGCGTTAGTGTGTGTGTTTATTTTGTGGTGTGCAGTATGTATGGGCATGTGTGTGCATGCAGGATTAAGTCACACTGTTTGACCCACTGATAACGATTGTTACTGCTGGTATAATATGCGCAATGAATTCATGCACACACACAACCACACACACACACACACATACACACACACAGAAACAGACACAAGCAAACGCCTCATTTCTCACTGGAGACACATGAACAAACAAGACAGCCAAGTGCCTGAAGACAATAAAAACCCATTTTCTGTTTCTCAGAATGTATGAATCTTACTGCACGGTATTAGGAGTTATCCAGCTATGATCAATACGACCTATAGCCCTCATGCAAAAATATTAAAAACTAATTACTCCTAAATTGGCCTTGGGTCTCTCACGCTGAAATAAGGAGCTTGGATGAGGTAATGTAGATGAAGTCAGAACCGTTACTCATATTTGTATATCTAGGCCTACTTTTTGTGAATATATTTGTCAGCCATTTTTACTGGCTAGTCATATCTGGCCCAGTCATTAACAGATTTTGCCAAACGAAACGTCCTAGTGTTTTGTTGAATTATTTGTGTGATTTCGAGAGGCTATCAATGAAGTTTTTTTTGCAATGATTTCTCAAACTGAAGCCAGATTATGAGGCTTCAGATGGGATTAAGGCACTACAGCTGGTAGTATAAGCTCATTCTTATGGTTCATTTTTGAAAGCTGTCCTCGCTTTCCTTCCTGTCTTTTCTTGTTTTTCTTTTCAGGGAAGATAAGGAAGAAAGGACGAGGTGTGCCCATTGTTTTTCCAACTCATCTTAGATTTATCCATGCCCACTTCTGTCCAATGAAAATTGTTGTAGGTGTAGCTTCTGCCCTGTCAAAAGTTGTCATACTGCCAGAAGATTGTTGCCTGAACGCTAACCCTAACTATACCCCTCGCTATTCAGTTTCAGCACCATGAATTTTTTCCGGAAGTGAAATGTTTTAGAATCTGGTGTGAATTTTTGACAAAACAGGGACCCCTAACAGCCACAACCCTTCCGTTGTTGCGTCGGCTTCATCAAAAGGAAGTAGGCGTGGTTTCAGCTAAACTGGAATTGGAAAACCGAGTAGCAAAATGGCGCACCCTTGCTCCTTCTGACGCAATAAAGTGAATGCCAAATACAAGCTATCACAGGAGTTGTAAATGCATTTCTAGAGGCAAAGAGAGGTAGATCGACAGGTATAATCGATTCAGACAAAATACCCTAAATAGTCAGAAGTGTGTGACCTCCATCATCTCATCCAAAATTATGACCGTTAATATAGAGTGGATCCACCATTCGCGGTTATAATAGCCTCCACTCTTCTATGAAGGCTTTGTTCCGGGTGTTAGAGCATTACTGCAGGGATTTACTGCCATTGAGCTTCTGCTAGCATGAGAGAAGTATGGTGTTGATGCTGGGTTTAAGCTTTGGACCACAGCTGGCTTTCCAACTGATCCCAAACGTGTTACATGATGTTGAGGTCAAGGCTCAGTGCAGGCAATTCAAGTTGCTCTCAGCAGCACCATTACGATATGGACCTGAATATGAGCCTTGGGCATTGTCATTGTGAAATAGGGAAGTTATTATGTGTGTATATGCTGCAGCGGTAAGATTAACCCTCCCTAGAACTGAGAAGCCAAGTCCAAACCATGAAAAGTAGTCTACATATTTTCTGTATTTTACAGTCCAGATATGTTTAGGTCATATAGAATACTTCTGCGAAGAAAATTTGGGTACAGTTGTAACCATGAGGATACCTCTAATTATTGTAGCCCCTGGACGAAGTCGGGCGGCTACTGCAGATTCGTTGTCGTCGTCTATGCTGCTGCCACGTCCACATAGATTTTTTTTTGCTGGACGCTCTACAAGCCACAAATTTCAACCGCTTCCTATGATGTGGTGTGGTCATAGGTTATGGGTAGAGGCCACGACACCTATCAATTTGGGTTGCCACGGCAACAAAATTTGCCAAATATGAAGAGCGCAATTTCATGCCGAAAATTGTGAAATTTTCGACAAAATGTGAAAAGGGAACGAGGGCTGCAGCCATGTGGTCACGGATGATTGGACCGTCTGGTTTATCTTAACTCATTTAATGAAAGTCCTTGATGCTGGCAGGACCTCAAGCAATTTCCACATTGGGTTCAAAGACAGAGAGGAAGGAGTGAAAATAAGTGATTGTAACAAGCTCAGAGTCACCAGTGAGTACCAGATTTCTCATTCATGTCTTCTCTGACAGAAGGTGCAGTAGTGGAGGCAGAGAGCTTTGTTACTCATCTCTAAGTAAAAGAGATCTAAGGCATGCGTGGGATATGTGTTCATCCTAAATACTGAATATAATCGGAGCCACAGCACAATTACTCAGTTTAAGATAATTAGTGTTTTTTTTATTTTTGAAGATATCCTTCTGAGCCGTCTGAGAAGTCAGCAATATGTGTGTGTGTGTGTGTGTGTGTGTGTGTGTGTGTGTGTGCATGTATGTGCAGCCCTGTGTGTGTCTTTGTTGTGTTTATGTGTATGCATGCTTGTGTGCACTGCATGTTTCTGTTGTGTGCATATAAGTGTGTATACTGTATGTGTGTGTGTGTTTGTGTGTGTATGTGTGTGCAGCCCTGTTTGTGTCTTTGTTGTGTTCATGTGTATGCCTGCTTGTGTGCACTGTATGTGTAAGTGTGTGTGCACTTGAGTGCGTGTACTGTCTGCTTGTGTATGTTCTGTGCATATATGCATGTGTACTGTATGTGTGTCTGTGTTTGTGTGTGTGCATGTGTGTCTGTGTTTGTGTGTGCATGCGTGCTGTATTTGTGTGTGTTTTGTGTGCATGTATGTGTGTGTGTATGTTTGTGTGTGCTATAATGAGTGTGTGTGCGTGCGTGTGTGCTGTATTCGTGTGTGTGCGTGCTGTATGTATGTGAGTGTGTGCATGAGCGTGCATGTGTGTGTGTGTGTGTGTGTGCTGCAGACCTCCTCTAATCAAAAAATCTCTAATTGTGATGTGTAATGTTCAGCAGCATCTGTGTGTGCCTCTCCAGTGCTGAGCTCCTCAACTTTACCTCCAGGTGCTCACTGCATATTCATACCTGTCACCCCAGAAGAAGAAACATCTCTCCTCTCCTCTCTTTGTTTTCTTTCCCTGCTCCTTCTCCTTTCTCTCTTTTTCATCTTTACATTTATATCGAAATAATATTTCACTTCTCCGTTTGTCTCCCCAACATGATTGTTACAAGCGTGGTCTTTTATTTATTTTTATGTCGCTAACTACGCCAAGCATAATTCCTGTGTATAGATCACTGCGGGGAGAGTCTTTGTTCTCTGTAGAGAAGCGATCATTACTGGAAGTTGGAGAGGGTGAATGCTATCGGCTAACTGTGGTCCTGTATGACTCACAGTACTGTGTGCGATTAAGGGCGAGACTGTATCCTCATTAAAACGATAAGGGTTACAAAATAGATGGCGAAATAAGGCTACTAATGATGGCAACAGTATTAATGCTGATGATGTTGATAATGAGGGTAATGATGATGAAACGAAGATGATTATGATGATCAGGACGGACATGTAGATGGAAATGATGATGATAAGCAAGCTAATGATGCTAACATTGTCCATAATGATTCCAGGCTATATCTTCAGGAACTGCACAAAGAATGGCTGGACAGAACCGTACCCACCCTACGAGGATGCCTGTGGATTCGGCAACAACTCTGGGACAGATCCTGAGGTGCGAGCGGGGAGGGATTACAGAATTACACCTGTCAATCAGCCTCATGGATCCCTGCATGTTTCAAACATGATGTCACTGTGGGTGGGTCAAGGAGCAAAGGCACTGGACATACTCCTATTGGCTGATCCAGCACTCAGTGAACCCTTCTATTTGTGATCAGGCACGTTCTAATTTGACGACTTGGCCCGTGTCCAGGCAGCTAGAACCGGTCACGATGGAGAGAGAGGATAAAGCGAATGGACTCAGTATATTAACTGACTCCTCTGTCACGTCCGCGGTCAGATTGCTAACCTTCTATCACACGTGTTCTCTGATGAATACAAAGTTGCCGTGCTTGATGCAATTGCCGATGTAGTGAACCTGCGATCTGGCCAACACAACGAGCGCCCGCTTTTATTAATCATATCTAACTGCCACGTTGTACGCAGATGGAGTGTGATTTGGGTCGCCGAATCGAACGCACCCGTTGCATTTCAGACTCTACCCACCCCATTGTGAAATCATGACTGAACATGAAATTCCAAGATTTCGCCTGAAGATCCTAGTTAAATCTTCACGTGAAGAGTTAGAAAGGCTCCTTTTGTGATACTGCATTACCGGTAATGCCGACATTGAGTAAAGCGAGGCTTAACAAGGCAATATGTTCAACACAGTAATTTTGCCGTAATTTTTGAGGTTCTTTTCATTGTTTTTATATTTTGTATTTTATGCACCTTGCAGCAGAGCAGTGCAGTAGTGCACATAATTCACTTTTAATTCATATTCAGCCTGAGAGAGAGAGAGAGAGAGAGAGAGAGAGAGAGTCGTGCATTAGTCCTGCTCACGCATGCAGAGTTTGTGGGCCCCTTAAGAACTGGAGAGAAACAGAATTAAACGAATAATCTCGCCGTAACGAGCGCAGATCCCCCGGTAACTGGTTTATCGATCTGCTGGAATCCCACCTAATGTGTGTTTAATTTCTCCTACGTTTGCACCGCCCCTCAGCGGAGATGAGATTCTGCCCCTCCCCCTCTCAGTGATTGGGTAAACCCGAGTGTGTGAGTCCCGGGCTGGATGCTCCAGGAGACGGTTTCTCCGACCGGCAAATTTGCACGTTTGTCATGTTCCGGACGGGGAGAGTTACCGAAATTGCTTGTTGTTCATTCAGCTGTAATTTCATTTTAAAAAGAGAAATACTTGGGCAAAAGAAATGCAGCACTTATTGCATTATTTAGCCCATCATTCTGTTTTATTATTTTAATAACGGAGAGATGGAGTCCTTCGAGATGAATGAGATGAAGATTCTGCGTGCCTCCCTCCTTCCCTCTCCATCACTCTATCTCTCTCTCCTGCTCTCCTCTCCCTCCCTCTCTCCATCACTCTATCTCTCTCTCAAATCTCTCCTCTCCCTCCCTCTCTCTCCATCACTCTATCTCTCTCCCTCCTTCCCTCTCCATCACTCTATCTCTCTCTCCTGCTCTCTCCTCATCCTCCTTCCCTCTCCATCACTCTATCTCTCTCCTGTTCTCTTCTCTCCCTCCCTCTCTCTCCATCACTATCTCTCTCTCCTGCTCTCTCCTCTCCCTCCTCTCTCTCTCCCTCCTCCTCTCTCTCCTCACCCTCTCTTTCTCTCCATCACTCTATCTCTCTCTCCTGTTCTCTCCTCTTTCTCCCTCTCTCTCCATCACTCTATCTCTCTCCTGTTGTCTCCTCTCCCTCCCTCTCTCCATCACTATCTCTCTCTCTCCTGCTCTCTCCTCCATCTCTCCATATCTCTCTCCTGTTGCTCTCTCCTCTCCCTCCCCCTCTCTCCATCACTCCCTATCTCTCTCTCTCCTCCTATCTCTCTCTCCCTCTCCCTCACCCTCCCTCTCCATCCTCATCTCTCTCTCCTGTTCTCCCTCCCCTCCCCTCCCTCTCTCTCCATCATCTCCCTCTCCTCCATCTATCTCTCTCTCTCTCTCCTCACCCTCCCTCTCTCTCCATCACTCTATTTCTCTCTCCTGCTCTCTCCTCTCTCCCTCTCTCTCCATCACTCTATCTCTCTCTCCTCTCTCTCTCCTGCTCTCTCCTCTCCCTCCCTCTCTCTCCATCACTCTCTCTATCTCTCTCTCTCCTGCTCTCTCCTCTCCCTCCCTCTCTCTCCATCACTCTATCTCTCTCTCCTGCTCTCTCCTCACCCTCCCCTCTCTCTCCATCACTCTATCTCTCTCTCTCCTGCTCTCTCCTCACCCTCCCTCTCTCTCCATCACTCTATCTCTCTCCTGTTGTCTCCTCTCCCTCCCTCGCTCTCCATCACTATCTCTCTCCTCTCTCTCTCCCTCCCTCTCTCTCCATCACTCTATCTCTCTCTCCTGCTCTCTCCTCACCCTCCCCCTCTCTCTCCATCCTCCTCTCTCTCTCTCCTGTTCTCTCCTCTCCCTCCCTCTCCTCCACCATCCCTCTCTCTCACCATCCCTCTCTCTCCATCACTCTATCTCTCTCTCCTGTTCTCTCCTCTCCCTCCCTCTCTCTCCATCACTCTATCTCTCTCCTGCTCTCTCCTCTCCCTCCCCTCTCTCCATCACTCTATCTCTCTCTCCTGTTCTCTCCTCTCCCTCCCTCTCTCTCCATGACTCTATCACTTTCTCTCCTGCTCTCTCCATCACTCTCTCTTTCTCCTGCTCTCTCCTTTCCCCCCTTCTCTCTCCTGTCCTCTCCCTCCCTCTCTCCATCTCCACTCGCTCTGTCTCTCCCAGCCTCTCTTTATCCCCACTCTTCCTCTCCTCCACACTCCTCCTTTCTCCATCCACCTATCCTCTCTCTCCTTCCCTCTCTCCGTCTCCTCCTCCTCTTCATCTTTGTAAACTAAAGTGATCCTTGAGCATCTTGATGCGATTAAAATCGATGTTTCCAGGGCAACAGGCTTTGCCAATTTTCGCCCTAAAAGTGCTGAAGGCGATTCACCAATCAGCCACAACATTAGAACCAGCCAATATCAAACAGTGGTTAAGTGATAATTAGTTGCAGTGTAACTCAGATTGGAAAAAAAAACACTAATCATAGCTCCAGAAAGTTCTATTCCTCAGATTAAGCAGTATATTGGTGTTTTAGGCTCGTTTGTCCAGCCTAGCCTCAGGATTTTAGGTGTCTTTTCTGATTCAGCTATGTCCTGGCAGCATCACTCCAAACAATTAATTACCTCCGCCAAGGTTTGCTTACGTTGGTTTGTCTGTCTGTCTGTCTGTCTGTCTGTCTGTGTACAAGGTAACTGGTAACACTTCACAATAAGGGTGCAACAATTAACATTAGTTAATGCAGTAATTAGCATTTACTAACAGGTGATTAACATTTAACTAATGCACCTGGTAATCATTTACAAATGATGTTCACATCAACTAAGGCATTAATTTATAAATTATGGTTTAATAGTTTGAAGTGCTGCATAGGGGATACTTTCAACTTCACAATAAGGGATACACAGAAAATTAATAAATGTTCAATTATGGTCACATCATGCTTATTTGGCTATCTAACGCATTAGTTACCTGCTAATTAACTGATAGTAAATGTACTAATGTTAATTAATGTTAATTCTTGTACCCTTATTGTAAAGTGTTACCAGATAACTCAAAAAGTAACAAACGAATATCTCTGAAATTTTGGGGGTGGGTTGCTATTACATCAGAGATAGACCCTATTGATTTTGCCCGCGATCGGTCAAACAATATGGCCGCCACGGCAGCCATATTGAAATCCTATGACACGCGGTAACTGCACTTCATTCCCAATGATATCACTCAAATTTTGTTGATTGATTGGTCTCGCATCAGGGACGTAACCTATTCTTAAATTTCTTATGAGCCGTGTTCACTCAGCAAGATTTTGACTGTGCTGCCCTCTCTGAATGCCTCCAGTTAGAAATTGTTTCTTTCATCTCAGGAACATATCTAAGCTAAGAAGACTTGTGTCAAAGGCAGAACTGGAGATGATAATTCATGCTTTTATTTTGTCTCGCTTAGACAACTGTAATAGTCTGTTTTCTTGCCTGAATAAGAAAGAGCTTGACCGTCTTCACGTTGTTCAGAACTCTATCGCAACATTATTAATTCGCACAAGCAAAAGAGCACATATCACACCTGTTTTAGCATCCCTTCACCGGTTGCCAGTTAATTTTAGAATTTATTTTAAAATCCTGGTTCTTACTTTTAGAGCTTCGCACGGACAAACACCTTTTTATATCTCTGACTTAATTCATTTCCACACAAATTTCGATAGTCTGAGGTCATCAGGTCAAAGATTGCTGTTGGTCCCACACACCTATTGTAAGACCTGAGGGGACCGCTCTTTCCAAGCAGTGGCACCCAGATTGTGGAATACACTGCCTACCTCTTTCCGCTGCATGCTGAAACTCTGCTGATGCATTTAAGAAGCAGCTAAAGACCTTATTATATAACAGGCTTTTAGTTAGATGGGTTTTTATGGCTGTTTTGAATCCTTGTTTTTGAAGCATCCTGCTTGTATTTTATGTGTGTTATCATGTTTTTATGTGTCCTCTTTGTGTTTTCATGCCTTTTATTGTTTTCTTTTTATGTCTCATCGTGTTTTATGTCTCTTGTTATTTTCTGTACTTGGATCATAATTCTTATTGAGAAGCATTCTGTGATTTCTTTCTGTGAAAGGTGCTATATAAATAAATTTTACTCACTTACACACTGACTGACTTACTTAATTACTAACTAAATAACTAATTAAGTAACTAACAAACTAATAAATATCGTGTAAGTACCCCCCACGCCGCCAAAAGAGGTCTGTCAATCAAAACTTCAATACCTGGAGGCAGGCTTTCCCAGCAGAACATTTCCCAGAGCATCACACTCCCTCCACCAGCTGGTCTTCTTCCCATAGTGCATCCTGGTGCCATCTCTTCCCAGGTAAATGGTGCACATGTACCCACCCATGCTCCTGACGGAAAAGAAAACAGGACTCACTGGACCTGGTGATCTTTTTCAGTTGCTCTAAGGTCTTGTTTAAATGCTCACGTGCCTATCGTAGGCACTTTCGGCAGTGGACAGGGTGTAAAATGAGCACTCTGACTGGTCTGCAGCTACACAGCACTATACGCAGCAGGATGCAATAGGCTACATTGTGTGTTGCGACGCCTTCCTCAACCGTCATTCAAATTTTCTGTAACTTGTACCACAGTAGCCTTTCTGTCGGATAGGTCCAGACATGATAGCCTTTATTACCCTTGTGCATCAAGAGCCTTGAGCGCCCAACTCCTCGTCACTGGTTCGTCGTTTGTTCCTCCTCGGACCACTGGCAGTAGATACGCACCTTTGCATACTCGAAGCATCCCAGAAGCCTGGCTGCTTCAGCCAAGCTCTGAACCAGTCATCTGGTCATAACAGTTTGGTCCTTTTTCAAAGTCGCTCGGGTATCATTGCTCCCACATTAAACATTAAATACAAGAACAGACTGTTCACTTACAGTGTAAGATCGGTCTGCAGAACTTGACTTGCACTGTTGTCACAAGATAATAAACATTTTTTGCTTCATCTGCTCATTGGTGTATGAGTGTATAAGTCTTTATCTCAATGTCAATTAACATAAACACACTGAACGATGCCTTTAATTTAGAAGGAAAGTGGACTCCAAGCATGCTGAAAAAATAATTCGCAATGAAAAAGATGTATTTACTTGGTTAATGTTTTCCATTTGCATTACAAGGCAGTTGCATTTCCATTTCATTTAAAATGCGTAAATGTTTCAGGAAAAAAACCTGAAAACATTCACTGAACTTTGCTGAGGAAAATAGGCCCTTTTCAGTGAAACAGTTATGTGTTGGGAAGCATTTAAATGTGATTAAGAGACGCCAGTATTAATGAATATTCAGCTGACCCCGAGGTCTTTCCTTAGTTAGCGTTAGCGACAGTTTTCCTGCAGCACTGTTGGAGTAATGAGAAGACGTTCGAGAAACTTAATGCCACATTAACGACGTGGAGACTCAAAACACCAAACCTAGCCCATCAGGTAAATGGCGTTTGCTGCCATGACAACAGACAGACCAATTAGCACGGTCTTTGCGTGAGACACAGATGCAAACAGTCTCTCTCCCTTTTCAAATCGTGTTTAGAGGTGCTCAAATGCGATTTATAGAGGCGGGTGCTTTTCATTTGAAGGAAAGGGCAATGATGTGGCCAGAGGGCTGTTCCCACTCTCACACTGAGACAAAGGTAAATTTAATCACCTGCCTGACAACATAGGAAGTTTTGCTTTGATTCTTTATTGCACAGGAAGTAGTGATCCAATGCTCTGACTGCACAGGAAGTAGTGATCCAATACTCTGACTGCACAGGAAGTTGTGTTTCTATGCTTTGACGGCACAAGAAGTTGTGCTTTGATACTCAAATTGCGCAGGAAAATGTGTCTTTATTTTTCTCTTTTAAATATAAATTTAATACAAAAAAAGCATAAAATTTGGAAAAAAAAATACAATACACAGGAGAATAATGTACTACCCTTTGTAATAATTGTTGTTCTAGTAGTCCACAAAAGAGAGCCAGCAGTGAACGAGCTGCCACATCTGTCTTTTGGTGTCATTTCTCTCAGACATTTGGGTGGATTTAAGAGTTGCATCACTGTTTTTAAGAAGTTGCTCTTTCCTTGCAGACGACGTACTACTCAACATTCAAGCAGGTGTACACTGCGGGCTATGCCACCTCGCTCATCTCCCTCATTTCCGCCATCTTTGTGTTCACAGTCTTCAGGTAACCCTCGACTTCACTGCTCCAGATTCTGCAGGGAATCAGTGGTCTACAGAATAGCAGACAGTCTGTTTCCTGGTCGCTGCAGTGTTTGACAGGGAATCAGAGTTGGTTTGTAATTCAAGCCCCAGTGTAGCCATCATTCAAACAAGGCAGCAGATTGGCATTTGAGCAAGGTTAACTTTGGAGGAGATTGGTCCCTTGTTTAGTCTTATCAACTGTAAGTTGTTTTGGGTTACAGTGTCAGCTGAATAACTGCAGTAGTACTGCTTCACTGCCTGGCCAAAAAAAAAAGGTTGAACACTCTTGTATTTCACTGCACTGCCTTTAGCTTTGATCACGGCAGGCATTTGCGGTTGCATTGTTTCGACAAGCTAATGCAACGTTACAACGTTCATATTCATACGGAGTTCTTATTCATTTTTGGCAAGATTTCGTATTGATGGCAAGAGAGTCAAACCTCCCCATAAAGTCTTCTCCAGAACATCCCAAAGACTTTCAACTGGTGAAGGTCTGGACTCTGTGGTGGCCAGTTTGAATCTTGGAATTGTCATCCTGGAATGAGCGAGAGTGTCTTCATTGACTAAAAAAATCAACTGATGGGATAACTTGGTCATTCAGTACATTTAGTTCCTCTGCTGACTTTATTTTATTGCCACACAATGTAGCTGAGCTTAGAACTGGACAACTGAAGCAGCCCCAGATTAAAAACTATCACCAGAGGCTTGTACAGTAGGCGCTCTGCATGACGAGTGCACGTCTTTCTGGGCTTCCTGTCACAATCTATGTGTCTTCCTGATTGGCTCGTCCACCTTTCCAGCAACAAGCTTGTCTTTTAGTGATATTGCCTCCTTAATTGGTTTGGTGTCGTGTGTGCCCCTTCTTACCCAGCTGTGATCCAATGTGAGCCCCGTTCCCTTGTGTTCCTGTGGTGTATATAAGCCTTATTTCTGTCTAGCAGGGTCGCTATATTGTCACATTTTATTGCTTTCAGCAACCAGTCAATTTATGTCTTAAGAAGAACACTATTGCTGACTTTGGAAAATATTGTAACCTGAAAATAGTTAAAGAGAAAATACGTATAGTGAAAAACGTAATTTACTCTTCGGAGTTTTATTGATAGGAACAAACTTCCAAGCCTTATGATTGGTCTCCAAGACTAGGACCATGTTCCTATTGACCTGCGCTTCCAGTCTGTTCCTCTGATCAGTTTATTAGGAACACCTTCCAAACATTCATCGGTCTCCATGATTGGGACTGCGCTCCTGCTAAACCCTTCGGACCTGGCGTTTGACAGTCCTGCCTTAACAGGGGTGAACACCACCAGGCTTCTGCCCCGGGACGCCACTGGCTGCCACTGGCCTGGTGCAGACACACCCATTACCCTCACGACTCCATACCACCCAAGCTGAACTGTCTCCTCTCTGCACTGGGCTTTTGGCTCCTCTTTCCAGTTATCACCGTATTTCTATCAATATATGTCCATATGTGTACCCTAAAAATGCTTCTGGTTCCTTGTCTGGATCGCAACATCGTTCTGCAACTGGATAAATCTGGACTGATCAGACCATGTGACCCTTTTCCATTGCTCCTCAGGCCAATCTTTATGCTCCCAAGCAAACTGAAGTTGTTTTTACTTGTTTAGCCTCACAAGCAAGTAGCTTTCGTGTGGCAATGCTGCTGTTTATTACCAATCCTCCAGGTTCTTGTGGGGCGTGTGGAAATGCTGTTACTTTCACAAATTAACATCGCCATGGTTTCTGCTGTCAATGGAACTGCGCTTAGTATTTTGGTGTTCTCTCATGATGATCATTCAGGACTTTTTTTCTGACCCATTTCTTTTGCAATGTTGGCTGTTCACTTTCAGGTTTTAATGCACGCTGGACAGCTCTTAACCCAATTCCAGTAATTTCAGCAATCTCATTTGTTCTTTTTATTCGCTGAATGCAGGCAAATAATTTGTCCCTCTTGAAACACAATAACATCTTTTCGACGACTACGGGGTACGTTCTCTGGCATTATTGTTTACGGATTGAGAAGCTACATACTGAATCAGTAAAGGTTCAAAGAATTGTCAGCGGCCAAAACCAGAGACATGTCGTCAGGGGAGGCAGTGACTTCGCCTTTTATCACTGGAATTTGTCAACTTGTCTCCATGCACTTTGCTGGATTGACAATAAATCAATTTTTACTTATTTTACCAAATGATAAAGACCAAGCCTATATGTGGCCTGGAATGATTAAGGAGTGATAAAGGCAAAAAGATTCATTGAAGTTACGCTTCAATGCAAGACTGTAAGGATGGAAATCTGAATGATTAATTAGAAAAAAAAAAAAAAAAAACCTCTGCTCTCTTGGAAATTATGTTTTGTTTTAACCTTTTTGTTCATCAGGTAATGAAAAAGACTGAAAATAAACTCCCTGTATTTATTTATTTATTTATTTATTTATTTATTTTTTTTGGGCAGTAATAAGTATGTATTTCACGGGAAAACATTATTGTAAACATATTGATCAATGCATTGAACGTGGTTTTAATATTTGATAATGTCATTGCATCGGCTTCCTACAAGCATTTAATAAATAAGCATAAATCTGCCGTCTCGTGAGCATTTCCAGTTCAATGCAATGAGCAATATTGCCGTGAGAACTTAAATTGGCCCATCATTCTGCCTATTAATCTTAGTAAACTAGTTAATCTATTGTCTGATTGCTAATAAAGCAAAATAATTGGGTGTAATCATTTGCTTAATGGTGAGGACTCTGCCTCACCTAACTTACCTCTGACGGCACGTCACTGGCCAAAACATATTCATCACTGCAATAATGATTCAATCATTGGCTCTTAAGTATTTTCTGATCTAAATCTAAACAGCGACTTCATTTTTGGCCAGGCAGCGTATAAGAGTAATATAGTAGCATTCTTCTTCTTTCTCTATTTGCAATTTAGGGAGAGTGAGAGGTTTGAATTCTCCAATTGTTTGGGACCGCTGACAGACCATCTCTCCTCATTTTCTTAGAAAATCCATGGTTTCATGGTGCCGTCTTACTAACGGGGTTATCCTTGGCCGCGTGGATTGGTCACTTTTCCTCGGAAATGATCTAAAGATATTGAGTATGAAAACAAAATCCATGTCTAAGTGATTCTGAAACATTCACTGTCTTTCCTTATCAAAGGGATTATCCCAGTCACTTTGCTGATCATTAATAGGATGCCCGTCAGGTGTTCACTTTGCTGATCATTAATAGGATGCTTTTCAGTTATTCAGTTTGCTGATCTTTAATAGGATGATATTCAGGTGTTCACTTTGCCAATATGTGCTACTCACTTATTCTTGTTGCTTTAACAGGAAGTTCCACTGCACAAGGAACTACATCCACATGAATCTGTTCGCCTCCTTCATCCTGCGAGCCAGCTCCGTCTTCATTAAAGACGGCGTGCTCTTCTCTGACGAGTCCCTGGACCACTGTTTCATGTCCACTGTGAGTCACACTCCAGACTCTTCATTTATGCACAAAAACAGCAGAGCATCAGCATGTACATGCATATAAATGTGCACACAAGTATGCATGTGAATATTTATGTCTGCATGCATATATGCATGTAACTCTGTACGCATCTCTGCAACTACTGCATATTATTATTAATAATTTTTCCAGTTTTATTGTAATTTCTTATTTAGTTTACTGATTGCCCTGTTGTAGTCAGCACCTTTGTAGTAATTAAAGTCTGACGACTGTCATAACTGAATATGCATAACCAATTTTAACTTGGATAAAACTGAAGTCATCTTCCTCAGGCAATCCAGGGTTAACTGTTACAAAAGCTTTACTCTTGGAGAAAGCAGAGCTGTTCTACCATTGGGAACATCTATCAGGAGCTTTCGATGCATTGCTGATCAGGTCCATGTCATCTCTTATTAAATTCAGCACTGTCCATACACACACAGGCTAATAAATTGCCTAGCTTGCTACGGCATATACATTAAAGTTGCTGTCACTATGTCAGAAACCATTTATGCCTGCTGCTTATCAGAGGAGGACTAGCTGTGGACGAAGTGTTCTCAACTCACGTTTTCGTCTTCAAAGGCTCCCTGTCTCACGATAATTTTAAAAAATGTCCTTGAAAATTAATCAATGAAATCTAAAATTTATTCATTTATTCTTTTTGGGGTGATCACAGTCCAAACAAGTCAGTTTCAGGGTAAGTTTGAAGAGCTGCAGAATGACAAGATTGTACAGCATAATCATGAGACAGCTGTATATGATCACAAGATCCTTGTGAATAAATCAGGAGAACTCAGAATAAAATCATCAGATCATATAACACAATAATATGATTGTAGAATGAATCCATGAGATCCCTGAATGCAATCTTGAGATGCTAGAACTCGATCATGAGATCCTAGAACAAAATTGTAAGCTCTCAGCAAAATCAGCGGATCCCAGAACACAATCATGAGATCATAAAACAGAATTACGAGGTCATGAAACACAATGAAACGATGGTGGAACTCAATAATGAGGCAGCAAAACTGTTTTGTTATGTTCTCAAGCATATATATAGAAAGATAAAGAGAGGGAGAGGAAGAGACATAGTGAAAGATGGATAGAGAGAGACAGAGAGAATGATGGTGGGGCAAGAAAAGATGGAGTTACTGAGTAAAGAGGTCTTGAAGCTCACCTGGTGTAACACTGGCTCTATTCTTTGTAAGAAGGAAAGAATGTTCTGGATCAGAGATTATGAGTCAGGATGGAAGGAGAGAGTTTGATTATAGAGGATTACTGATTAATGGGTTCAATTATGAAAGGGGGGATTTGTACAGGAAGGCTCTGACTAACAGTGTGAACTCTGTTTTCATGCCTTCGCTAACAGAAACACATGTGGAAGTAACGCTATGCACAAATTTGTCCATCATAGACAGTATATTTATCACTTCTGCCCAGTTTGGTAGTTTTATGCTCTGAAATAAAGACGTTCATTTAGCTTTTGTTCATATCATTTTCCTTACCTTGTAAATTTTCACTTTCATTTTGTGCCCTGTAAATAATGTCGATAAAATGATGGGGTGAAATGTGAAAGGGGAGGTTGAAGGGGTATTTTTTAAGGTGAATATGATTTTTCCATTTGTCTTCATACAAAACGCATTACCTGGAAAATTGATTTCTTATCCTCTAAACCTCGACACACTCTATGTGGGAACGGTAGAGGCAGCCATGTCTTGTTCTGGCGAGAGTGGGTCAATGATGGGTGCCGTCCTCTCGCGAATCTGGTCTCCTGCCTGCTTGAGGTTACATTTGGCTTTCCTTGTCGCTTCATGTTAAACTACTATAGCGAACCACCAGAAAAGCAGTCATAGACAAGGCAGCTGGTTGGCGAGAATCCAGCCCATGGGGCAGTAATTGTATTTACAATAATAAAGCAAAAGACAATAGACTTTGTAAGCCTCAATATCCTAAGGGGAATTAGCCACGGTCATGTGGTAGAGTTGAGTCAGTACAAAGCTTTCTGCAGGGCAAGTAAATTCAATTTTTCCCCATCTCTTCGCCATCGGACTCCGACAGAAAAATGGAGAGGGAACAACAGTAATCACGCACTTGTGAAAAGCACTCTCAGCTAACCTGCCCTCTTCTGCGGTTTTGGTGGCTTTATACTGAGCCTTGGTTGGCAGATGAGGAATCTGGTGTGTGGCCTCATGCAGAATGCGCCAGAAGAGCCCTTCATGCACGCCTGGCCGCAAGTGGCGGGAACTGTCCACAGTACAGCGGCGGCCAGGGGTGCTGAATGGAATCCCGGCCGACCTGCACTGTCTGTGGTGCTGAAGGAAGGAGCCCAAAAGGGGAGGAGAATCGACGGCTTTGGGCGGTGTGACGTGGACAGGAGGCTTGTCTGTTGATCTGATCGCCACGCTTACTACAGTGGTGTCCAATCATGTTGCATGGTTTCCATACAGGTTTATATTCCAACCAATCATTAGTCCTGCTGATCACACAAACTTGCTCCCTCGACTCTGCTTGAAGTTGTGATAATCGGTCAAATCAGCTGGTGTTGCGATTGGTTGGAATGGAAACTGGCATGCTTTCGACCTTCCATGGCACATGGCTAGGAACCACTAGCTTGTTACATTGCAGTGCAATTTGCAGACGACCAAAAGAGGCAGCAGTAAGGCAAGTTATGTGCTTGTTTTTCACATGACAAAACTGCCAGATCGCTAAGGTGTTAACGCACTGGTCTTTAAAGGGAACAACAGCAGCTGATCTGATTGCCCTTGGTGGAACCCTCACCACACCCACTGGTAATGAATTTGTCTTAGATCAACACTTTTGATAACAGTGCCACAGTTGCTCTATTGCCCCCCTCCCGTCACGAAATTACTGGAATGGAGTTAGACAAGCCCATTTTTGATCTGTGATGCTGTTAAAGCTTGATTTACTGACTACATTCAGGAAATGAAATTGAGGGTCCTGTGTCTTTAACATGGAAAACATATCAGGCCTTTGCTGTGATGCATTGGTATGGCTTCTGACAAACCTTCCCCTACGCACACTTGATGGAGACGGAGCAGATCCTGGGATAGGATGGCGGAGAGTGGGGCTGGGGGTCGTGGGTTCTCCTACCTTATTTTGTGGGATGAAACCTCTGAGTATTCTTCTTCACTGGCGTTGGAAATGAGATCTTGTTCCCTTCCCAACTACCCAGTGTCTCCTGTACTGCGGTGCTCAGTTTGAAGATGAACTCTTCCCACTGGACTGCATTGTGTATGCCTGGCCAGCAGAGGGCACTGCCTCATTTTGTGTTTTTTTTTTAATCCCTACAGGTTGCCTGTAAGTCTGCTGTGGCCTTTTTCCAGTTCTGCATCCTGGCCAATTACTTCTGGCTGTTAGTGGAAGGGATGTACCTGCAGACCCTCCTGGCTCTTACCTTTGTCTCGCAGAAGAAGTACTTCTGGTGGTACATTCTGATTGGCTGGGGTAAGCACCAATTGATCTGCGGTCGGCTGCCCATGATGTGGTTGGTCATTCATCTCCTTGCGTATTTATGTGATTGTTCAAAACTGCCAATATAAAATGCGGAAAGTGGTGCTGACAACTTTAGGGCTTAACTGCTTTCAGTGACTGTTTAACCATTTAAAATTACTTCAAAATTGTTTATGCTGCAAGCGGTTACAATGCAGATTAAATAGAGGGGTCGTTCATTTTTCATTGAGTCATAAAATGTTGCGTTTATCTGGATGTCCTAGGGCATTTGTCTGGTTTTAGTGTCAAAATCTGCATTTTCGCTGAAACTACTGTAGTTTGTAAAGCTGGTACCTGGTGCAGTTTGGCAGGTCTGCTGTAGGGGCCTGTAATACTGTACCTGTCTGTATTTTACTAGCCTCTGTTTACCTCCCTCAGGTGTCCCAGCGGCCGTACTGACGGTGTGGGTGCTCACCCGCTACTTTTACGATAACAGGGGGTATGTACGGGTGCTCCAGTTAGCCGCAGTGTGCTTGTATAGTTTAGTACAGACGGCATTGACTGCCTCATAATCATCCAACCATGCATGCATGCGCATTCAGCACAAAGTTAAATCAGAGACTGTGATATGAGTTGTCATGTGGGGATTCTGTTCAGAAACGGGGGTAAGAATAGAGAGGTTTGAAGGTCTAAAATGTGAATGATATGAAAATGTAATGGACTGGTCTGTGTTATTGCAGCTGCTGGGACGACACGGAGAAGGAGTTCATCTGGTGGATCATCAAAGGGCCCATAACTGCATCGATTCTGGTGTGTGTGTGCGTGTGCATGTGTGTGTGTGTGTGTGTGTGCGCGTGCGTGCGTGTGTGTGTGTCTGTGTGTGTATGTGTGAACTCAGTGCATAACTGAATCACTGCTGATGACCCTGTGTATGTGTGTGTATGTCTACATACTTGTTTGTGTGGATATGTGTTTGCATGAGTGTCTGTGTGTGTGTGTTTGTATGTGTGTGTGTGTGTGTGTGTGTGCGCGTGCTCTGCACACAGTTACATCACTGTTACAGCACTCCCACTTTGACTCTTAATACTCAAGACTAGTCACGATGTGGTAGTCAATATCTTGTAATAACCTCCAGTTATTATTTGCAGTAACCTCCAGTGAAACATAAAATACATGGTAGTTTGAAACTATGGGGATATCAACATGCCATACTTTAGCAATAACAGAAAGAGATATGACCTCAACATATTTCACATACAGATAAGCTGCAATTTCACTGGAACAGATTAGAAGGTCTTTTCTTTACACGTAAGTATGGGAGTAGTGTTTACAGTTGTTGTAGTGGAATGAGATCTCTCCTCAGTGACTGGTCATGAAGGTATGGACAGGTCTCGGCACATTCTTTCATCACAAATTTTAAGACTCTGACAAATGGCAGAAATTTCAAAAATGCAATTACCTTATGAGGTTATGTTTTTGCCTCCGTTTGTTTGTTTGTCTGACTGTTAGCAGGGTATCTCAAAAACGGTTGCATAAATTTTAACCAAACTTAGCGGGATCTTAAAGTAGCACAAGAGCAACAAGTAATTACATTTTGGCATATCTAGGCCAAAGTACAGCTGAGATATAGGCCAGTTCAGTTCAAATCCAGCTATGCTGGCAGAGGTATGGGCTCTCGCGAGTCCAGCTCTAGTTGCCTTTAACCCTTTGAATGTCAAATACATTTTCAAGGAATTAAAAATGTAGTTATCCTGAGCTGTTGAAAACCTATCATGTGGCAACTTGTTTAAAAGAGGTCCCCTGCGGGAGCTCTTTTAAACAAGTTGCCACATGATAGGTTTTCAACAGCATCTGACTTTAATATCTTACATCATTGGGCAACTATAGTTGCACACGGCGCTGAAAGGGTTAAATTTGAAAAGCTGCTTAAGATCAGGATATGCAGAGCTGTGCAGGTTTCCTCCTGAGTCGCATGAGCACATCTCCAGCTCCGGTGGGTTATCAGGTGTGCACAGCATTTTCCTCATACTCTGTTCATTTACAGGGAATGATATATTTAACCCTTTGACACCCAGCTTTTACAAAACTAAACACGATAGCTCTGCCCAAGTTAATTAAGACCAGATATCAGAAGTGCTCAAAGAGTCTCATTAAATTCTGAGTTAACCATAGCATTTCATGGTAGGAATTAATAAACTTAAATGTTGCTTATACATTTCAGCGCAGGTTGGAAGAAAATTTATTTACAGCAAAGTGCAATAGATTTCACATATTGAGAGCAAATATTCAGAGATACATGATGAGTTTAAATTAGAATCTTTGCTGAAGTCCTTGATTAGTAGAATCACGTGTGTAACTGCTGAGTTGGAATGAAAACCTGCTCCCACATCGGCCCTTTGGTGATAAGATTGAGGACCCCAAGGCAATTGAAAAACACAGGAAAATCCGTACTTAGGCAGCGGAGTCAATTAGCATAATACGGCAATTTCCGTAAGGGTTCATTAGAAACTCCTCCATTGGAGTGTTTCAGGATTATAACAGCATGAAAACAGGGAAACTAACTCAAATGCTGTAGCACCTCTCGGTGTTTATAATAAGCTGGTTTGAGGAAATATTTAGTTCACTGCTTTTTTAAAATTTATTTATTAACCTTCATTTAACCAGGTAATTAGCCCTCTTTCACAAGGGAGACCTGGCTAATGAAGGCAGCAACACACGTCTATAACACAAAATTAAAAACAATATACGCAACACTGAGAGGCAAAATGGAGCAAAGTACAGAGCAGAAATACAAATAATAAATAGCAATCATATAAAACGCTAATTTTGTGATGACACTGACGACAATTAAGTGCCCCAACACTGTCCTATTGATTCACACTCAAGTTCCTTTAAAATCAAACAGAAAGCATAATAAGAAATTAATTCTGGCAATTTAAAATCTTTTTGGAGGGTGTTCCATGTAAAAGGGGCAGCAAATTTGAATGCTCAATGCTCTGTAATTGCAATTAGTTCACCCAAATACATAAATAAGCAATATAAGCAAGCTGTTTTCAACAAACTAAAGATTCAAGGGGCAGGACTTCGTGGAAACCTCCCAGACTCTGTAGACCTGACATAACAAGAAAGATAGAAGGTGATCTGAAAGAAATGAAGTATTTGTATTGTAGACAAGAGCAGGTTATCTCAGGTAGGTGGTCGTTTGGAAGTTCCCACATAAATTGAGACAAACTGCCTTATATTTTCTATACATTGGCTGCGATCATCTCAGGTTTGCTATTTTTACTCATCAAAGGATGGTGCCAAAATGGCCGGAATTTCGGCTTTTTTTTTTTTGGCAGAAACCAATCTCATCAGTCAATATCAGTGCGAATCACTGAGCATTTTTGGAATTTACTTGTTTACTTCATACTACTCACTACATACTGGACACTACATTGTATTCTTCATTGTAGTGAACAATGTTGTTCCTAGTATCTGTCAATTGTCATGTTTGCACCTTACAGTTACATGACCGGCGGGGTATTTAGGTCCCCTGAATCTCATTGACCACTTTGCATTGTGGGAAACAGCACCCCACAAATAATGCTCAGGCTGTGCGCTGTGAAATTCTGCCAGTGGGGAATTTCATCCAGATATCCTCAGCATACTGGTGAATTTCATGTTGGCTGCACAGTCTTTATTACCTGGTACTTTTGACCATTATGAGTAAATAGGTAGTACGGAGTAGGCGATTCCGAACACGGTCACTGGCGCTGTAAGCACTCTAAACTCCAGCAATCATCACTGTTGCAGAATCTCTACTTCAATAATTTGTTTATGCTGGCGTATGAACTTTGTTTGAACATGGACCCACTACTGAACCAATATTTACCCATCACATTTTAATCGCTGGTTTGGTTACGGATTGAGCACTGCTTGAGACCCATGATTTAATTACACCTCAAATCCCAGTCTTTGTTGGTCGTAAACCCTGACAGTATTTTGGAACCATGCTTTAATGGCATGTTAAATTTTTGTTTTGCTCTTCGCTGGTCATGGACCCAGTGTTTGGGCATCATGTAAATTTTGTGTTTTTGTCATTGTGAGCCATGCTGTTAAGGTATTTTCTTTCTTTCCCCTTTCAAGGTGAACTTCATCATATTCATCAACGTGATTCGCATCCTGGTGCAGAAGCTGAAGTCCCCTGGGGTGGGGGGGAATGACACCAGCCACTTCATGTGAGTTCAGGACACTCTTAAAGGGATTCCTGTGCCCTGGGCTTTTCTGTGATCGGCTTGATTTCCTGCATCGCTTTTGTGCGATCCCTATCCATCCATTTTTCTGTCATCAACTTATCCTCCTGGATTGCACTTTCTGAACCCTATCATTGACATTTCTGTGATCAGTTTGCATCCCTCTTTCACTTTTCTGTTAACACTATCCTTGCACTTTTCTGTGATCAGCTTGCTTTCCTGAATTGTTACGGAGATCCTTTTTGACATCCAACTGAGTCGCTGAACAAATTTATGCTAACAGTGTGATTGGTTCAGGTCGGACCAGTCATCAGAACAACCCAATGGTGGGAACATTTCCCAACAGCACAGCAGCTTGCCATATTAGCAACTTACATACATCTCTCTACATGGCTCTGGTTCCAGCTATGTAAGTTGCTAGCATAGTTAGCGACTGACCTTTTGGGAAACATACCTGGGGACTGTTGGAGCCAAAAAGCAAACCGATCGGTCAGAGCTTCGGTTTAGTTGGGTTACTCGAGTGCTGCTCAATTCGGTAATGAGGATTAACTTGGAAGCTGTTTGGTTTATGCTGATAAGTTTGGACCCAGATGTGCTGCCCACCAATTCGTTCATCCGTTCGTTCATTCATTCATTCATTAACTTGTCTTATTCCTGAAAAACTTTGGGGGTTGGAGAGGGGTGAAGCCTATCCCTGTATTCTATAGGCGAGGGGCAGGAATCTACCCTGGACAATTTTCCAATCCAATGCAGGACACACAGACCTGTGTGTATGCTGAGTTCAAATCAGATGACTGCAAAGGACTGCAAAAAAGTTGGCGCGGGGGCAATTTAGGGTGAAATGTGACAAGTTACGAAAATAAGGTGATGTTAAACAGTGAGCTAATTGTGTAACAGTCTAAAAAGAGCCTCCAAAAAAGGCCTAGTTCCTCAAGAGCGAAGAACTGGAGACTCTAAAATTGCCGGTGGGTACAAGTGTTTCAGTGAATGGTGCCTGGTACCTGCGATGGATTGGCAAACTGTATAGGATGTGATCTTCCCCCTCTATTCCTGCTCCTCTGTGACCCTGACTAAAACATAAGTGGGTTGAATAACGAAGCGTTTGTTGGATGTATTTTCCATGAAAATGAGCTCTCCTTTCTAACAGGCAGATTTATGGAAATCTCATTAATGAGCACTGACCTCATTAAATCAACTAATTTTTTTTTTTTTTCACGATGAAGAAGATAAATATGATCTGCAAACGCTGGGAATGCGTTCTGTTCTTTTATGAGAATATTAGTAGAGTTGTTGCCTTCATGTGGTTTCGAATGACAGAGAGTCCACTGATAATTCAGTGCAAACTGATTATACACAGCATGAAAAAAAATACAAAGCAACATTTGAAATTATAAATGGATGCCATTAAGTGTGGTTAAGGACAACACAACCTGCTTCATGGTCTTGTCAGACTCCCCTGCACACCAGGGAGGTGGGATGTTTATGGAATACCTGCCATTCCTGCTCACTGTTGTGTAAAGGGCACTTTGGCGTTTCACTTTTTTTTCACAGGCCGGATAAATGTGCTGGTTTTTACTGTGCTGATTAGCACGCGCGTCTAATGATTTTCCATTAATGCCTCTTTTCTGTTGGTTAGTTTTTATTTGGCAGTCGAAGGAGACTATTTTTATAGCGGAAATGTTTCATGTGGAACGCGGTCACAAATATGGAGCAGCGCTGTGGACGAGCTCCGCGTCTACACTGACAGTCTCCTGCCCCAATAACACACACTTACGGACACACATGCTAAACCAACAGGTGTAACATGCTAAACCAGCACATGTACCACTCTACTGTAAAAGAGCACAAATTGCATGCTAAACCAACACATGTTACATGCTAAATAAGCATAGTTACATGCTTAATCTACACGTTACATGCTGAAAGAACTCATGTAGCATGCTAAGAATTTCAAAAAATGCCTAAACAAGTAACGTGCTAAACCAGCACATGACCCATGCTAATAAAACACAAGTTACATGCAAAAACAACACACATAACAAACGCATACTAAACAAACATGCACTAACCCTTATCTTATACATGTAACATGCTGAACAATCACGTGTAACATGCCAAAAGAACATATGGAGCATTCTAAACGAACAAATGTAACATAAAAAATGAACAAGATTATGGTAAACAGACACATGTAGCATGATTAAAAAAGAATAATAGTAATTGTGGCATGCTGTGCAGAAAAATGTTAATGGTAAATAAAGCAACAAGCTCCGCACAAGCAGATACAGAGAAACAGGAGTAAATAAACATTGAACTGGAAGTGACCTGTTTAACATTTGGGGCCAAAGTTTTTGGACAGCTTCCCTGCTTGGAAGCCCTGGGGGGCGTAGTCCTTTCCCAGAATGCACTTGTCCTGGTTTCAGCTCTGATCTGTCTGAACAGACAGGGAGCCATCTTAGAATCCCAAGAGCCTCTGCTGATTTTACTAGAATGTTCCATTACCATATTTCAGTTTAATCTCACATTAGAATGTGGCATATAGTGTCTGCAGCTCACTCCCAGTGTCCGTAACATTAATCCTACCGATCCGCAGCCAGAAGTCTCATAACAATAAATATGAGTCTATTTACGGATAATGGGTACGAGTGTTAACTGTCCTGTAGTTAGATAAGTTAGCTACATTAGATATTCAGTAGTTGCAGATACAATACACTGGTTCCTACTCATAAAATCTCTTTCCCTTGGTTCCCACATTTCACTTTTGTCCAGATATTGACAATGGCAATTTTCTCAAGCAAAAAGAAAATAGTTGCTTTTTGATGGTAGAAAAGATATAGATGCTCATATATTGGAGATGTACAACATTAGCTGTTCTCACTGTGCTCGGTAAAAGCAGGCGTAATTGCTGAGGTAGACGAGCTGCTGTAAAAGGGCCGTAAATAATAACCGAACTGTATTACTCTCTGCGGTAATTTGCTGCTTTCCTGCAGGAGGCTGGCGAAGTCCACTCTCTTACTGATCCCGCTGTTCGGCATGCACTACACTGTCTTCGCCTTCCTGCCGGAGAACACCGGCGAGGCTGCGAGGCTCTACATCGAACTCGGCCTCGGCTCCTTCCAGGTATGCCAAAACATGTCCCCTCAGTGTGCCGTAGTACACCGCAGCTTACCGTACTACAAACCCCAATTCCAATGAAGTTGGGACGTTGTGTAAAACATGAATAAAAACAGAATACAATGATTTGCAAATCCTTTTCGACCTATATTCAGTTGAGTACACTACAAAGAGAAGGTATTTAATGTTCAAACTGATAAACTTTATTGTTTTTTTTTTTTTTTGGAAATATTCACTCATTTTGAAAACCAACATCGAATGCCTGTGACCATCGGTCCCTCAGGCGGCACTGCATGTTTTTATTCATGTTTTACACAACGTCCCAACTTCATTGGAATTGGGGTTTGTATAATAATGGATGCAGCATACTACACCATGCCATAGCCTTGGGTCTTCTCACTATGGCAAAACAACTAGCACGGTTTATCATACTATATCACACCTTTCCATACAATGATAACACATAATGCATACTACACAATGACATACTGTAACCTTGTGTCTTCTTAAGTATGGTATATCATTTACAGCAGTGTACTATAATACACCACATCTTTCCATACCATAGTGACGCACACTGCATACCGGGCCATTCCATAGCTTTGGGTGATTCTTGATACAATATGATGTGTTTCACAGAGTACCTCGCTACGCTACATTTGCTATGATAACACATTCTGCGTACTTTACCATACCATAACCTTTGGTCTTTCTCACTACTTCACACCGTCAAATTCAGTGCACCATAGTTTACTATATACTGTACTATAAACTGTATAGCATATAAGACCAAATTATAAGATACTATGCCATAAAATACTACATGATGTCAAGCAGGACCACACTGTAGTGTTGTTCACAGTATATCACGCTGTATCATATCAAGTATCACATTAAGGGGTTTCTCATCTTTGTATTTTATACACTGCAATTTGGGCTGTTTCCTCACCAGAGATAATGATGTGTTGTTGTGATGCATTTCTGGTCCGAACTCTGAAGAACAAAATGGTGCCAGTTTAATTAATCAAATCTGCAAGCCACTTCAGACGGACCAGTGAGCACAATAAACCCATGTGCGAACAAAGACTGAGAGATATCAACAGGAGTAAAACCACTGTAGATTGAAAGTGGGTTTAACTAAAACAGACAAGTCATTAATTAGAGGCGAGGTGGATAAATGTGTGAGTCGCGGTGTATGAGAAGGCTCTCCTGTGTTCCAGGGCTTTGTCGTCGCTCTGCTCTACTGCTTCCTGAACGGAGAGGTAAAAGAGCCCGCTTTCTTTGATCACCCATCATGGCCGCTGTTAGTTTTACCCTGTTCGTTTCTGGGCTTGGAGCTCCGTCTTACTGAAACACAGAAGCAGGAAGTCCAGCGATCAGAGAGTCAACGTCTTGCCACGTATTTATTCCACCAAAAAAACATAGCTTGCTTATTTTGCCAATTAATCCTACCTCCTGGCTGAGGTTGGCTGTTCTAATTAGTACAAGTCCTCCCTAGTATTCTGTACAACCACCACCCCCCTCTATTTTTTTGCAGCCCCTCAGTCAGTTTTGAACTATTTAGTCGAATTAGCTGGCTGAACTCATGGGAGTATTTAAAACCAGCGGAATTTTCATCCCGACTCGTCATATTGTGACGCTACCTGTCCAAATGTCGATATTCCGGGAAAAAGGAGGTTTTTGGCGTCCTTATTTGACGCCTAGGGTTAGAGTTCGGGTTAAGGGTTAGGAGTTAGGGGGTAGGATTTGTTTTAAACTGGTGTCAAATACGGACGCCAAAAGCATTTATCGTTGTATTTCGACGCTTTGTCAGGTAGCGTCACTATATGTCGAGTCGGGATGAGACTAGGCTCTTAAAACATGGCAGGAATTTTATTTTATGACCCCTGGAATTTCCATGTCTAATAAGCAAATCCAAATGGTTGGAATGAAATGTTAACGTTCCAGACTTGGGTTTTTCGCATCAGGCTGAGACTGTGCATGTGCAGTGTCAGTAAGGGGTAGGGAATCCTGTCCCTGGAGAGCCATAATACTGCATGCTTTAGATGTCTGTCTGCTCTAACACACCTTATTCAAATGATTGTAGCTTGTCAAGGGCTTCACAAACAGGAAACATTTTGAATCAGATGGATTAGAGAAGAGAGACATAGAGTGCCACAGTGCCGTGGCTCTCCAGCTGCAGGGTTTCCTACCCTTAACCGACATGGTCAGGAAGTTGCAGTGATGTTCCCATGGCAACTGAGGGGAAACGTTGCTTTAATCCTGACAGAATGTTGCGGTGTTGCTGGAAAAAAAAAAAAAAAAAAAAAACAGGAACAGTATGTTAAAAGAAGCTACGGGGTTTTTAATGCTTATGAGACTTAGTGTGAGCTTGAGATGAGGAATTGCGGTTATATGTTTATTTTAATGTTATGGACAAAGTTGATCCACTATACAATTTTATAAAAAGTTGGGACAGAATGGAAAATGCAAGTAAAAAAGCAAAGATTTGAAATCATCTTTGACCTGTATGAATTGGAAAGCAAGTAATAGTACTTAATTTCTTTCTTTTTTTAATACATGCTCATTCTGAATTTGAAGCATGCGACACGTTTCAAAAAAAGTTGGCTCAGGGGCGATGTAAGACTTGGAAAGTGTTTGAATGCTGAAAAACCAGGAGTACATGAGTTTAACATGTGACTCTATAATGCTCGGATATAAAAGGAGCATCCACAGAAAACCCAGATGTTTACAAGTTTATAAGTGATTGAGGCTCCCCACTTTGCATTGAGTAATCACACAATTTAAAAATGACCTAACACCCAGTACAGTCTACATGCTATTAGATATTAGTCTCCCAGTACAGCGCATGATATTATTAGAATATTTGTGGAGTACGGATACATTACTCCGTAAAGGTGAAGATTGAAAATCAGTGCTTAGGGCGCCTTATCTGCACAGTCGGTCAGATGACACTGATTTCAAAACCAACATGCTTTAATGACTAGTACACATGGGCTGGGACAAATTTAGAAAACCTTTGACTCCATTCCTCATTGCATTCACAAATGCTTGTGAAGGCTGTACAACACACCAAGGAATCTGTATGGCCAGAAATGCTGCCATCTTCTCTGGGCTTGAGCTCATTTGAAATGGAATGATTCACTCTGGAATCGTGTTGTCGTTGCACCAGCAGCCTTGAAAAGTGGTTATTGGTAGTAATAGATGTTGCATTTACGTGGCCAAAGAAGAAGAGGACTTTCCCAGTTGTTACCAATGTCTTTGTATGGGGGTGAGTTAGTGCCCATGGCATGGGTAACTTAAATGTTTGTGTCATTACAGTTGATGCTGAAGGACACATATGCATTTTGGAGCAACATATGCTGTCTTCTAGGTGACATATTTTCAGGGATGCAAATGTTTATTCCGACAAGAAAACGGCAAGCTACATTTTGCACGTCACAAGACAGTCCAGCCTTGTCTCCCATAGAAAATATTTAATGCTTGAAGAAGCGATAAAAAAGACAATTAACCCTTAGAGCAGTATTTCTCAAACTCGGTCCTGGGGGACCCCCGTGTATGCTGGTTTTTGTTCCAACCACAATGGCAATCTCAGTATTTTAACAAGATGTTAATTATCCAAACTAGGAGCTTATACTGTGGGATTACTTAAACTCTTAAATCACATCATGCCAGGATTGTTTATGTTTGCAATGAAAAATTTATCCTCTGTGGGCATTAGCACTCGCTGGATTAAATTTCAAACAGTTAATTTCAATATGCATGAAGAAAGGTAATCTATAACCAATGCAATTAAAGACTGAGGTCAATCAGCAGGCTCTTAATTGGTATGTTCACCTGGCCTTCATTCCTAACCGTCAAGAAGATAATGAAGAATGCAATAAAACGCCAATGACAATGAGGCCCACCAGTTTTGTGGTGAAGCATCAGGAAAAAAATAGCCAATTATTGCATATACAGCAATTAACTGAGTTACCTGTTATGTCATTAATTTGGCAAATTAATCTTATTGTTCTGTTACCTCTTTGCCTATAGTGCAATGAGCACAATGTAAAATTGGTCATCTTTGGGACATTGCAAAGCTATGTTTGGCATTTTGAGGATTAAGATGGTAAATTACCTCTCTGAAGATCAAAAGCACCTAATTAAGAAAACTAACAGCCTGTTGAAATCCTGGAATTGCAATTGTGGTTGGAATGAAAACCACCATACGCAGGGGTCCCCCAGGACTGAGTTTGAGAACCACTGCCTTAGAGCGCTGAAATAAATTTTTGAAAAATATAAGTTTCATTATCTTGTGCTGTTGAAAACCTATCATGTGGCGACTTGTTTAAAAGGGAGCTCTTTTCAGCAAGTCGCCGCCTAATAGGTTTTCAACAGCTTTGATTTTGAAATCTTACATCATTTAGTAACAATATTTGCATTTCGCACTCTAAGGGTTAAGTCCCCAGCCGTCTGAGCAGCTGAAGACGGAAATCATGGCAGGCTGTGGAAAAATGCTTCAAAACAGGAACAATCGGCATCCTCAGGTCCCCAAATGATTACTCACAGAGCCACAGAGCTGTTGAAATGAAAAGTGATGTAACGCAGAGGTAAACATACCCACTTCTCGACTTTTCTGGAATGTGTTGCAGGCATAAATTTCAAAAGAAAAGCAACAAAGTACAGGAGGAGAAAAACATTAAATATCTTGTCTGTCATTGTTTTCCATGTATTGCGCGTCAAGGTTGATTTACAAATCAATGTTTTCATTTTTTATTTGCACTTTCCATACTGTCCCAACTTTTTTGGATATGTGGTTGTGGTTTTTCAACTAAAGGTGCTAACTTTGTTTAAATGTGGCAGAAACCTTGAATTATTTTGTGCTATCATATGAAGAGTGATCACATATTTTAATGCCTCTGAAATGTTCCTCAAAGTTTTTCTGGTGTTAGCCGATTGCAGAAATGTACTTTAAAATACTGTGCAAACATTTATGAAGTGTTCTGCATTGTTATTCAAGCGCACCGTTAGCCGAGAGCAATGATATTGTTGATTGAGTATTGCTTAAATGTTTATGAAGCATTGGGCCCTGCTATTTGAGCATTAGCTTACGCGTTAATGTTATTCAAATGTTGTAGAAACGCTGGTGGTGTCTTCCGCCCTGCTGTCAGTACTACCCGAGAGCGCTGATGACGTTTTAATATTGCAGGAACATTAGCGGTGTGTTCTGTGCTGTCAACCAAGATCTCTGTTGTTGCAACATTGCAAGAATGTTGATGGAGCATTCCGCTCTGTTATCTGAGATGTTTAATGTTGTTCAAACACTACGGGGATGTTGATTGAGCGTTATGCTGTATTGCCCGAGACCTCTGATGTCGTGTAAATGTTGCAGGTACGTTGAGGAAGTGTTCTGCTCTGTTACCCGGGATTTCTGAAATTAGTTAAAACATTGTGGGGATGTTGAGGAAGTGTTCCATTCTGTTGCTCGAGATCTGAAACGTTGTTTAAACATTGCAGGGATGTTAACTGAACATTCTGTTGTGTTACTGGAGGTCGCTGATATTTTGTGAACACTGCAGGCATGTTGATGGATCTTTCCGTTCCATTACCCGAGATCTCTGATATTCCTCTAAACGTTGTGGGGACGTTGATGGAGCGTTGGTGTGCTGTTGCAGGTGCAGGCGGAGATGAAGAAGAGGCTGTGGAAGTGGCAGATGCAGGGGTACGTGAGCTTCACTAAGCGACGCAGAGCCCTGTTCACCGAGGGCAGCACCGTCACACAGATCTCTGTACTGGAGAAGAGCAGCCCCAAAGAACAGCCATCTGAGTGTCAGCACAGTGTCTGCTCCACCTGAGTGTGTGTGTGTGTGTGTGTGTGTGTGTCTGTCTTTTTGTGTGTGTGTGTGTGTGTCTGTGCACATTTACATGCTTGTTTATTTATGTGTGCATGTGTGTGTGTGTGTGAGATCTATGCACATGTACATGCGTGTTTGTTTTTGTGTGTGTGTGTGTGTGTGTGCATGATCTGTGCACATTTACATTCTTGTTTGTGTGTGTGTGTGTGTGTGTGTATGATCTGTGCACATGCATGTTTGTTTTTTGTGTGTGTGTGTGTGTATGATCTGTGCACATGTACAGGTTTGTTTGTGTGCGTGTGTGTTTATGATTTGTGCACATGTACATGCTGGTTTGTGTGTGTGTGTGTGTGTGTGTGTGTGTGTGTGTGTATGATCTGTGCACATGTACAGGTTTGTTTTTGTGTGTGTGTGTATCTGTGTGTATGATCTGTGCACATGTACATGTGTGTTTGTTTTTTGCTTGTGTGTGTGTGTATGTATATAATCTGTGCACATGTACTTGCATATTTGTTTGTGTGTGTGTGTGTGTGTATGATCTGTGCACATTTACTTGCTTGTTTGTTTGTGTGTGTGTGTGTGTGTGTGTGTGTGTGAGTGTGTGTATGATCTGTGCACGTGTACATGCTTGTTTGTTTGTGTGTGTGTGAGTGTGTGTATGATCTGTGCACGTGTACATGCTTGCTTGTTTGTGTGTGTGTGTGTGTGTGTGTATGATCTGTGCACGTGTACATGCTTGTTTGTGTGTGTGTGTGTGTGTGTGAGTGTGTGTATGATCTGTGCACATATACATGCTTGTTTGTTTGTATGTGTGTGTGTATGATCTGTGCGCATGTACATGCGTGTTTGTTTGTGTGTGTAATATGTTTGTGATGCCTATGCGTCTGTATGTGCTTACATGTGTGTAGGCGTGTGAGTGAGGGGTGCATGAATGTGTGCAATGTATCTATGGAGGAGGAGAAAACATCAATGAAAATCTGCTGAACTCTTTACTCTGTGGTGTCTCTCCGTAACGAGTCGTAAGAGGAACTTCTGATGGCCTTTGGTACCATAACAAAGCCTCTGATCAAACAAGCCTCTGTCGAGAGAATCTCACTGTCTCAGCAGTCAGAAAGTTCTGGAAGTCTCAGATCGTTCTGGTCATGGACAAGTGTGCAGTCTCATAGCCGGCACTGGTATTCTCTGTTTGTTTATCTCTCCAGGCTAGTTTGAGCAAGAATGGCATTTGGCACAAAATCCTTAAATGTATCAGACCTTTAAGGTATGCCCCGTGCAATAGGATATCATGATCATGATTATAATTTTTTTTAACGGAAAATCAAAGGATAGCTTTGATTCGAGGTATTTTCATTTTTTTAAATCTGTTTTTCCTTTAAAGCTGCTTGTTTTGGCAGAAGCGCTAACTTCCAAGCTGCACTAGATATAAATATTAGTGGGTGCAATCACGAGGGTTGATAAAAGAGCCCAAACATTCGAAAGCATGTGGAGGACGTCGACAAGAGAAGTCCTTTTGCTTTTCAACTTTAAGTTAACGGAACAGCGTTCTTAACTTGGCACTATCGCGACATGTGCATGCATGAATCTTTGCTCCAATCTAGAAATTATTACCCTTACATTTTCAAGACGTGAAGAATTTTGAGGTTCTTCGACGACTGAGTGCTATTCGTTGCAATCCTTGCACTCTAGAATCTTTCAGCTGTTTTATCATTTATTTTGTTTATTGTATGGCATTTTTGAGCTGTTATTCTTGTTTCAGAGTGCTAACAACATATTCAAGAACTCTACTTCCTTGTTTATGATTTTGCGTTCTTGTAAATTTATTTATCGGATGGAAAGCTATAGCTGATTTGAATTTTCATTTTTGCACGGTTTTGACCTGGTATCACCACAGCAAAGAGAGTGACACTCGATATTTTATTTCCTTCACGTGGGCATCACTGATGGCTTTGTCCTGCTCTCTTTGCAGAGAGCTCGCACCTGTTAGAGATCGGAGTTGCTTATGCCCGTGATCCACGTAAGATTTTAAGGCCTCCGATTGTCCCGATTCTCCCCTTCCGGCCAGTTACAAGCGATTACGAGTGGAAATTTCTGTTACGCGCGACACGTAGGTGGATCATGACTTCCGACCTGTTCCGACCCTTCGCGTGAATGAGACAGGTTCCGACTGGATCGGATCATGCGGATCCCTCTTCCGACTAAATCAAACCAGTTTGATTTTGTCGGAAGGTATGAGTTGTCGGAAGGACGTGGGAGTATCGGTTTGTCAAGTGCAAACTAGGTGGCGAATATTTCCACTGTAATTAGCCAATTAGAAACCGTGTACAAAAACAACCTCCATCATTATTGTTGATGTTGGCAAAAATCAATCAGAAGTGCTCGCAGTAGTGGGTCATGGGATAAAATTTTTTCCCCGATCACTCCAACTTTCTACGATTGTTTGCGCGAGTTTCTGATGGTTCCCGGCGCTTCCGAACGCTTCCGACTGGCCATGATCACTTGAGCGCGGAAGCCTTAAAAGCGTAAGTGGATCACAGGCATTAGTTCCCACTGTTGTGCACTCCGTTACGAATGCCACGATTGGCCATTCGTAGCTGATCGTGGAACTTCTCTGAAGCTGCTTTCACACCGGACGCGAAACAAATTTTTCGCACGACAGATTACATTCAAAGTCAATGCAAAGACGTGAATCGCGTCTTTGCATTGACTTTGAATGTAATCTGTCGTGCGAAAAATTTGTTTCGCGTCCAGTGTGAAAGCGGCTTAAAATTTCAGGTTTGGATAGGAGGTGATGCGATAATCACGATTGACAATTAATCATGTTGATCGTAGGAAATTTTTGAACCGTCCAAAACTTTTCTACATTCAACACGATTGCCACGGCTGACCTCAAGATCTGATAAGATCTGATAGGATTACCACGATTACACCATGATTAAGACCACGATTTCAATCGTGCCGTGAATCGTGATAGTGGGAACCTAGCATAAGGTAATAATGTCTTTGTTAGTTTTAACTTTGCAATGAGCTTAGCTGAAACTGCTAATTTTTCAGCAATCAAAACAACTTTACTTGAGTTGTCTCCTCTGGAATCTTCTCCTAATTCATCACCATTAGTTTGAAGCAAATCTGTATGGTTATTATTATTATTATTATTATTATTATTATTATAGTTAGCGAAAGCTTGACAGCAAAACACTTTCAAAATCCTTTCACACACAAAGTTAAAAAATATCCTCAAGATATCCCCAGTAAATCTTTTAGTTTGTGATCTTTGCAAATCCGTGCATATTATAGTTCACGCATGCACTTGTCGCGACAGTGCCCCTGTAATGGCAGGCACAAACTCCATGCTTCACTCTGAGGAGGACAAATGCGGATGGTGAGACATATTAGACAGTGTGTTGCCTTGATTTACTTCCCACTTCCACCCAAGTACACAGCAATCAATGGGACAGCTGATTGTGTGCAGAAAGAATAATGACTTTACAGTACTGATCATTTTAACATAGATATATTTAATCTGATTAGAATTATTTTCATTCCACATCTGGCTTTATAAAAAAATCTATTTAAAAAAAAAATCTTTAAAAAAGCACCTGATTTTACCTCAGTAATTAATTCTTGAAAAGAATGTGAGGATAAATTTATAAGGATGAATGTTTGGGAAACAAAATAAAATATACTGTTGTCTGTATATTGCTATTTCACTCTTGTCAGGAATCTATATTTAAGAATTTTCTGTAGTGTATAGATCTGGAGCACTAAACTGTAAGGTTTATTTATGTATACTTTATACCTGTATACAAAGTAATGTAAATATCTGTATGATCTACAGTCATGCTTTGCTTTATATTTCAGTTGTGAATTTGAAAACACTCAAAAACTCACACAGACACTCGCAGACCATATTGTTATTATGTAGTACCAGAGAACTATTTTTGTACAAAAATCATGCAGAATGGTTTTGAAGGACCTTGTGGAATAATATTTTACAAGGAATTTAGTTCAGGTCATTACAATAAAGGTTTAAGGTACAGTCTAATAGAGTTGAAGTCTAAGACAAATTTGCTGTAGTGGGTAGTCAAAGTATTTACAGTACATTCTGTATATAGGCAATAGCTTTATTATATTTTTGAGCTATGGTGTTGGATCACACACATGGAAGAAATGTCTGTATACTGCTCTGCAAAGATGTATAATTTTATCTGGTTTGGCTCACTTCATTAACAAACTTGATGTACAAAGTTGAATTGAAATGGAAAAGGACGATGTTAAAGTTCTAATTGTCTGTTAGGGATTATGTTATTGCTCTATTTGTCCTGAATGGCGACAAACTAACATTTGTGAGTGTAATAAATCAGGATTTTTCTTCCTTAATCCAAAGAAGAAGATAGGGTCATTTCAAGAGTGTGTGTTTTGAATGTCAGCGTGAGCATACGTGTGATGTGTCAGTGTGTCTTTGCAGGCGTTTCTGTGAGAGTGTGCACACAGATGCATTTGCTCAGTAAAAAAAAATAAAAATTAAAATAGCGGATTACACTTAAAAAGATTGGGCAACAAGCTGCAAAGTATTTTTGCATTTGCTCGACTGATCAAACTTTTTTTTGGAAGAACTTGGAACTTGAATTTGAGAAAACTAAAAAAAATGTTTTGCAGCTGGTTGCCTCACTTTTTTAAGTTTAGTTAACTTTTTTTTTTTTTTTTGCAGTGTTTGCATGCGTGTGTGTGTGTGTGTGTGTGTCCCTGTAAATAAGAAATGAGTCTTTCTGCTTTAAGTGGGTGAACTCACTGACATACAACGCGACACCTCATTCCATTCAGTGCAGTACTATAACAAAAACACTATGTGATGAGTACATGCAGTATGGATCTGAGATGTACCAGGGAGCTACTCAAAGTCATGCTACTGATCTGCCCCATAGATTCGCAGTGTTAAGTCCAGGAATCACCAAATCTGGGCCTCACATCCCAGTCCAGCTCGAGTTTTCTTTCCTCATGGGTAAGTAACTGAACAGTTGGCTCTTCTGACACCTGACTCCCAAGTAAAGGAAGGGTGGAAAACCAGCAGTTCTTGGATGTCATGGATCGTGATTTGACGCTCCCAAGTTCAGTTAGTCTTTGTGCTCTCAAATAAGCATTTTTTTTTTTTTTTTTGGTTGAAACTTGTCTGCACCCAGTTAATCTTGCAGGGCCCATTTGAGATTGCCTGGAGGAGCTAACCATCCATTTTTAGGTTACTGTGGGAACAACATAATCCTCTGATGAATGATTTATTTTCAGCTGTGTTCCTGCTCTGTGAATGCCCAGCTGCCCATTTTTACAACAGCAAAATTCGTACTCATTCCTGCATCATTCCAGCATCCCTGTTGCTTCTGTCCGTCCCCATAATGATTGGGATGGGAAACAAAGCCAAGACGAAACATCACGCAAATGTTTTATTCAATTTCAAAAACATTTAATTCAGTTTAAAGCCAATATTGAAACCATATACAAATAATAATTAAAAAAAACCATATGGTATATTCATCACACGAACAATGGCATAAAGAGAGAGATAGAAGGAGCGAGGGCAGAGAAAAAGAGGGGGAAGAGAGGAATAAATCTAGGAGAAAAAACATCTAGCGGCAGCAGCAAAGCACTTCAATTGACATTAAAACTTTGCTACATTCAGAGTCTAAGGTACGAAAGTAGGCATCTCTCCTGCAGTCCCCACTGTAAACCATTCAGCTAGTCCAAGCATTCAGCCCTGGTCCAGGACAGCCGGATAGTTTCCATAGTTACTCGACCCTTAATTGATCAGTTAAAGCATTTGATTACAAAATCCACATCACATCTGTCATTTTAGCCTGAATTGGTTGTCGTATTTATGGTGAGAACTAAAATACGGTACTCCCTGCGCCTCACCGGTGACAGGGCTGCCCACTCTGGAGCAAACACTTCCATCTCTGGCCACTGGGTGTCACTGCAGACCACATGCATAAGCATAATACCTATGGCCACCAGGTGTCACTGTCATCCACATATAGCACCCCACAGCCAGAAGGTGTCACTCTTGTCCAGATATTGCACCACAAGGCATCAACTTTATTCTGGTAAGTCACCAAACAGCGATTGACAGCAAGGCTATGTCAGAATCATAGCCCACAACAGAGCAAATAACTTGTATACAACTGTTACATTGAATAGCAGGCATTTACTCTGTTCCAACCATGACCCAAGCCTCAAAATTATTAGGCAGTATCCTACAGCTTGCTAAGGGTCACCAGGTGCCTCCTCCACTTAAATATCACACCTTTTTCTCTCTCGTCACCTGGTGACCCAAACATGTATTCCTGGTCCAAAGTAGAGGCAGAAAGACCACCATCAACATATTCATGACTCCAACAAATAAATATAACTGGACATGAGATCCAACTACCATAACTCAAATAACACTGATTTATACATCCACATGAGTCAGAATCCCTTGCCATGAATCATGAGTCATGAATCCTCTGTACCCATACATTCAAAAACATCTGAGATGAAGAGTTCTCTTTGTGTGCTATATTGGGCATGGCTCAGGATTGGAAAGTAAAAGTTTTGACTGATGTTTTATTTCAATCCCCTGGATTCAGTTCCACGATACAGCCAGGAGGTAGCACTACTTAGCGAAATTGGTTGGCTGAGGTCAGACGTAGAGGAAAAAAAAAAAAAAACACACAACATGGTAGGACTTCAACTTCTTGTCCTCTTTCTGACCTTTCTATCTGACTTTAGAACAGGTGGTGGGATCACCTCATTGGTAGAAAGCAGAGAGCGGCTCAACCAATCACAGTCTACTGAAAGTAAACAACAGAGCTTCACTGTTAGTGGCTGCCAGAGACTTGCTTCTGGGATTCTAGAGGGAATCCTCTCTTCTATAAGGAGAAATATCTCTGGTTCACCATCCCTAGAAGTTATAAAATCAGATGCCAGATCCCCTGGGAATGGGAGCATTGAGGTGTTATCTTTTCATATCAGAAATGAATTTAACCATGTTCCTCTCATTAAAAAGAACATAGCCAGAATGCAAGCACAGTCTAGCACTTGCCAATGCCATACAGACTGCGTCCTTTTACAACACTGTCACCAAAATTATTAGAAGCACAGAGCAAAAATCATGACTATTAATATCTCTTCACTGGCACTGAACACAATTCCATACACAGAACACTGTAATAATAGCTTATTCATTAAATCTGCTTTGCCACTCTCATCTCAACACTTACAGTGACCTTGAGTCTCTATAAATATATTTATTATATGTGAATTTTTTTCAAAACACAGTAGCACGATATAAATCACTACTTTTACTGCCCCTATTTATTAATTTAAACAATCTCTAAATAGAAAGATAACACTTCTATATTGACATCACCGTAGAAAGGAGATTTAAGGCTTTCACCAAAGTACCCTTTTATAACAATTAATTTCCAAGTTGATAGAGTTGGATTTGCTTCACAGCTGCTCAAAGAATGGAAACATAAAATTTTTACTGACAACAAATGACTACCAAAAAAAAAAACCTTAAAAAAAAGTTTGATTGTCATCTCCAGTTAGCAATTTTGAATGGATCCTGCTGACTCTTGAGTCTGAGTCAGTATATGCAGTATGTGCGCTAGTCTATATACGGTATGCAATTGTGTAAATGTGTGCGCAGGTACAGTATGTGCTCGCATGTGCCCACGTCAGCTTATGAAAGTGTGTGTATTTGCGTTATGAAACTACTTCACATTTCGCTGGCGTTGACTTGACCACAATCAGCACAAGATTCACTGTATCTGTGCAGTCACAAAGACCAGAGACTGCAGAGCCCAGGATTTTTACACAGAAGGAAATGCTAGCAAAGTCCTTCAAAGTCAAGCGACACGCTGTAACCCATCAATTTGCGATAAGATGCCACAGCTGCCTGGGTCTGGGGTTAATATCCCTTAAATTTATTCAACAGAGGAAAAGAGCCCAACTTATGAACTGATAAAAACAAAATACCAGAATATTCCATATGAAGATTTTTTTCCCCATTAATTCTTAATCTTAATAGGCAGAGTTGAAATGAATTTGACCCCAGCCAGGCGTGTGGTGCAGAATGACTAAGTAGCAGACTTGCGAGTGCGGATCAAAAACTCATTATATCGCATCCACTCAGCCTGCCAGCGTTCACCACCACCTCCTGTTTTCAGTCACTAAAGACATTACTGGTAACTCATTCTATGTGGTGTCGAGGACTACTTATATTCTGTTTGGTTCATTTATTAGTTCATCCAAATTAGAGGTCGGAAAAGAAGGAAGTAACAAGCCTCTTTTTTAAGTGACAGCATCTTTTAAAAGTTTTAGCTCTGAGGTATTAGTTAGGTAGTCATAAGACTTAAAATAAACCCATATTGATACAATTCTCCAAGATAGAGTAAATTTTAGGTTATGGTTAGATGTTGAAATGCTGTGCTTATGAGCTATTTTCTGCTGAAAAAAGGTTGTTCGGGACCTATTTACAATAGTGAAGATAAAGCTCATTTTTAGGTTGAAATCAACACACTCATACAACAGGCCCAGAAGGCCTTATGACACTGCTCTGTAAATTTTTAGGTGTAAAATCCTGTTCCAGAAAGTGAAGTTATTCATAAATTTGTGTTCCAACCAACAGCATTTGGTAATTAGCACAATGCTTCAGCCTGGAGGAACAATTAATTTGTGATGTCAGCTGGCAGAGTTAATGGGTGGAATAAATATACAGCAGAACTTTTACTTTCTGACCTCAGGACTTTATGACTCTGCCAGTTAAAACGTTGTAATGATTTGTTGACAGCACCTAAGCTGGCCGAGTCTCACAATAGCTAGAACATTCCAGTTAATAGACTGAACCTGGCTTTGCCATTGCTGGCTAGGCCTTGTTAGTTCAGAGAATATGTAAGATGCAAGTGGATAGTAAAGATTGAGGAATGAGCCATTATTCAGCATTCACAATGGCTGATTGGGCAGTAAACACTGGTTTATCATTGGTTGATTAACGCGGTGACGAAACTGAGCAAATGAACGATCCAAGCATAGGGCATTAGTTCCTGTATATCACTTCCTGTATCACTCCTGATTGGCCCTGTTATTTACATGTTTATGTAACTTGGCATTACAATTTCACAAATAACAAATACAAACTGAATATTTTGGCACTTACCCTTTTTTTTTCCTGCTCTACATTTCAGGTCACATGAGATTATAGCTCATCAACTTTGTACCAGAGCATATTTAGAGAAAGTTGAATATTCTTTTTTTTTTTTTCATTTTTATCTGAAATGAACTTTTAAAGCTTCCACCTAAATAATGAATATATAACAAAATTTTAACAGGGATGCATTTAGATTTGACAAGAGAAAGAGCAATTTTGGAGGTGAAATATGCCTGGATCTCAAAATCAACAACATTAAACCCTAAAATTAAAATAATTAGCCAACACATATTTAGTCATTATTTGGAGTAATGAAAATGATAGAATTAATTGCTCATGTACAATATTTTTGTTAAATTTTTACTCAGCTAAAATGAAATTGGGGAAAACATTCTGGGAAAAAAACAGTATTTTGAAGGCATTCTGGTTTTTAATAGTGAAAAAAAAAACATTCTTATTTAAACTTTCATTTGCTTCTTTAAGTAAAGCAAACATCCTGTCTGCCTCTGTGACTGTGTAGGTTCTAGAAGGTTAATACTGATTTTCAGGTGATATGAAGGCACTTTCAGGAGTGCATATGAAAAACGAAACGCAAAGTACTGGCTTAGATTGGGGAGAGGAATCAAACATTCTTCAGTGACATCATCAGATAGTGACATCATCCCACACTGAACAAAAATGCTGGCAAAAGTTGGTTCATATTTATCAGAGCACAAGCCAAAAAAAATAATCAAGGACTCTCTTTCAGTCTCCTGTTGTGGCTAAATGCATAACAAACAACCAAAAAAGAATCAACTGATCAAATAATCTAAAGGAGAATCAGGCAATGGGTCCTAAAAACAGCACTAGGTCTACGCCCTGGAATAAACTCGTCCAATGAGCCGTTGTCACCTCTCAAATGCTCTGAATCTGCCCCGTCTCCCTTTCCATCCCTAAACTCTCACTGAGAGGAGTCGATCACTGGTCCTGGGGTGTGGGAGTACAAAGCAGCTCTTGTAAATCTGTATCCAACAGAAGCCAAAGGCAACTTTGAACATACAGTACAATAATGACAGTGATAGATTTTGTGGGTTATTGAAATTTAGCAGGGACATGTAGACACACACTGTAATACATTCAAAGCGGGTTAAACTTGGAAATGAAAGTTCCCCAACTGCCGTAAAAAATGTGAGTTCACTAAATATGAGTAAAATTAACTTGAAGATAAGCCTTGTTTTAACTCAAAGTTAGTCAAGACAACGGATGACTTGAAGTTTAAATTTCAAAACTTAATAAAATTGCGTTCAATATTTAAAACTTGTCATGACAAGAGGAGTCAAAGATAAGAAACAATTCCAGATAAATTGACTGGGCGATCATGTTTACAGTGCAGTGGCCCACCAGCCCTGTAGTTTCAGCTGTTGGTTAGTCAGTGTGTCTGGTGGTCTGGCTCACCCGTTATTAAAAACAATCCACCACAGGTAACCACTGCTCTTTCGAACTGAACAGACCACACTTATGTGTACACTGAAATGAAGCGACCACGTAGAAAGCAGTCTAAAGAACATCAAAAAACCAGCATTACTCAGAAAAAAAAAAAAAAAAACTCAGTAAATTCACATTATAAACTTCAGCATAATCCCATAAAAGGAAATAAAAATGACCAGAGAGATTTACCAAAATACAACAACGACAACGGCAACATTAACAAAAACTCTACAGATTGGACTCCAGTGGTAGTCGCTTGTTGAATGCGAGTTTTGAGCATCACAGTTGGCACGTAGTATAGAAAGTAGAAATGAAGCTCAGACAGAGAATAGCAACTGTACAATGACACTTCATGAGTATTTCGCTCTAATATTTTGACATGTTTTGTACTAATGGCTGATTAACAAGTGTCTCCACCTCTTCAAAGGCAGAAAAGGCAAAGTCATGCTAGATTTTCTAAGATTTTGGTCTTTTTTTTATCATGGTCATTTTTAGCAAGTCTTTGTATTTCAAAGAAAATTCACTTTTTCACTGCCAAGAAACAGCCTTCCCCAGCTGACTGCTCCAAGACTGGGGTGTCATCCTCTCAATAACTCCTTACTGATTTAAATTCATCCTTCTCTCTTTTTTTAAAGTTTTTATATAGGAAAGTTGGGAAAAGAAAGTTGAATTTTTTTGCTCCCTCTGAATGGTCAGTGTTTCCATTTTCATGTTTATATTTCTTCACTCCAGAGAAAGGTTGAGGCCTTCAGCACCTTAACTTCTACTTCCCTGCCATAAAACAGTGAACAGCAGCCTCAAAAACTGCTTTTTAAAAATTATATTTCTCCTATCTTTTGCCTCTTTAGCCCTCAACACTGTTTCCATCTGCTAATCCCCCAGGACCATTTATTCACCACGTTCAGAGTAAAGTTCCAACAACAATCAATGCAGTGCTGTAGATCATTTTTCGTCCTGCAACTTTTTTACATGTCCAAACTGAGGCGGTTGGAGGCGTCTTCCTCTTTTTCTGACCCGTTGCCGGCTGAAACACGAAGTCCAGCACCTCCTAGTGGCACTGAACATTATTGGCACATCCTGTCGCTCAATAGTATCCTTCAAACTTATTTGAACAAATATCACTGCGTGTCCAGTGTCCATATCGCTCCCCGCAGTCCTGGAACAAAAATACTGCTGACGGGTAACAAATCATTTCCCGCTCCGAAACAAATCAATAGACTCACAAATTAAGTCACTTTGGGGTAGAGGAGGGATTCGTGCAGCATTGCTGCTAGAGAGAGTTGCTCGTTTAATCAACCTAGCCGAAATAAATAAAATTAGATACGTAAAATTCAGCGCAGCGAGAGTCAACCACAACCAACTGGTGCAGTTCAAAACAGGATAAAAACGCAAATGCGTTATACTCTGGTTTCCTCCTCCGAGCCTCTTGCTGCTAGCTCTCACGTAAATTTGCTTTCATCATTCAAACACTGGAAAAGAAGTGGGAACGCGGTACTCCCTGTTTCCAGACATGATGATATGTACACACACAATTAAAAAAAAAAAAAAAAAAAAAAATTCCACTTTTGACATTTTTTTTCTTCTTACTTTCATCTCCTGTTGTTTTTTTTTTCTTTGCGGTTGTTGTTCCATCCAATGCCACTAGAGGGAGAAATCGAGCCTCTCCAGTAGTTCAGCTCCATCGGCTCAGACGAGCACAGGAATGGGGATGAGGAATGTCTCAGTGGGTACAGAGGGATTAAGTTTGTGTGCTTGTGTTGTTTTTGCATGTTTGTATGTATGTACAACATGCATTTATACTGTGTCTGAGGGCGTGCTTGCATATGTATTGTATATAGAGTTTGTGAGCATGTATGTACAGGTCTGTGTATGAGCATGAGTGTGTGTATGTGTCTTTGCTGAAGTGAGTCGATGCATGTATGTGCTTTCATGAGTTATGTTTTAAACAAGTGAGTTTGTGTGTGCATGTGTTGGTACATAAACATGTTGAATAGTGGGACCAACCTTCATAGTCGAGGACTGTTGGGTCCGTGCTCGCATGTAACAGTATTGGATAATAGATACCAGGTTTACTGGCGGAGACAGGAGTGAATTTTTGTGTTTGTACATGTGTTGGGAAGTAGGGACCAGGATAATTGGTGGAACGATGGTATGAACATGCGTTTGTACAAAAGTTAGTATGTGTGTGTATGTTTGCATAAAAGAGTTTCAAGCTAGGTTAATATCCGACGCAGTCGCTAAGGACCCATGGCGGTACACGCCACTGAAAGCTGCATGAATCACTGTGGATCCACCTCTGGCGAGGTTGTGTCGCCTGTTTGCGCGCCTCCTAGATTTTGTGACTCCGGTGCACTCGGCACTTCAAAATGGACAAACGTGAAGTAAGATTAGCTGAGCTGGTGGGAAAATATTTTCCTTGGAAGCTTCAATACGGCTTCCTAGAGCTGTAACCTGATGTTTTGTGAAGAAACTGCAACAGCGAATGTGTCCAGTATAGATGCCTATGTTATGAGCAATAGATATTGGCGACCAGGATTTGTTGAGGGGGCATGTCCAGGCATGTACACACGTGTATGTGTTCAATAGTGTGGAGCAGATTTAGTGGTGCAGGGCATGTCCAAGCAAACTTTTTGTTTATACAAAAAGTGAGTGTTTGTGTATATAAGAGTCAGTTTGTGGGGACCTGGTTTTTGTGGTGCAGGGTGTGTGTGAACGTTTTTATACATAAGTGCGTATGTGTGAGTATATGAGAGTGTTGGGGATCAAGTTTTAGTGGTGTAGGACCTGTGTTCTCTTGTGTTCTGTGTGTTCATACATACATGAGGATGTGCGTGTATACATGAGTGTTGGATTGTGGGGACTAAGTTTTAGTGCTGCATGGTGTTTGTTCATCTATTTATATACAAGTGAGTGTCTGAGTGTGCATCAATCACAGTGTAGAATCAAGGGGACCAGATTTTAGTAGAGCAGGGCATGCGTTCATGTGTGCATACATAAATGAGTATATATTTGTGTGTGTGTATATATCTCAAATTGCTGGATTATGTGGCCCAGGTTTTGGTGGTTCGGGGCATGTGTGTACATGTTCATACATACAGTTAGTGAGTATGTGTGTACATATGGGAGTGTAAGATTCTGGGGACCTGGTTTTTGTGGTGCAGGCGTGTGCGTATGTGTTCATATATATGTGAGTATGCGTGTGTATATATGAAAGTGTTAGATCGTGGGAACCAGGTTTAGTGGTGCAGGGTGTGTGTGATATTTATACAGAAGTGAGCATGTGCGTCTATGAGTGTTGGATTGTGGGTACCAGGCCTTATTGGTGCAGGGTGTGCGTATGCGTTTATACACGAGTAAGTATGTGTTTGTGTGTGAGTGTTGGATTGTAGGGACCAGGTAAAGCGGCGGTGGGGCTCATGTTTGGGCATGTCTGGGCGTGTCCTGCCGCGCGGTCAGCTCAGGTGGCCGGACTCTCGGCCTGCAGGCTGGACATGCGGATCTGGGAGCTGCTCTTGCTCAGTATGGACAGCTGGGTCCCGCCGTTCACTCCGCTGCTGGCCAGTGATGGGTGTCGGTGCTTCAGGTCCACAGTAAAATACCGGTTCACTGTCCAGCTCCTCCATTTCCTCTTTATCTCCGACTGCACCTTCAGGGAGAAACTTGACAAGGTCATTTTTTAAATGTACGCGGATATACTGTAAAGGAACACGACTAATCTGACTCTGCTCTTACTGACCTCTCCTCAACCCCGATACACACACCCATTTCCACGTGGTTCTGTCCAACGGTACAGTTCAAAAGTTTGAAAATTTATTTATTTATTTCTTTACTATAAGTTAATACCTCTATTCAACGAGGTAGCATTAAATAGATTTTTCACATACATAATGTTAGAAATGTACAATTTCAGTTTACTTTAGACCCCTCATATACCTGTAAGTCACTGTGAGTACGCCATTACTCCACAGTAGTAATAACACAGCTTCAGCCAGTTCTTATTTCATTGTGCTAATTGGCTATTTTGGTCCTCGGGAATCCACAGCTATGATATTAAGTGCGGCACGCGGTTTTGCACTGGCATTTATTCACTTCTGTTTTGGTTCAATGAATGAATGAATGGATGAAAATTAATGCTTTATAAATTTGCCTGCATGATTGCCAGCTCACAAAAGCTAGAATGCTGATACATATGAAAGTGTGTAGGAACTCAAGGCAACGTTTGCTTGCAGAGCAAATTCTCAGCATGGCTCAATAACATTCGTAAAATGTCTGTTTTAAGCGGTGGAGAGTTGTGTATTTTTTTGTACATGTACAAACTTCTTTAAAATCACTCTTCACAGACGAAGGCATGTGTGACAGATCTACTCATAACGTAACACAAAAACTTTTACCCCCGTCATGCCTTTACAGAAGCCAAAGCCTTGGGAGTGGTTTTGAATGGACACATTTCCGGGATATTACCCCAGTATTACGCCAGATTGAGCCGATAAACGGATAAGTGAATGATGGGACAGCGATGTGAGTTGGGGACTGGATGATGTGGACAAGCAGGAATTGCTTACCTCTCCATTCAGGAAGCAGTAGAGGACGGCCACCACGAATCCCTGCAGAACCAACACCACGGTGAGTTACGGGGAAACGAGTACCGCGTCACAGGGGAATGAGGAGAAAAACTGCGATTCTCCACAAACTAACCCCCGATAGAGTTCCACAGGCCCCTGAACTGACCCCAAATAGAATTCTATAGTCACATAAACTGACCCCCTTGGAATTTTACAGCCCCACAAAATGCCACACTCCTCCAAATGTGAAAAATTAACCAACCAGAAATGGAAATGGAAATGGAAAGAAATTAGTCACCATTAATGTTTAAAATCTCACGCAAATATGCAAAAGCATACTACCTATTACACATGCTCACAAACACACAAGCATGCACAATCAGGTGCAAACACAGTCTCTCTCTCAAATGCAAGTAGGAAGTACAGGGGAAAATAGGGAGTAAAGCTCCTGGCACAGTGTTTATTATTATTATTTTTTTTTTGTATATAACCATGGTTAAGGACCTAACATCCAAGCTCTTCCTTTTTAAGTTAGGAAAGTTACCTTGCTTACACTAGGCTTGCTTGCACTAGGCTACCCTACACCCCATTCCGCTGTTTAGAGATGGCCACCCTATGAAGTTAATGCAGCTGCACTGGCAGATGTGCGCTGTGCCTGTGCGCAGATGAGGCCCTCACCTGGAAGGAGCCCAGGCCCAGCTCAAACACCAGCCTCTCCCTCTGGCTCACGTCCTCGGGAGAGAAGGCGAACACAGTGTAATGGATTCCAAACAGCGGGATGAGCAGGAGTGTGGAGCGTGCCAGCCTCCTGTCAATAAAACACAAACCACTGTGATGTCACAGAACTCCACCGATTCTGAACACCCAATCAGAGGCAGAGGATGACCCTTCAATGCAAATAAAACTGCAATGGGGATGGAGTACTGAGGTGACTATGTCACTCAAGTGACAAGTAAAAATCCCCATTAATTTTACCCATAAACTTTTTAAAAAATTCACTTTCGAAATACTTCCTGTTATTTTTAAGCCACCGCTGATTTTGGGTTTTGAATCATATTTCCAAGTAACAACACATGGTGTTTTTCAATACCATAATCAACTATTATTTACACTTTTCTTTTTTTTTCCCAACATGCTAACCCCCTTATTAGCCTAAAAACTACATGTCCCATGATCCACATGGTTTGCAAAAGCTGCCAGCACCCTGCTATCTTTGATAGCCTACTTACTGACTAAGCAAGGCTATAAAATCAAGGCAGCCAGGTGAGGTAGCTAGCTATTTTAGTGGCAACACTATGTATTTAGTTAAGCTAACATAGCTAATTATCAAGTTATGAAGCTAGCTAGTGCCAATTTAAACATTTAGCCAATGTTAGTCATCGTAAAAACCTGATACCCAGCAAACTACCAAAAATTCTCCTTGGAGGAGATTACAGTCTCATGCACATCTTTCCTTCAACCTCAGACCTGGGACAGGACTCTAACTGACAGATTTTCATGCACTAAACATAGTTAGCTAAAAGGTGAATTTCACCAACAAAGCACTGACCTAGCTAGCCAGCTAAACTATCACAATTCACTGTCTCCCTGACCTAACACTAGCTAAGAAGCAAATTAATTGCTTGATTGCTGGTTCCACAGGTTTCTGGATGTAGTCAACGGCTGTCAAGCGAAGCGTAAACTTTATGTTCTCCAATTTATGTCTCTGATTACCCTCTGTCAAGTAACAGTCGTAAATATTTGCTGAAACTGAGGTACCCAATTGGCCGGGAAAAAAATCACAGACTATTTGCATATTTGCGTAATGGCTATGTAGTTCGCAAAAATGGACTACAAACTGTACTACAAGTGTAACAGTTGTATATTTTTTGGCAATAAAGTATCTGCCCACTTGCATCTGTATGCCTCATAGGTTACTGTCAGAGCCTGTCTGCTAGTAAATTTAATTCAAATTCGATCAATGCTGCAAAGTGTCCGAACCTCATTGTAAATTTCCAAAGGGATTTTATTTTTTACGACACCAAAAGCTAAGTAGCAGTGATGGAGTAAGCTCAGTACTTTAGTAAATGTCAATAGATTTGTAATGGAGGCGTGACGCTAGCTCTCACTCACAGGTAAATGCTTGACTCGTTGCCTCCAATATCGGGGGACTGCAGCTTCTGAACGAGGATTATGATGATGCCGATGAAGAGCACAAAGTTAATCTGGAAGGGAGAAAATACATCACTGATTTGGCTGCTGAGGGTAGCGCTGTTGCCAGGAGGTCGTGGGTTAGAATCTGGCCTGGGGCCTTTCAGTGTGGAGTTTATACATTCTCATATTTAAAGCCCTATTTCACTCAAGACAAATCATGTAATCATTTAATATTTAAATAATATATGACCAAAATTTTTAGGTCAGGTGCTGGTTGGATCTGCTCTAAATACTACAATATGTATTTACACCAGTGTGTACTACCCTATCTAAAAGGGAAGACCATAAATCTTCCCCACTAAAATGAATAGATACCTAAACCCCCATAGTTCCTTGAGGCAGATCCAGAAAACAGGTGAAACTGCGGTGGCGGAGGGTGTGTTATTGTCTAAGAGCACGCAAGGCAAGCAGCAAAGCAATAGGTAAGAAAACAGGGGAAAGTCCTGAATGTTTGTTCACTCTCTATGACTAATGTATGTTTGTACTTGGAGAGTATATTAAACTAAATTGTGCATGCAATTGATTGATTTAAAAAATGCATACCAATGACAGCTAAACCAATGTAACGGTCAGCTTCCAGCCAGAGTTTCCTGGTTGAAATGGCACGGCGCATTTTTCATGCACTGTTCATGACCACCAAATGATCATTTAAATTATACAAGAGCAGTTCCCGTACGACTGCTGCTTGAGTGATATTGGTGGTTGCAGCTTCCTCTATCTCAAGAACTGCTCAGCCAAACAACTTCAAACTCTTTGCATTTCCCTCAGGTCCTAAGCAATACACCAGCCAAGTTTGAATTTGATCGGATGAATGGCTTTCAAGATATGCAAAGGAAGCACATGCTTACAAAAGCACACAGAGAGAGAATCCTTGCTTTATAGTAAACTTAAACTCATGGACCAGGGGTTTATCATTTAACCTGAATAGGGCTGTGATGGGTTTTCATTTACACCGGATAAGTGCTGCCCAATTCAAGAATTTAAATAGCTCCTTTAGGAGCCATTTTGAAGCCCACTAAAAATTCTCATGACGTTTTATTGTGCAACGTAGGTTTTGAATTTGAATTTTGTTCTTGAGTTTGTGACTTTTATTTTGGAATGACCATAAGGGGTCAGCAGCGCCATTAAGGGTGCTTTCACACCAGACCCCGAAGTTCAGTTTATTTGTTAAGTGTGAACACTAGTGTACAGTGCTCGGGCACGGTACGCAAGTCCGCTTGGAAGAGGTGGTCTCGGGCACGGTTCATCTGTACTCGTACCAAATGTGAAAGCACCCATACTTCAGCATGGAAGTGGACTGTACATGACGTCTTAACTATTCAGCTCTTTTGTTATAACAAACATAGTGACAAAAGGATTTCTCTGGTCAAATGAAGAAATTAAATGCTTGCTCGAAATTTGGACAGACAAAAACATACAATCATAAATGAATACTGCACAAAGAAACGTGGAGATTCATGGAATAATTTGCAAGTATTTATATTTTCATTTTATCACAGAACAAAAAAAACAGAGCCAGGAAAAACAAAAGAAAATGCGCCTGCAATATCTTCAAAGTGCGGGACGCTGGCCCGAAAGTCTGGCAGCTCAAGTGATGAAAAAGATAAATTTCCGTGGCTTCTTCTTCTTTGTGTATATTTCCATATTTAAAAACCACCAAGGTGCATACTGCAACCTACTGTATTGGAATTTTGACAAAAGCAACCGCACTCGGGTACGCAAAGACCTCACTAGTGTGAAAGCTGATCAGCGGGGGGAGAGGGGAGGGGGACAATCGTACTGTGGCACGGTACGGAACAATCGTACCTCGTGTGAAAGTGTCCTAAGAAACATGGCGTTTTAGTTCACAATTGAAAGACGACAAACTGACTTGTTTGGAAGATGTTAATGGCGAGTAGTTCTTTGCTGCTGGGTTGCTTAATTCATGCCCATGCAGTGAGCAGTTTCATTAGTACCTGATCAAATCTCCAACTCCTTTGTAGGATTCTCTACTTTGCTTCTGTTTTGGAAATATTCCTTCAGTCAAGACCAAGACCTGTACAGTCATGGGCCTTAATGCTAAGCTAAAACAAAACCTTATCAGATAAGATCAGGGACCTTTGCAGAAGACTTCTAGAATCTACAACAGCTACTGCTTATTTGCAAGAAGTGACTGAACTCCCACAAGGATGGCTGTAATTCTCTCTGAGCGAGCTGGTAAGTTTAAATGAAAGAATTAGCAAGCGATCGTGGACCATAAACGCCTGTCACTCACCATGATTGACGCCACCACAGGTCCCTTGATGACCCACCAGATGGCTGCTTTGTCATTCATGTCCCAGCAGCTGCAAAGATAAAATTGGATGAATGGATTTCTTCGACTAGACTAACCACAGCCATTAAAGTAACACTCAGCAGCCTGTTCCACAAAGCAGGATTTACTGAGTTATCTGGATAACTCTACATAGTTGGAACCCCCCTAATCGTGTGTGTGTGTGTGTGTGTGTGTGTGCTGGTTTGGTAAGTGAGGTATACTGAACTTACCCAATATCATCGAAGTGTAGCCTCAGGACCGCCCATATAGTCACACACACTGTCGGCGTCCCTGTATAAGCAAACACACACACCCACCCACACACAAACACATACACACACAGAGTAGAATATAAGCACTTGAAATGCACATATCCTGGATTGTTTGAGAAACGTATTACATATGACGAAACCAATGCGGGATGAGATTGCAACCTCTCCACAGTGACTGACAGCTTACCCCATCCAATGATAGTGTACCAGTAGAAATACCGCCTCTCGGGGAAGAAGGTCTCCACCAATAGGGTGAAGAGGTACAGCCCCTCGATGAAGAGCCAGAAATAGTTGGACATGACGCAGTAGTGGAAGAACACCATCACCGCTCGACACTCCACCTGAATCACACACATGCACATACACACACACACGCACACACACACACACACACACACACACACACACACACACACACACACACAAAACAAACACAGTGCTGAGGTCTCAAAGGCAGAGATCTTACTAAAGACATTATTCTGACCAGAGGTTAAAATTCTTTGCCGACCTGATGTTCAGGAACCACTAACAGCCGTGACTTTGGAACTGAACTCAATTTAAATGTGAGACAGACTTTCTGCTCGTAAGATATCCCAGAATTAGCTATGACCACATGCAAGAGCAGCATGGGGATGTTCAGAAGTGTGTCTGTGTGACATGTCGATACGTGGCGGGGCACTCACCGTGTGTAAAAAGCAGTGGTTGCTGTCTTCCTCAGCGTACAGGACCCCGTCTTTGATGAAGACGGAGATGGCGCGGAGGATGAAGGACACAAACAGGTTCATGTGGATGAAGTTTCGGGTGCAGTGGAGCTTCCTATGGGGGGAAACAGAGGAATGCTGCAAAATTCCCAGCAGCCCACTTACACAGTCAAATTGCACACTCACAAATATACACATCTACTGTAGATATACACAAACACACCTACTGTACACACACACACACACACACACACACCCACCTACTGTACATACACACATACCTACTGTACATATACACAAACACATCTACTGTATATATTCACACATACACACCTACGGTACCTAAGAACATACAGAGCTACTGTACATACCCGCACAAACACATCTACTGTACAAGCACACAAATACGTGCACACCTACTGAATATACACACATACACACTTACCGTACATACACACACATACACATCTCCATACCTACTGTACATACACACACAAATATGTGCACACCTACTGAATATACACACATACACACTTATGTACATACACACACAAACACATCTCCATACCTACTGTACATACACACACAAATACGTGCACACCTACTGAATATACACACATACACACTTATGTACATACACACACAAACACATCTCCATACCTACTGTACATACACACACAAATACGTGCACACCTACTGAATATACACACATACACACTTATGTACATACAAACACAAACACATCTCCATACCTACTGTACATACACACACAAATACGTGCACACCTACTGAATATACACACATACACACTTATGTACATACACACACAAACACATCTCCATACCTACTGTATGCACACACACAAATACGTGCACACCTACTGAATATACACACATACACACTTACCGTACATACACACACAAACACATCTCCATACCTACTGTACATACACACACATACAAACCTACTGTACTTATGCACATACACAGATACTGTGCATACAACACACACACACACACACAAAAACACATGTACACACCTACTGAACATCCACACATAAACACATATGCATACCTACTGAAAACGGACATACAAACTCATGTACACCAACCCACACTCATGCACCCACACACACAAAAATGCGTAAACATTCGCACACACTGATGCAAATGTACACACAGGCACTAGAAAACAAAAAGCCCGTGAACAAACACTCACGCGGACGCAAGCGTACACATACACAAAGTGTATACGCACAAACACACACACACACACACACACACACACACACACACAGACGCAGACTCGTGCACTCAGACACAATTATACATGCCCACATACATACACATACGCACACCTCATATGTGACCCTTCAGTACAAAACCAGTCTAAAGTTGCTGGGTCCAAATTTGCTGTCTGGCCAATATCAGCACAGTATCAGTACGCTAAAATGATTGATTTTTGGATTTTCATGCCAAATGGTTCAAAAAAACATCAATATTTTCTGTAAATATAAAGGATTAAAAAAAAAGAAAACAAAAATCTAAATGACCTAAAAAGTGATTGAAATGAGAGTTTGTCTTAATTCACTTGCCTATTTATCCAAGACAAAGGCCTGAAAATGCATTATAACAATTTCTTGCCACTGCTTCACTTGGGAATCACGGCAATAATACTGGTATCAGAACACAGCTGGAAATCCTCGCTTACTGGAAATTCCCACAGTTTCTACGTCAATGCTCTGCATTAACCAATAAATGAGCTGGAAATAAGTTCACTTGAGCAAACAAACGGCCTTTGTTGCCAGGCACATACTGCCAAGTTTCATTAAGATTGCTTTTATAATAGAATGCGTTGCTGAGGACTATTCTTTACAAACTTAAGACAGAAATCTCTCAGATTTTTAAAATTTTCACTCTACCTTGTTTTAAAACTTTAAATACCTACATGTCGCCCAACAGTGATCCAATTTCAACAAACTATACCTTTTGGAAATAAGTTTTTATGTATTTTCTGAAAACTATGAAAACTCAGTTTCTGGAAATTGAGAGTTTTGAGTGGTTTTGCACTAGAGGGTCACATATGTGCCTGTGACTGATGTTATTCTGGCACGGACAATAACTAAACATGAGGAAATACAGTATCTGTTCTCTCAACTGGCTTCACTCACCTGAACCTGCACAGGATAACCATGGCGGTCGTCAAGGAGACCAGGGACGTGCTGTACCCGACTGTGTACAAGGCCTTAACCGAGACATAGTACATGTCCTGCCAAAACACAAACAGAGTGACACAAGATAGACAAAAATGCAACAGAAGAGCACTAATGCCCAGGTATTTAACTCCCAATGCAGCCACAGCTATAACTGCTCTTTCCCTCATGTAAAAAGTTACACCATCAAACTGTAGGAAACTAGCAATCACGGCTGAGAAAAACAATATAAGATTAACAGTGACACTTGCTGGTAATAAAACGGTAGTGCCTGTTTGCAGCTAGCTTCATCCATATTACATTACTGCTGCTGTACTACTGTGCTATGCTACTACAATACTAAAACTACATGCTTCAATGGCACATCACAGAGCCAGGACCCTGTGTAGAGGAGCAAAATATGTGGGCCAGACTTTAGCTAAGTGGTGAAGGTGCACAACTAGCACTCAGAAGGTTGGTGGCGCAGACACAGTTAAAATCGGCTGCAGTTAGGCCTTACTGCACAGTACTCCAAAGGGGATGCGTTCCTGCTTAGTCTAATAAACTGTAGATTGCTTTGGATTAAAGGAAAAGTCTGCTAAATAACGTTAATGGCAATGAGACATTTTCTCGTGAACAGGCTACGTTAACCCCAGTTTTGGTTTACCTGGATGTGACCTGGCTACATGCTAACTGGTTGATGATGTACACCCGAAAGCCTGGACGTGATGTCATTAGCTGCAGGGGTGAACAAGGTCAGTTTCCTGTGGCCGCGAGGAAAGCGATGGATGATGGGAGATGGGATGGATGATGGGAAAGAACAGGGCCGCTGGGATGGCGCTTACGGGGTGGGTGCCGTTTCCGTCAAAGAGGCAAGCGTCCACGTAGTGCGGGAAGGTCTCTGACCAGCCGTCCTCCGTGCAGTTACGACTGATCCTCCCCAGCTCTGAAAACACATCGCCTCTGTCTTATTGGCTGGAAAAAAATCTGTGTCGATCTGTTTTGGCTGGTAGCACATCGCCTCATCTTAATGTGGTAAACCTTACTTAACTAGAGGAAAATCCATTAAGATTAAAAACCTCTTACGCTCAGTAAGGTCACCTCTTAAGGTACAACGGTGACCACAGTCCTGGATCGAATTTGGCCGTGTTAAAGCCAACAGTAGCCAGCAGCCTCATCAGAACAACACATAACTGCCTTTGCGCCGCTCAGGGAGATGGGAGGGATACAGTCGGCTTAGCATTATCTGTTGTTCTAGCAAATCCTTTCTGGTGATCCAGGCACCCATTGGTTGCTATCTATCAGTGTACTTTTCTTGGGCATCTGCTGTACCAAGTGTTTTCTTTGCCTTTAAGGACTTCTGTTCCAAGCCATTTTGAAGGTTGCAGAGAACCCCTAGCGACAGTGAAGGGTAAGTTAATCATTTTTTTAAAAATGTGGAATGCTAAATTTAATTCTTTTTTTCCCCCATACTCTATGGGTACAGAGGGAACGACCAAAGAAAAAAAAAGTCAGAAAACACAGGTCAGCGCACAGTTGCACATTCTCATCGGCTGGCAGACAGGTAGGTTAAAAAATGCACAAACATAAATAAATAAATAAACAATAAATAAGTAAAATGAATACTACTGCTACTACTACTACCACCACCTACTACTACTACTACTACTAATAATAATAATAATAATAATTCGATAATAATTGAAAAAAATTCTGTCCTCAAGCTAAGAATAGAATTGACACACTTAAAAAATAAAAGACAAATAAAAATGAAGGCCAACTGTAAAAAGAGTAAGTGCTATTTAATTTATATCGCCATCAAGATGCGGGGGATTTTAAAAATATGACTCAAATTCAGGATTCACACAGTGATAATTATTTTAATGAAAATAGCATGGCTCTTTGGGGAACAAGTAATGTGGGTCATTATACTGAAACAAGAACTGGAGAATTGGCAGAAATGAATGGGGAACAACAGACAAAATGAGTAGAGAGAGAGAGAGAGAGAGAGAGTGCAGATAGATTCTTAACAATATACAAATCTAATCTATCATCACCATGGTAACGTCCCTGAGGCTGAGAAAAAGGAATCTTAAGCAGCACCAGCGCTATGGCGACGCCCGTAGTTTCAGTCAAGGTGACACATAAAGTGCTTTTGCTATACTAACATAATACATCTCATATAAGTCATTATTAAATTTTATAATAACACTTCAAGCAGATTATTTGCTGCACATTTGTTGTACATTGTTGCTTCCATTCTAGTGTTGCATGAGTCTAATTCATGCATTTTAGGAACACTCCTACCAGTACCTCTGACTAAGGCTCTGGCTTTAGAACTGGAGTTGGTCCCCGGGTGCTGCTCTGTGGCTGCCCACTGCTCATAACTATAGGATGGGTTAAGTGCAGAGGAAAAATTACCCCATGGGTTCAATAAAGTCTGTCTGTCTGTCCGTCTGTCTATCTGTCTCTACCTCAGTGTTAAAATGCTTGATTGTGTGATCTCTGATCCAAATGATATTAGCCTTGCCTTTAATAAAGCACCCGCTGAAGCTGGTCATTTATTTGATGAGCTGTTTCCTGGTCCCCCCTCCATCGGAGGTCTCTGATGGTAGTCCCTCCCTGGACCGTGTCTCACATTTCTCCTTTCAGCCATTTACATCTTCTGAGGTCCTAAGTCATCTACTGGTGAGGATTATTCAGACTCCTTTTTTATAAAACTGGCTGCTCCACCTATTAGTGAGCCATTGTCTTACATTTTTAATCTTTCCATCACTTCCGACTTATTTCCGCTGGTTTGGAAATTTGCACGTGTCATTCCATTGCACAAGGGGGATGATAGGGATAATCTGGATAACTATCATCCAATCTCTACACTTCCGTGCCTCGCCAAAGTATTAGAGACCTTAGTCAGCTCCCAATTAAAGTGTTTCCTGTCAAGCCACTCTATTCTTAGTCCTCACCAATCAGGTTTCAGACCCAAACATAGCACCATCACTGCCATCACACTTGTAACTAACAACATAGTCTTGGCCTTGGACATGAGGAAGCACTGCGCGGCCCTCTTTGTCGACCTCTCAAAAGCTTTTGACATGGTTGATCACATTTGCTTTTGAAAAAGCTGTCTGATATCGGCTTGGACATGGGTGCTTGTCCTTGGTTCCATGACTACTTACTTTCCAGGCGTCAATGTGTGAAATTGTCATTTGGCAATTTGGAATTCCTAGCCATAACAAAAGGTGTCCCTCAAGGCTCTGTATTGGGTCCAGTCCTTTTTACTATTTATATTAATGAGCTAGTCTCTTCTTTAACTGGTTGCTTCGCCCATTTGTATGCAGATAATACTATTCTCTACTGTATTGCAGATACCCCCCAGGCTGCTATTAACAACTTGCAGCTTTCTTTTAACTTACTACAGGATACTCTCTCTGACCTTAAACTAGTTCTTAACACGTGAAAAAGCAAATTTATGTTATTTTCAAGAGCTCGAAATAGTGATTTTATGAAACTTCATATTTTAACTGTTGATGGTACTCCTATAGAGAGAGTTACTGATTATAAATATCTCGGGCTGTGGCTTGATGAAAAGCTCTCATTTAAGACTCACACTGACTGCCCCACCTCCAAGCTCCGGCAGAAGGTGGGCTTTCTATACAGAAATAGGCCTAGCTTTCCCTTGTTTAGTAGTAAGAGAGTTGTAGAGGCAGTATTTTTATCAGTATTAGACTATGGTGATGTACTCTATAGGTATGCAGCTGCATCTACATTGAAACAATTAGACTCTGTTTATCATTCCGCACTAATATTTATCACCGGTGACAGTTATAATACATACCACTGCACTCTCTATAGTAAGGTAGGCTGGCCCTCTCTTTCTTTGAGGCACAGTTACCACTGGCACTTGTTTGTTTTTAAAGCCATTAGTGGTAAACTTCCTCCTTATCTCTCCCCCCTACTACATTGGAATCTTGGTTCCTACCAAACCAGATCCAACAACTGGCTCACTCTTAGGGTTCCTTTGCAAGATCACGGATCTTGGAAAAAAAGGCCTTTTTCATTGATGCCCCTAGTACATGGAACGCTCTGCAACAAACCCTAAGGTTAGAGGTATTCCCTTCTGCTAATGTTTTTAAATATTTGGTGTTTAATCTCAGTTCATCAAATTGCAATTGTTTTTAGTTTAATTTATTTATTTCCTCATGTTCATTTGTTATTGCTGTTGTTGTGTGCATGTCCCGTCGACAGTGTAAATGAGTGAAACCTCAATGCCCTACGAGTATAAATAAAGGTTTGAATGAATGAATGAATCTACCTATCCATACAGCTATTTGCCCGACCTCTTGATTTTACATTTGCCCAGAATTCATTATTGTACCAGCCCAATCTACACCCTTTGCCTGTTTTTGACAATGATTCTGGATAGTGTCTTTTAGTAACCCAGGTTGCCTCCCCTATTTTGCCTTCAGCCTGCCTGACCTCTGAGACAACAAACTTCAGTTTGCCTGGGACCGTCCTCACCGAATCTGAGTTCACCCTGACACTCTTTCTGGCACTCAATAAAAGGTTCCATCTTTTTCTCAGCTGGGTCGATTGGATACCATAAACTATACAAGCATACTGCGTCTTGGAGAGTAAATGTGGCTTGCTTACCCAACACATCAATTTGTCTAACATATCAGACCACCATCTTTGTTTCGCGTCAATACGTCACAGCGTACGTTATGTCATTGTTTCTCGTCATATTTGCGACATTTGAGAGAGATATTTTACCGCAGGAGTAATCAATCCAGGAGGGGTCAGTGTGGGTGCAGATGTTCCATCCAGCCATGAAGTTACACTCATGAATCTTCTAATCAACCCTCAGAATTTTTGCCGAAGATCGTCAGGCGATTGGTACAAAATTAACTCTTTTTTTCCACAAGCAAAAGGCCAGCATACTAAAACTTTATCTGACACGCAATAAATTACCACATTTTTTTTTTTTTTTTTTGGTTTGTGAGAGAAGCAAACATACCAACTACTCGCGTACTTTACCACCATTTGATTGATTGATTGATTGATTGTTTGATTGATTGATTGATTGACTTTATTGTCCACCAAGTTGGAAATTTGTCTTTGGCCTCTCACAAATATGCACAGATGACAACACTCCATTAAAACAAACAGATATACAACACAGGATAAAAAAGTGACAGAGCAAAGTGCAACAGTGGCAGCGGCCTGACCAGCCGCGATAGGCAGATGACCTATTACATATTACATAAGCCCCAACATCAAGAGCAATAACAAGATATACATATGCTTATCAAGTAAAAACTATCAAATGAAAACCAAATAGGTCCAACCAGACGCTGTCAATCGGCATTCAGTGCCTGAACAGCCTGAGGAACAAAGGAATATTTATATATATTCCAGCTGGCCTTTGGCACCCGAAATCGACAGCCAGACGGAAGCAACTGAAACTCTGAGTGCAGTGGGTGTGAGTCATCTGCAATTATACCTTTAGCCTTCCTGAGTACAGCCCTGTCAAAAATACTGCAGAGGGGAGTCTGTGGCTTGCCAATCACCTTCCCAGCAATTTTTCACAATTTTAAAGAGCTTGTTTTTGTTCTTTACACTCAGGTTACCAAACCAAGCAGTAATGTTAAATGATAAAATACTTTCACCCAGACTCCTGTATGCCATTTCAAGTATGTGTTGGCTCGGCTGACACCAAAGCTCCGAAGCTTCCTGATTAAAAACAATCGCTGGTTGGTTCTCTTAAAAATACTATCAGAATTCTCATTAAAAGTTAGGGACTGGTCAATAATTGTGCCTATAGGTACTTAAAATGATTAACCCGCTCAACAGGCTGGTTGTTAAGCATGACACTGAGGATGTTGGTTTTGTTTGTAACATGAGCTCTTTTGTTTTGGCCACATTCATTTCCAGGTAGCTAGCCTGACACCAGTCCCGCAGTACAGTGACCTAAAGTAAGCCTCCTCATCCACAGAGTTGTCTACTCCAAGCAGACCAACCACAGCCATATCATTGGCATATTTAAAAAGCTTGACATTATTGCTGTGAACAGACATTTCATTAGTGTAAATGCAAAACAAAAGTGGTGACAACACACAGCCTTGGGGTGCCCCAGTGTTCAAAACAATCTCATCTGAATAGACCCCATTCATCAGAACTCTCTGAGGGCAGCCCGTTAATAAGCTCCTGATCAAATAAATAAGGCCACCATTTACGTTCATCTTAAAAAAGTCGTTCCAAAAGAATATCAATTTGCAAAGTATTAAAAGCAGAACTGAAATCAATAAAAATCAATTTGGCTGGTGGCTAATGCTGATTTTGGACCCTGTTCAGGTGTATAACTGATTGGTAATGATGAAATCCCTCACACACGCTGGCTCTTTCTGAATTAGGTCGAACACCCCTGTTTAAAAGTGTATCTAGCGCAGTCGTGATGGTGCAGCACTTATCAATACGTTCCACATTCAACAAGCTAATTATGTAATTTGATTAAATAGGAGGCTGTAGGAGTTGCTGCTAATTAAAGTTTACGGACAGTCGCCTCAGATTCTCTCAGCGTGTTTACTGGTTTCTCTGTACCCTTGCTATGAGCAGGCCTCTCAACCCTCACCATCCCTCCCCCATGCTGGATGAGATGATTGACAGCTGTCACTCACCCTCCACCCCCTGGCTCATGACCATGAAGAGCTCGGGACAGTTCATCACCACCACCTCTCCCACGGCTGCCGGCTCCCAACACGTCAGGTTGTCCCACATCCAGGGACAGCCTGAGGGACACGCACAGGGTGAAAATCACATCGACCAGCATTCAACACTGTTATAAATTCACTGAGTTTAACAGCTAATGCTAGGTTCCCACTATCACGATTTGCGGCACGATTGAAATCATGGTCTTAATCGTGGAGTAATTGTGGTAATCCTATCAGATCTTATCACATCTTGAGGTCAGTCGTGGCAATAGTGTTGATCGTAGAAAAGTTTTGGACAGTTCAAAAATTTCCTACAATCAACACGATTAATTGTCAATCGTGATCATCGCATCACCTCGTATCCAATCCTGAAATTTTAAGCCGCTTTCACACTGGATGCGAAACGAATTTTTCGCGTCCGATGTGAAAGCAGCTTCAGAGAAGTTCCATGATCAGCTATGACTGGCCAATTGTGGCGTTCATAACGGAGCACACGACAGTGGGAACTAAGCATAATGCTTTGTCTCCTTGTTATTTTAACTGTAAGTAGAGTCCTGTGTGCATTTAATTGTGGTTTACAGTTAACATACATGGAACCTCTGTTATAAATTGTAAATTGTAAAATTACAGTTGAAACAACTGGCAAAAAAGGTGCCAGTTTATAACAGTGAACTAATGTTATGTGTGATGGTAAATTCTTGGACTGCATGGCATTGGGTTGAAATAATATTCTAGGTCAGTGTTCTAGAGACCCCTGGTGTAAAAACCATCCGAGTTTAAAATCTCAGCGCACAATTCAATTCCAGTCATCAGGATCTGCACAGTTATTCAGCCCGGAAGTTGTACATTTTTACAACCTTATTCCTATAAGGGTAAAAGACGGCTGGAGGTTAGGTTCTAAATTGCCTGAATGTTTTTGAAATTGATTAAACACCAAACTGGTCAGTAAAATGTAGGAAACAAGCGCACTAATCTGTTTTACCAGCAGAGGGCGGTAAGGTATTATTATTATTATTATTATTATTATTTAATTTTTTATTTTTTCAAAGGTACACTTGTCCCTTAATATTAAGCAGGATTACTACCTGGAAAAAACATAGAATGAGATCCAAAACAACCTTTCTACTGCAGTATGTGTTTTGCAGATTTGGGACGGCTCATGTTTTACTGAGAGCAGTAACACTGATAACTCAGTAATCCAGCTTTGTAAAACAGAACCCCAACCCAAACAGATTTGTAATTATAAATTATGTACTTACCCACACACACACACACACACACACGCATTGTCAGACAAATAGAAATGACATACTCGTGTAAACAGAAAGAGAGACTCTTAAGAGAGAGAAAATTTAAACTCATTGCTTTATCGCACAGAAGCATACGTGATAAATCAACATTTTTCTCCCCCCAGTGTGAAAACGTAATTCCAGGCTGCTCTCTTTACTGATTTAATTGCAAGATTACAACCACATACCAACACATTCTTAATTCACAGTTCTGCAATGTCATCATTATCAACACACGCACACACAAACAAGGGATCACGCCTTGTTCTGTGACAGACGAGGTACTGACACACGTAGCTAGCATCACTTATCACTACTTAAGTACCACCAGCTGTGTTCATGGAAATTCTTTTTTCATTTAATTTCATTTGATAAAATGATAATGCGGGCCTGATTTATTATACTTGAATTGCGAATGGAGGTGCATTCTGAATCTAGGGAGGTGGGATCAACATCGTCAGCCATTTTCCCATTCAACAGGAAGAAAAGGCTCCACCTGAATACCAACACTGTGACTGTTATGGACTGGGGGAGGGGGAGAGACAGTGAGTCAGGGATAGATAGGTGGGAAGCGAGCAACAGAGAGAGAGAGAGAGAGAGAGACTCATGGTAGTGCGTTGCTGTGACAGAGTCTGTCATTGCTATTCCAAATCCATCACAGTTTCACTGGTCTTTCTCAAGGACAGCTGTGTTTGTGTTTTGAGGACAGCAAAGGGATTCAACAGCCTGGTGCTCATTCCTTGTGTGGACTGCTATTTGACTGGTCTTTGATTTTATTTGATTATTCTCAACGTACAGAACACATCTATATATTCTCCCAGGAGTAACTCAATAGATGGCAGAGTACTCATTCACTGAAATCAAATGAGGATCAAAGTTAACACGAAAATAGTTCAGATGGCTGATGTCCATAACAATATTAGGGATACTCTAACGTATTAAAGTGGACATGTACTGATTTAAACTTTATTTTAAAATTGTCGTATTTAGTATCATCTCCAAAGGCCATGCCATACTCTCTGAAACTGTCAGCACTTGTCAGATGATCAGTGGCGGGCGGTGGACGAACAAGGAGGGCGATAAACAGGTCTTTAAACTGCTTATTAGTCTTGATCTGTTTTCAGTCAATTTCCCTAGTAAAAGACACTTGAACTCTCCCCTCTCAGGTGTAGCTAATTGTCTTTGTTAAGGCGAAATCAAATGCATCAGTTGAAGCAAAAAAACAGCGCATTTCAATCTTTTTCAATTAAACAATCTTTACGCACAGGTTTGGCGACTTGCTTAGGATGTGACAAAATTTAACGCAGAAAATCCACAGTGGTTTTTTCGTGGAGCTGCCGATTAAGGCATGTGAATTAAACATTTTATAGAATTTACAATTCACTCGCCTAAACATTCCATTATAAGGGAAACAAACATGTTGACCAAGAACAATGATTGAAATCGGGTCACTAATCTCATCCGTTTCAAGGGATGTTTTCCGCCCCCTCGGTTTTCTGTCCACCGCCCGCCACTGCAGATGATAGTGAAATAGAGTAGTCATGGATGTAAAATGGGCTTTTAGCAACCCCAAATATCACCCTTGAACAGCACTGTGAATCGGGTCAAGAGCTGTTGCGTGACACATATCTTATGTGTATTTTATATTGCAAGCAAGATGTCGATGATGATGACGATGGAGAGGTAGGACAGATGGAAATTGCAGGAAAAAATTGGTGACAATACAGATACAGCTGAACGCCAACAGCTACCGCAAGCGTACCAGCACAAACCACAGCTTCGGGCGCGGGAGAGTGAGCGGGAAGCAATCTCTGGGTGCGTTTCCCAAAAGCATAGTTGCTAAGCTATATAGTTGGAATCATTGACTGTATATGGTCGAACTAGCTATGTAAGCTGTTAACGACTATGCTGTCAGTAAACCTACCCCTGAGCGAGGGCGGAGGGAACCTGAACATGTTCAAGCTTAGAATTTTTCTGAAAAGTGCCTGATTAGCTAACAGGAGGCCCTTAAGTAACAAACAATGCTATAATCCTATAATCCAAAACGGGCAGTCCCTACCAATTTATTTCCCTGCAGTGCAAAGCCAATTGTGTGCTGCTCTGAGAAGACTACCGGGCACTGGTGTGACCCAGGCTCCAACCGGGGCCATGATACTCACTGCTACTCCGCAAAGCGGCGCCTTAATGGGGTGAGCTACCCCTGTAGCCAAACAATAACATACTTTTTGACAATCATAAATCTAATCCGCTGGAAATATAAAATGAAACGAGACCAAATTGAACAAATTACGACAGGCAGACAATGGTCGATGCACTCGACTTCCTTAAGCTGCATGTCCACTTTGCCGTCCGCGAATGCCTCTACATGTGCGGCTAAAATCCTTCACATTAATTTAACTGAGAGTGTGTGCACTTGTCCAGGCAGAGAGCGGTCTGGCGTACTTCTGCAGGAACGTTTTTGCCGAACGGATCAGGTAGCGGTAGATCTGAAAATGTGAGCAGAAACTTGTCTGGAAACGCAGAAGTGAACACAGAACCCAACTTACCATATGGCTATTTCCCCTCCCATTATGTCATTTTCTGGGAAAGCCACCGAACCATCCCATGAGAATCCGAGTGCTGATCTCTTGGTCCGAATGCCGGCTTCGATGTGTTGTGCGCCATGTCGAAGGAGTGAAAGATCTGAAACCGTACTGGCAACCGAATAAATGGACACAGTGACGAATGTGAAGGTTTCTGTGGCCACGTCAGTGTTCACACACCGCGTCAGCACAAGTGGACATGTAGTGTTACCGTGCGTCCCAGTTTCCCACGAATTACGCCATCAGAAAGGGGCTATTTTCGCTTAGTTTTTTTGGGGCTATGCAAGAGTTGAAAGGGTGTTCAAAATGCCTCTTCTATTTTCTTCCAGTTTGAGTGAGTGTCCAGAAACTGTTTTATTCATTATCCCCATGACATTAGCTCTCTGTGGAGGTCTAATTTGCCCATTTTTTGATTTCTCAATACATGTCAGCTTTAAGCAACTTCAGCATCAACTGGCACTGAACCACAGCTCACAGCTCACTACTGCATCAGGCCTGAGCTACAGAGGGATGAGGTAATCTTTATACTCCACACTCTGCAGCTGGAGGGACATGCACTGGTTTCAGTTTCTCACTTTAACACCTAAAATACCAAGTTTTTTTAATGTTGTGACTCACAAAGCTGGCTGCCCAGCTGCCTCAGGTTTTTCACTATTGAATTGCTAATTTCTACATCCGCAGAGAATTCATTTTGGGGCCAGATTTTATGAAACCCAACGCTCTTTAAATCTTTTTTAAATGACGGATACGACTGAATCAATGTCAACATTTGCATTTGTAAATTAAAGCGATTCTGTTAACACACTGGGAAAAAAAGGAAAATGACAGTGAGTGAAAACAAAATCCAAAAAGCACTCCACACACACACACACACACACACACACACTTACATAAGCACACATCATCATACGCACACAAACATAAACTCACACCCACACACACACTCACGCACCAATACACACTCCCACACTTACATAAACACACATCAATACACATACACCATACACACCACACACACACACACACACACACGCATACGCACGCACACACACACACACACACACACACACACACACACATTACACCTGTGACTGTTAATGTTTATGAACATTTATTAACTCTTTATTAACTGAACTATAGTTTTTATTGGTTTTTTGTTATCATTCTATTTTATGTTGTAATGTTATTTTTCTTCTGACAAGCTTTGGCAATAGAAGTGTAAAAACTTTGTCATGCCAATAAAGAAACTGAGTTTGAATTTGAAAAGCAGACAAAACAAAAAATAGAAAATGTAGCCTTAGAAATTATAAGTGCAATAATTTAAAAAAAATAAGCATTTTCTTCAGTCATAACACATTCAGTGCACTTCTCAGTTCCTTACACCTCCATTCAACTGAGTCATTTCTCAGGTACAAACACACTGTCTCTCTCTCTCTTCTCCATTCCAAACAGAACTGACAGCTTCAGTTTTTAGTTATTTATGTGAGCAGAGGCCACTCTCAAATCAGTTACACTTCGATCACCAAATGTTTCCACGCACAACTTCCTGGAAATGTTTTCTAATACCATTCAATGTATTCTCCTGTCAGAGGGCAACCCAAAAGTCTTCTCCTAACACCTCAGAGATATACCATAACCCACATACATCAGCCTCTGCAGACTGTATGTTGTGAGCATCACCATTACTCTTCCAGTCCCTAAACACCCACGTATCTTTTATCCAGCTGACGTGCACAATCCCTCTAATAACCTTATCCAGGCCCTGACTCCAAAAAGGCATCCTTAAACCCAGACATAAATGTGCACTCTTCAGAAGGACTCTTCATTAGTCATATATGGTTTGTATAAGAATAAAAATGTTTGTTAATAAACATGTGAGGGGCTGAGTGACTTGGCAACCCAAAGGTCAAGGGTGACGTCCTTTCATCCCAATCATTATGCACCTAATTACAATGATAATAATAATAATTAAAAGCTGTATTTCACCATTATCATCTTCATGATGAATAGTCAATGAACAGCAATAACAATAAACTGAATGGCCAATAGCATGTGAACACTCTTTGGTATTGGGCTGATTTTCTTGGTTTGTGATTGGCCACTTAGTTGCGCTGAGGAAACATCTTGAAGCTATAACAGATATTGACATTCCAGTTGATTTTGTGCCTTCAATAGTTTGGGGAAGGCACTTTCTGTAAACGCTGTTATAACGACCAAACTCCTCATTAGTGGCCATGACTAGATTGGCGTGTTGGGCGAGCAGGTGTCTGCTGACGTTCGGTGACTATACGAATCTCTTAGGCCGAGACAGCTTGAACACAAGGCCCGAGAGCGGCAATTAAATTGCTGTCTCCGGTTACCCATGACAAGCAGGGTGTGAAATCCTGGGCTCTGTGATTCGGTGTTAATTCTACGCCTCAATCCTGGCTGGCTGACTGCCGGAGCTGAGCTGCAGGTGCGTCCTCGCACAGAATAAAGAGATTCAGGAGGGAGAGGGGAGACGCCAGGGATTAATGAGGCATCTGTGCAGGGATGGGAGCAGGGAGAGTGAGCAGCAGCTGGGGGATCGGACACAGGCTGGCCCTCCTGTGAGGACTCCGGCACAGGCCGTCCATCTATCTCTCTCTCTCTCTCTCTCATCTTCTTTCACTCTCTCCCTCCTCCCTCTCTCCTCTCTCTCTCTTTTGCTCTTCTTTTTCTCTCTCACTCTCTTGCTTTCCCTGATTCTGTCTCTCCCTCTCTCTCTCACTCTCAGCCCCTTATTTCTCTGATCAAATTGACATTTAAATTAGTGCTTCACTCACATGACAAAATTTGCTTTCATGTTTACTCTGTGGTCTTTTGTCCTCCACCCACCACTCTCTTGCTCTTGTTCTTTCTCTTTTCTTTTTTCCACCCTCCTCTCCCACCATCCTCCTCGTATTTATTCTTTCTTTTCTCACCCTACCCGGTCTCAGACTCTTCCACTCACTCTCTCTCCTTCACCCTCTCTCGCTTTCTCAAGCTTTCTCCCGCCATCGTTCTTTTGCCAGGTTTCTATCCCCTTCTCTCTCTCCCACCCCTCTCTTGCCCCCTCCCATCTCTCTCATTCTCACTCTTTCCGTAATCTCTCTCTCTTTCCTTAGCTAATCTCTCTGCCCTCTCTACCTCCATCTCTCCTCCTCCCCTCCCCCTCCCTCCCTCATTCTCCTGTTCTCCTGCAGTACTGCAGTTCAGATGCTATTTCCTTTCGAGCCATGTCTTCACTGTAACACCTAAGTCAGTGCTCCAAGGCATGCTTCATAGGATACACCCTGAAACTGTTGTAAAACAGGGATCATCAAATCGCGGTCCTTGGGGTCCAAGAACTGCTGGTTTTCCACCCTTCCTTTACCTGGAAGTCAGGTGTAAAGACTGTCTGGCCAATCAGAAGGACTAATTGTTCAGTGATTTACCAGGGAGGAAATGACGTTGGGCTGGATTTGAGGTCCTGATTTGGTGATTCCTGATGTGAAACAACCATTCACAGTCATTACAATGCAGCTAATGCAATCCGAGTCCGTTCACCTCCAGTCAGTATCTGCTGTAGCTTATCTACCTGTATTTGTTATTCTAAAAATGTTCTAGATGTTTCCATGATGTGTGCTTCCACTGTATTTGAATTCTATGTCACCAAAGCAAGTGGCCAACACTGTTATAAACTGGCGCCTTTTTTGCCCGTTATTTTAACCGTAAAATTACAATCAGTTTATAACAGAGGTTCTATGTATGTTCACTGTGAACCACAGTTAAATGCACGCAGGACTCTACTTACAGTTAAAATAAAAAGGAGACAATTGGTTAATTTAACTGTTAAATTCAGTGAATTTATAACAGCGAACAGAAGGAGACATACAACAGGAGATGTGTAGGAATCGGCTGTTACGTTAGCAGGGCTTGTGAGATTTCACCTAGCATTAGCAAGGAATGAAGCCCTTTATAGTATACCAAAAAATGTTGTGGGGTACAGAGGGTTTGGGGAACATGGGACTGAAGGGTGTAACACAGACCCCAGCAAACCAGCAAACACAACACATTTGCTCAATGTTGCCAAAATGTTTTGTTAACGTTAGAATAGTGTTGCAATGTTGCTGCAATGTTTCACGTTAGCAGCGGGGCAGGACCTCAGACATGAGTTGCAGCTCTCTGACACTGACCGGACAGAGAGTGGAGACCTGTTTCCTAGCAACGCTGGACCACAGATTAACCAATGGCAAACAGCCATTTACCAGCCGCAGTGAGTCATCCAGAACAATGCACATGAAACTATACATTACTCACACCAAGGACGCGAAAAAATTAGGAATTACCTTTCATTAAAGAACCTTTAAATTACAACGAATGGAGAAAAACACCCCCCCCAAAAAATAAGAACCAATACACCCATCACTTAATTATGGACACTCTCTCTCTAAACCAGATGCAAAGGGGACAGACTGTAAACTGCCCACGATGGATGCTCAAGAGCCTTTATATAAAGATTTATATCACCAATATACAGTGATCTCCTGCCCAGAATAACTCATGAAACCTGAATTCATCTACATCCAGCCTGCATACAGAGCTGGAAATTTACTGAAGGACGGATGCTAATTCACCTGTGAAACAGTTCTGCTGCATTGCTGAATAGAAACAAAGCTTTACAGTGTAACTTCTTACGACCTTGTTAAAACCCTCTTAAGGGCTTCACAAGACCTTCATAAGTACTCAACTCAACACTGCAATACTTCAGGACACTCTGCACTGGGCTGCCTTGTTAGTTTTGTTACACTGAGTACATGTCCTTGGATTAAAAGAGGAAACAGGCACCCTGTGCTCACATCCACACGGTACGGTAGGTGCTGATACTAACCGAAATCGGGGTCGTCAGCGGCGTCATCCAAGGCCATTTTCTCCATGCATTTCTCCTGCTCCCGCTGGATAACGCAGTAGGAGTTTTCTGAATGCTGCGCAGACACCTGCTGAAGAACAATGTTTTAATACCAAGCGAATCAAACATCATCATCCAGCATCATCGTCACTGCATTACACCAAATAGCACAAACCAACATTACGCTACTGTCTCACACCAAACACCATATTCAATCAGTCACTGTCTCACACCAAACACCACAAACCGACATTACTGTTACTACACAACCGCAAACACAACAGAACACTATTACAGCTCCTGCATTACACCAAACAGCTCAAGCCACTATTACACCGACAGCGTTAAATCAAACACCAACTAAACACCCCAAGCCAGTATTATACCTACTGTGCTACATTAAACACCACAGGCTACTCTTACACCAACAGCACAAGCACCAACCAAACATCACAAACCAGTATTACAGCTACTGCATTACACTAAACACTACAAAACCACGATTACGCTAACTGCATTATATCAAACACCAACCAAACTCAAACCAGCATTACGGTTACCACATTACGCCAAACACCAGACCTCAATTACAGCTACTGCATCACTCCAAATTCCACAAATCACCATTACAATCACTGCATTACACCAAGCACCACAAACCAGCATTACTGTTGAGCTACATTACACCAGTACCGCAAACCAGCATTACAGCTGCTGCATTACACAAACACCTCAGACAACAATTACACCTACAATATTACACTAACCCTGCAAATCAGCACTACAGCTACTCATGACACCAAACATCGCAGACTAATATTACAGATATCGCATTACACCAAAGACCAGGGACCAATGCTACAGTTATCGCATTACATCAAACACCACAAACCAATATTACAGATATCACATTACACAAAACACCACAAACCAATATTGCAGCTACTGCATTACACCAAACATGAAAAACCAATATTACAGTTATCGCATCACACCAAACTCCTCAAACCAAGTGTTATGAAGTACATCACACCCCAGTTCTCATGTAGTACTGCTGGAACCTGTCACTCAAATTGTTACTGGAATACAATGAGCACCATAATTTGTGGGACAGGGCCACATTTTTTTATTTTGATTCTGCACCATATGACTTTTATACAATAACAATGAGTTGAAATCTAGTCTGTCAGCATTTATTTGAGGGTGTCACATGAACTGTTCAGAAATGAGAACCTTTTGAAAAAAAAAACCCTCCGATTTCCAGGCATATAAAATATTGAACAGTTGGACATAATGTAGAACAAAGTAATAATCATCTAACCAGGCATACACAACCACAGAAACTCTCATATATACTCTCATATTTTCTCTCTCCCTCCATTACATCTCTCCATCTCTCTTCCTCTATTACACCCCTCCATCTCTCTCCCTCTATTACACCCCTTCATCTCTATCCCTCCATTATACCCTTAATCTCTCTCGACATTACAGCCCTCCATCTCTCTCCCCTTATAACATCTCTCATCTCTCTCCCTCTATTACACCCCTCCATCTCTATCCCTCAATTATACCCTTAATCTCTTTCTCTATTACACCCCTCCATCTCTCTCCCCATAACATCTCTCCATCTCTCTCCCTCTATTACACCCCTGCATCTCTCTCCCTCTATTACACCCCTCCATCTATCTCTCCCTCTATTACACCTCTCCATCTCTCTCTCTATTACACCCCTCCATCTCTCTCCCTCTATTACACCCCTCCATCTCTCTCACTATTACACCTCTCCATCTCTCTCCCTCTATTACACCTCTCCATCTCTCTCCCTCTATTACAACCCTCCATCTCTCTCCCTCTATTACTACTCTCCATGTCTCTCCCTCTACTACACCCCTCCATCTCTCTCCCTCTATTACACCCCTCCATCTCTCTCCCTCTATTACACCCCTCTCCATCTCTCTCCCTCTTTTACACCCCTCCATCTCTTCCCTCATTTACACCCCTCCATTTCTCTCCCTCTATTACACCCCTCCATCTCTCTCCCTCTATTACACCTCTCCATCTCTCTCCCTCTATTACACCCCTCCATCTCTCCCTCTATTACACCTCTCCATCTCTCTCCCTCTATTACACCCCTCTATTTCTCTCCCTCTATTACACCTCTCCATCTCTCCCTCTATTACACCCCTCCATCTCTCTTACTCTATTACACCTCTCCATCTCTCTAATACACCCCTCTATCTCTCTCCCTTCTCTCCATCTGTCCTCTATTACATCCCTCCATCTCTCTCCCCCTATAACATTACACCTCTATCTCTCCCTCTATTACACCCCTCCATCTCTCCATCTCTCACCATCTATAACACCCCTCCATCTCTCTCCCCCTATAACATCTCTCCATCTCTCTCTCTATTACACCTCTCCATCTCTCTCTCTAATACACCCCTCTATCTCTCTCCCTCTATAACACCTTTCCATCTCTCTCTATTACACCCCTCCATCTCTCTCCCTCTATTACACCTCTCCATCTCTCTCCCTCTTTTACACCCCTCCATCTCTTCCCTCATTTACACCCCTCCATTTCTCTCCCTCTATTACACCCCTCTATCTCTCCCTCTATTACACCCCTCCATCTCTCTCCCTCTATTACACCCCTCTATCTCTCCCTCTATTACACCCCTCCATCTCTCTCCCCCCATAACATCTCTGCATCTCTCACCTCTATAACACCCCTCCATCTCTCTCCCTCTAATACACCCCTCTATCTCTCTCCATCTTTTACACCCCTCCATCTCTCTCCCTCCATTACACCCCTCCATCTCTCTCCCTCTATTACACCCCTCATCTCTCTCCCTCTATTACACCTCTCCATCTCTCTCCCTCTAATACACCCCTCTATCTCTCTCCCTCTATTGCACCCCTCCATCTCTCTCCCTCTATTACACCTCTCCATCTCTCTCTCTATTATACCCCTCCATCTCTCTCCCTCTATTACACCCCTCATCTCTCTCCCTCTATTACACCTCTCTATCTCTCAATTTCAATTTCAATTTGTGCTTTATTGGCATGACATACATGTTGTGGTACATATTGCCAAAGCATATATTGAACATGTAACATATAACAAGTGAATCTTCAAGTAATAAACAAGTAATCTTCATAAATATACAAATTAACAATATATAGTAACAGCAACTGGAACAAAGATTCTATAACTACTTCTGCTACTACTAATAATAGAAATTATGAAAGAAAAAAAAAAAAAAAATCTGAATTAATCTTTTCTCATATCTTCTCCTTTTATATTTGGTGTCATTCACTACCTCTTAGGCTATGGCAGGCAGAAACAAATAGTGCTGCCAGCATCACGCTGCTGTTTTTCCTCTCCCAGGAGAATGGGGAGTTTTTTCTTGATCGTTGAGGTTCAAAAAATTTGGGTGAATCTGTCTAATTTTATTGAAGAACATGTCTCTTTCTTTTTGGTATTTGTTGCATTTTAGGAGGAAATGATTTTCTGTCTCAACCTCATTTTGATGGCATTGTGAGCACAGTCTTTGGTCTTTTGGGAGCCAAGTCTGCCTGTGTCTGCCGGTCTCTATGGCCAGACTGTGCTCACTGAGCCTGTACATGGTCAATGTTTTCCTTAGTTTTTTTTTTTTTTGACCAAGGTTAGATATTCTGCCAAAATGTATTTCCTTTTTAGGGCCAGATAGCAATTAAGTTTACTTTGTGTTTGGGTTTGGGTGCTCCAATAGTTGATATAATTTTCTTTATGTTGTGCTATAATTTGGTTCACTCTAATAGTGTGTGGTTTGGTGGTGCCGTCCTGAGGCTGGTTAATGTTAGCCGGTGTTAGTGAGGTTAGCCTCAGGACCAGCTGACTGAGGGCACTTCTCTCTATGCTCATCTCTTGGCATTTCAGGGCTTTGTAATGGTATGAGTCGGGTCGCTGTGCTTTAGATGTTCCCAAAACTTTATTGCTCTTTTTTTCAATGTCAATTATGAGAGGATACTGGCCTAATTCAGCCCTGCATGCATTATTGGGTGCTTTTTCTTTGTGCGTGTAATATCATTTTACAGAATTCTGTATGCAGGGATTCGGTTGGGTGTTTTCCCATTTTGAAAAAATCCTGATTAAGCGGACCCCAGACTTCACTGCCATATAATGCAATGGGTTGTATTACTGATTTAAAGATCTTTAACCAAATTGGAATTGGGATGTCAGAATTTATTCCCCTTTTAATGGCATAGAAAGCCCTTCTAGCTTTCTCTTTCAGTTCCTTCACAGCCAAGTTAAAACTTCCAGTTGAACTGATTGTGAGGCCTAAATAAGTATAATTTCTGCAGTGGTCTATTGTGTTTGATCCTAAATGAAACTTGTATTTACTGTCCTGAGATCTGGGTCTTTTTCGAAAAATCATAATTTTAGTCTTCTTTAAATTTACTGCCAGGGCCCAGGTCTGACAGTACTGCTCAAGCAGATCCAGGTTCTGCTGCAGCCCGTGTTCAGTTGGCGACAGCAGCACCAGGTCATCTCGTGAGAGCAGGAATTTAATCTCTTTATCATGTAGAGTGAGCCCAGGGGCTGAGGATTTTTCAATATTGTGGCCAATTCATTGATGTAAATGTTGAAGAGGGTTGGGCTCAGGCTGCAGCCCTGTCTCTCCACGCCCCTGAGTGAAGAATTCTGTCCTTTGGTTGCCAATTTTAACACTACTTTTTATTTTCTGTATACATTGATTTAATTATGTCAAATATTTTACCCCCTACACCAATTTCAATAAGCTTATAAAATAATCCTTTATGCCAAACAGAGTCGAAAGCTTTTTGAAAATCTATAAAGCAAGCAAATATTTTCTTTTTGTTTTGGTGGACATAATCATTGATTAGGGTGTGTAGGGTGTAAATGTGGTCTGAAGTGCGATGTTTTGGTAAAAAGCCAATTTGACTCTTACTTAAGGCATTGTGTTCATTAAGGAAGTCCAAAATTCGTTTATTTATAATGCTACAAAAACCTTCCCCAGATTACTGTTCACACTAATGCCTCTATAATTGTTGGGGTCGAATCGGTCTCCACTCTTAAAGATAGGGGTGATTAGTCCCTGACTCCAGATTTCAGGAAAGTAGCCCACACTGAGAATAAGATTGAACAGTTTTAGCAGCGAGTCCTGCAGTTTTTTGCTGCTGTATTTTAGCATCTCATTGGGGATGCCATCAGGCCCACATGCTTTTCCTGATCGGAGGGCCTGCAGTCTATCTCTGAGCTCCTGGGCAGTAATGGGGGAGTCCAGGGGATTTTGGTAGTTTTTAATAATTAATTCCAGATTATCTAGTTTTTCACAGATGGAGGTTTGTTCTGATGTGTTAATAGGAATTTGTTCATAGAGGTTTTCAAAATGTTTTTTCCATATTTCTCCATTTTGAATAGTTGTTGCTTCATGTTTAGATTTATTTATACGTTTCCAGTTTTCCCAGAACTGATTAGTGTTGATGGACTCCTGCATTATTGTCAGCTGCTGTAGTGTGTGTTGTTCTCTCTTCACTCTCAGTGTGCGCTTGTAGTGATTTAGTTCCTTGTGGTACTGAAGGCGTAGCTCTCGATTGTGTTGATCTCTATTTTTTTGGTTAGAAAGTTTCCGAAGGTTTTTTCTCAAGTCATGGCATTCTTTATCAAACCAATTATTTTTTTTGCTTTTCTTATTTGAAATCTGTTGGGTCTTCAAATGTGCTATTTTAGCTGCTTTTCCAAAGATTTGGTTGATGTTTTTTTACTGCTAGAGTTCGCCTTTTTGTACTGGGAGGATATGCAGTGGTCATGAAACCGTCTAATAAATTTTGAATGGTTTGGTCCTCAATTGCTCTTTGATATTCTTTGAGTGCTATTTGGAGCCCATCTGTAGGATTTATTTAGGCGGTACAGCTTGCTGGGCTGTGTGGGTGTGGTGTTAGTGTCTGTCCTTTTTCAGAAACAGGGTAATTTGGCTGTGGTCGGACAGTGGTGTTAGTGGCTTGACCGTGAAGGCTCTGAAAGAGAAAGGGTCAAGGTCAGTGACCGCATAATAATCAACTGTGCTGTTGCCAAGAGGTGAGCTATAGGTAAATCTTCCCAAAAGTCCCCTCTGGTCCTGCCATTGACAATGTACAGGCCTAGGTCTTGACAGAGCTGAAGCAGACTTTTTGCCATTATTGTTGATATGGTGGTCAGAGCTGTTTCTTGGTGGAATGGTTTTGATATTTGGGGAATTATTACCAAAAATGTGTTTATTTCCTTTGGTATTGATATAGTCTGGCTGTGTGCCAGTTAAGACATTAGATCTCCACATATCAACACATTTCCCCGGCCTGGAAATGGCAGACTTCAGTGTGGAGATTAGGGAACGTTTCCTCTTTGTGGTTGGGGGGAGTCGGTGGGAGGGATGTAAATTGCACAAAGGAAAATATCTTTGTCATTGTTCACGATTTTCTTACTTATTTGAAGCCAGATGTATGACTCTCCTCTCTTAATTATTTGGATGTAATTTGTCAGCTCTGACTTGAACCAAATTAATATACCGCTGGAGTCCCTTCCTCTGCTTACAGTGGGCTTTTTGATGGAAGGGACTGCTAATTCTTCATAGCCCAAGAGGCAGTGAGAGGACCAATCTGATCGACACCAGGTTTCTTGGAGGATAATGATGTCGATATCCTGAGTGTTTTGAAGAAACTCTGGGGTGGAACTTTTGGGTCCAAAAATGGATGAATTTATCCCTTGGATATTCCACATGCTAATTGTTAAGGATTGCATTTTGCGTTGAGTGTTCTTTGGTTGATCTGAGGAATTTGTCTCTTTTAGAATGAGGTAAACTATCTGTAAATGGGAAAATTAGTATCTAGGAAAACAAATATGTATATAATTGTATAATATAGAGTATTGGTACAAAATTATTGGGCATATACCTACAATATGCGCACCCACATACTGACATATCAATGACATAATAACACACATAGGCAACATACACATAAGTGCGTATGCATGTGGGTGATCCCACGCCCACACACATGCATGTATTAGCAAATATCAGGACACTTGCATACATACACATGACAAAGCAGAATAGGCGCATAAAACTGAGTAGGAATTTTTTTTTTTTTTTTTTTTTTTTTTTAGGATTATTACTGAACTTGGAAATTGTCTGAACTTTGTGATCAGACAATAAACAAACAATACATTAACAACTGATGTATTATGATTTAAAAAAATAATAATAATAAAAATAAAAATAATTATAATAATAGTAATAAAAGAATAAAGTAAAATAAAAAATAAGAATTGTTTTACTCCTGGTTAACTTAGCACATTATGTGAGAGTAGATGAGGCTGAGCAGCTGTCTGATCTCTCCCAGTTCCCCTGTGCTGCGGTCTGGTCCCCGCAGGACGTCAGCATAGCTGGGTTGGTGCTGCTGCAGGGCTGGTCCTCTCTCTCCCTCTATTACACCCCTCCATCTCTCCCTCTATTACACCCCTCCATCTCTCTCCCTCTATTACACCTCTCCATCTCTCCCTCTATTACACCCCTCCATCTCTCTCCCTCTATTACACCCCTCCATCTCTCTTCCTCTATTACACCTCTCCATCTCTCTCCCTCTAATACACCCCTCTATCTCTCTTCCTCTATTACACCCCTCCATCTCTCTCCCTCTATTACACCCCTCCATCTCTCCCTCTATTACACCTCTCCATCTCTCCCTCTATTACACCCCTCCATCTCTCTTACTCTATTACACCTCTCCATCTCTCTCCCTCTATAACTTCTCTCCATCTGTCACTCTATTACATCCCTCCATCTCTCTCCCCCTTACACCTCTCCATCTCTCTCCCTCTATAACTTCTCTCCATCTGTCACTCTATTACATCCCTCCATCTCTCTCCCCCTATAACATCTCTCCATCTCTCACCATCTATAACACCCTCCATCTCTCTCCCCCTATAACATCTCTCCATCTCTCTCTCTCTATTACACCTCTCCATCTCTCTCTCTAATACACCCCTCTATCTCTCTCCCTCTATAACACCTCTCCATCTCTCTCTATTACAACCCTCCATCTCTCCGTCTATTACACCTCTCTATCTACAGTATATGTGTTAAACCGCATTCATCTCATCTCTCTTCTCCTGTCAGACCCCACCCAAGCGTAATGACACCCTGGTTTCAAAAGAAATTAAAACTAACACACTAAGCCCTGGGGGATCTGATTGTGTCTCGTAACTGAGAGTGACCCAGCCTGCGGAATTTACCAGAAAGACTGGAGACAGACAGTGTGGTGATGAGCCCCCAGCATGCAGAGTCACAGCAATGGAAGAATCATTATTCTCCCAGAACAGAGTAATGACATTTAAATGACATTACTGTCAACAGAAACACACACCACACACACACACACACACACACACACATAAATATGCACATGTGGCCCCACTCAAATACACAATCTCGTGCACACAAACACACACTTTACACACGGGCGTCTACATGCGCAAAACCGCTCATTGTCTCACACATGCATTTAATGATCTGCACATGCGTAAAACACTGCAAGCTCACACACTGTCCGTGTACACACCCACATTACACATTGTCACATACTGTAAGTGCTAAGAGCTATACACACACATAATTAATTTTATGCTCATAGAGGCAAGCACACACACTCACACACACACACACACACACACACACACATGCAAAAACACACAACGCTGCACACTCCACAGACTCTAACTTGATTGGCGAGTGCTAAGGAGACTGCAGTCTGCCAGTAGCTGGAGTGAGCGGTAAAGATGGCAGATTGCTTGGTTGAATTTACCCCTCTGCTCAGCAGGAGAAGAGAGATCTCTGTGACATTAAAGCGCCCGGGGCTCACTGTTCCTTCCAAAATCGAGATAAACAAAACACATCGGACCCGTCCCATATGGCAGGGTGTGACCTATGACCTTTACCCTTCTCAAGCTGTTACTGACTCCCCCCCACCCGGACCCCCACTCTCATCGCCACAGCGGGTGGATAACCTCATCACGAGGCCTGACAACAAGGCGTAAACAAGCGCCAACTCATCCTGACAGGAAACAGAGCCCAGAGATGTGTAACAACTCATAATATAATCAATTCATATCGAGAAATTACTGCATTCAATGTCATGAGGCAGTATATTTTTTCATCACTGTATCATTTTTTATGATGGTTTTTATTACATTATGACTTTTTTTTATTACATTGTAAACAGATATTATGTTATATTAATTTATTACTTTAGGACTTGCTACAGACATTATTATTCTACACACACCCTACAATGATGGGAGCGGTGTCGTCAGGCAGGGTCTTGTCATTCAAAGAGACGTTTTTTGTGGTATAGAGTGACTTAGAGCGGTACAGATTGGTAAGGACTGGTAAAATTTGGGGTAATATAGTGTATGTTTCAGAGAAAGAGAGAGGTATGCTTTGGTAACACAGATTGGTATGGACTGGTATACTATGATAGAGTTCAGCGTATAATGGCACTGAGAGAGACATGATGAGGTATCAAGTGACTTGGGCCAGTATAGATTGGTATGGACTGACATAATGTGGTATAGTTCAATATTTAGAGGTAAAGATAGAGGTGTGTAGTTCTAAAAAAGTGATACGGAGAAGTATAAATAGGTATGGGCTGGTATAATGTGGTTTAGCTTTCTGTAAAGTGGTACTGTTTATTGTGGTTTTGACTGTCATGAAGGAGTATAGATTGTTATGGACTGGTATAATGTGGCAGTGTGTAGTATATAGTGGTAAAGAGAGGTACAATTTATAGGGTTATGGAGTGATTTGAAGTGGTATTGATTGTCATGCAGCAGTACAGAGAAGTGTATAGTTCTATCACTTTCGATGAAGTATGATGTCATGTGATGGTGGGTGGTATAAAATGGTATAGTGTTGTAGTTTAGAGTTGAACAGAGCAGAAAAGTAGTACACAGCACAGAGCAGTACAGATAGGAAGAAACGGGTATATTTCAGCACAAATTCATACATAGCAGTAAAAAGATATAGCCCGGTGTAGTGTGGTTTGGTGGTATAGAGAGGGGTACAAAATTTTAAGTATTATTTGCTATAGATTGCCACACAGCAGTACAGCACAGTGTGGAAGTTTATAGTGTGCTACTGTGTATATTGAAGCATGGCAGTACAGAGTGGTGTGGCAGTGTATACAGAGCAATACATTATAGATTGCCTAATAACAGCTGAGTAGACTGATGCTGTATAGTACGATATGAGGGAGGTACAGAGTGCAAAGGGATGATGCTAATGATGTTAAGCTATTAGCCACAAGTGCAAGTTCCATTTTCAGTCATTTGTAGGGATAGGAATGACCTCAGCTGGAAGATGAACATCCACACAGAGTCGGCCCTGCCATCGTCCGGTTCATTTGCTTTGTTTATTTGGGAGATGAGTGCAGTCGCCGGCGTCGCTTTAATGGGCAGCTCCAGCTGTCCGTTTCGCTCCTCAGCTGTTTGGACGTTTCGAAACAAAGCCAGAAAATCTTCACCCTGATATGCAGCACAGTCGTGCATCGCCATCGCTGCCATCGCTATTTATTAATATCAGTAGCAGTTATCGTTGTATGGTTTGAATGGAAGATACCTTATGGTATAATCTTGTGTACGTGATGGACGACAGGGGCAATGATAAGTTGACCTTCATGGGTAATGTATACCAACCCCCTCCCCACACACACACACACACACACACACACACACACAAGCTGGGCACAGAGCCTTCCCCGACAGTGTCACAGTTGGCATCATGATAACTGGCGAGTGGACAGGGCACACAGTGAGGGTGGTGTCTTTGTTAATTATGGATAACCTTACGCACCCCGCACTCTGTTGCAGAGTGGGATTCAGGCCGGTCTAACTGCGGGCTGATGGCAGGAAATAGGCTCACTAACTCCATTCCATTATTTTCCACCTTCTTTCCTCCTGTCTTTTCCTCACTATTAGCTCCACCCCATAGATAAGAGCCTTGCATTGGATCAGACAGAATGCAGCGCAAAGATGAATATCACAATCAAGCTCTATAGCCAGGCGGAGGGTCATGAGCCAAACAGTTGATATGCCAAGCTTGGGAGTACACAGCATCACGATCCAGAAACCAGCCAGAACTGAAACCAGATATCTCTTAAAAGCACAAGGGGCTCGGCAAACTCAAAAACCATGGACAAAAGAAAAAATCTCTCCGAATACAAAAGACTCATAAATAACCATGAAAAGCAACAGACTCGCAAACTAAATGAGGAAATGGGGAACTCAAATAGCAAACAAATCAGGAGGGTGAACTGAAATCATGCGTGGGGAAATCAAGGAAGTGGGACTAAGAGTGTGGTTACATATGGGACGTGCATGAACTAACTAACAAACAGAACAGAGCAGGGAGGGCTTCTGCGGGAGAGAGTGAAAACAGAGACGTGGAGCTGAACATGGGGACTGCGAAAATAACAAATAAGCCAAAAGAAATACTGAAATTAAAAACAACCAGGGGATAAATAAATACAGAAAACACTGTTTAAAACTCAAAGCTTCTGGTTCCACTACCCGCCAAGACTACTCACAGCCTCTGGCTGCATTACCTGTCAGAGCCTCACTGCTCACTGTATAACACACACAGCCTGCGGCTCCATTACATCCCAGGACCACAGAGCAAGAGCGCGTAAGAGCTCTGCGGTGATGGCAGCCGTTTTGTCCTCGCCAGCGTAGCAGCAGCGTGTCGTGACCTTCCTGTTTCACAGTTAGTGCTGCCGTGGCGACTCATTCAGCCAGCCAGGTCAAAAGCGCGGCTGGTCTGGATGAGGTCTGAGGGGGGGCCGGGATAGTGAGATTTGAATGACCCCCCCAGGGAAAGTGACAGCGGCAGTGTTCTGCCTGGTTGGGGGTGTCTCAGGGCGTGTGTGTGTGGTCTCAGGGGGCTAAAATGAGGCCTCAAGATAGTGGAGTGTGTTTTACTCAGAGACTACAGAGTCCAGCCTAATGCAGCATGAGGAGGGTTTTACACTGGAGACAAACACACTGAGAGAGCAGCTACCAGATCTCACCAACTCTCTTTTCTCTCTCTCTCTCTCTCTCTCTCTCTCTGTCACTGTGTCCATCCATCCATGCTTCTTTTGCTAACTTACCCTTCCTGTCCCCATCTCTCTTTCTCTGACTCTCACTCTGTCTCTTTTCCCTCCTCCTCACTCCATCGCTCTCTTTATCTCTCTTTCTTGAATCACTCCCTTCCTCTTTCTCTCTCTTGCACCTCCCTATATCTCAGTCTGTCACTTCCCTTTTTCCATTTCTCTATCTCAGCTGCATTTCAGAAGCTTTGTTGGCATGACATATCAGCATGTATTGCCGAAGTATCAGAGAAACAATACATATATAAATTATAACACATGAAACATGGGACCTAAACAAACACTTTACAGTTGCATCTAATATCTACATACATTTATACATCTCACTCTCTCTCTCTCTCTCTCTCTCTCTCTCTCTCTCCCTGGGGGAGGGTCTGAAGGTTCTGGGGTGTATTTGGGCATGAGACAGTACATGTTGAAAAACTGGAAGGGTGCACAAAGCATGCGCCAGGATGTCTAAGTGTAAATGGCTTCTTTCGCAGGTGTCCTATAGGGGGAGGGTGCTGATCCTTAACAATTTGATTGCGTCTGCCCTTTGGCATAAATTTGCTGTTTTAACACCACCTGAAGAGTTTTTATTGAAATTGCAAAAAACTATTGTAAATTTCTTCTAGTCGGGACAGCACTGGCTCAGGGCAGCGGTGCTGTATTTACCCCTGCAGGAAGGAGGGCAGGGGCTAATGGACTTGGAAAGTCGTTTCACGGCTTTCCGCCTGCAATCAGTTCAAAGACTCCTGTATCAGGACGATGTGAGCTGGAGGGAGACGGCCTGTGCGCTGTTCAGGAGGGCAGGTGGCTGGGGCCTGGATCGGCACTTGTTTTTAATGGACCTTAAAGGAGTGAGCATCACAGGCTTGTCGGACTTTTACGGCTCTATGCTGAGGGCCTGGACAGAAACTTCTATTGTTCAAAGAGGGGCCCTCTGGGGACTGGAGATGCCACTTTTAAATAACCCGCTGCTGAAGCTGGTTCCACAGATGATGGCTGGTCTTAGGGGCCCGTTCTTGAGGGCTGATATGACCAAGCTGGGACACTTGTGGAGCTTGGAGGAGAGTCGCTGGAGAGACGCAGGGGCTGTAGCTGTGCAGCTGGGAGTGCGCTCTGTGCGTCTGGTGGAGCAGGTCCTGAGCGGTGTTAAGGCAGCTGTGGACGCTGGCCTTGTCTTGAGGTCTACTGAGACCCCTCCTTTCCCTCCAGTCAGTGTGCAGGTGGTGCTGGGGGACTGGAAGGAGGACCAAGGAAAGATTTTAACCTACACTATCTGTGTTTGAGGAAATTGGGAATAAGGCTCTTTATGTGGCGAGTGTTAAGGTTTGGCACCTTCCCTCCCTTGGGGAGGTGAGGGCAGGTGTCTGGCAGGGTTTGGGGTTCAATTTTTTCTCTTCTGTGAGAAGTTAGAGGCTGCTTTATAAAGCACCTTTACCTAAGCAGTCAGGAAATCTTCAGTGGAGGCTCATTCATGGAGCCATAGCCACTAACAGACACCTGGCGCACTTTGACCGTGCACATGGGGAGGCCTGTGCTTTCTGTGGAGAAGGAGAATCTGTTGCTCATCTGTTCTTGCATTGTAAGCATTTAAATGCACTTTTTACTCTGCTGAGGGACCTTTGTGGGAGGCTTGGGGTGGTTTGGGACTCGGAGGTATTTATCCTTGGTCCAGGGCACAATGTAAAACAGAAATATAGACCACTTTGGTCAATTTTTCATTTGGGCAAGCGAAGCTTGCAATCTGGCTGAGCAGGAGAAACAGGGTACGGGAAGGGCAGGTCACTGAGCCGCTGCTGGTTTTTAAGGGAATGATTTTAGAACATGTGCGTATTGAATACATGTATTTTAGTTTAACAAATAATGTTAATTTACTTTAAAAAGTCTGGAATGTTGATGATGCTGTGTGTTCCAATGAGGGTGGTTATAAAATGTGTTTTTAGGTACAAGTAGCTCATGAACAGCTTGAAAAATCGGAAGGTCTGGTTTTATCTGTTCTGTTTGATGGCACTTTTTACTATTTATTTTATGACTGTTTATTTTTACCATTTTTATTTTATTTTATTTTTTATTGACTGTTTTAGCAGTTTTTATTTCAGTCTTGCATCTGTTTGTTTTCTGTATTGTTTTGTTTATTTTTCATCCTGGTTTAGCTTGGTTTCTTTTTGCTCAACTTGCTGTTTTATTTATGATGCATTTTGGTATACACTGCTAAATCAATTGGTTCAATAAATAGGACTTTGAAAATCAAAATCTCTCCCTGCCTTGTATTATCTGTCATCCTCCCCCCCCCTCCTCTCTCTCTCTCTCTCTCTCTCTCTCTCACTACACCTCACAGATCTCCACACCGCAGTGTGAGACAGGGACAGAGTAACAGAGTGCTGAATAAGTGTGTGTGTGAGGCTGTAGCACATTTCTCCTCCAAAAAACCTCTTTATGAAAACTTTCTGTGAAGAGTGTCATGCAAATTGGCTCCTTTGTTTGGGGGGAGGGAAGAGTCTGGGCAGGTGGCTTGGGAATGTGTTGCCAAGATACTGAAAATCACCCAGAATTCTCTACTCCCAACTCAGCAATTCATCTGTCATCTTTCTTCCATACTGTGCAAAAAAAAAAAAACCTTGGACTAGCACGCAGTTCTCGTTCTCTCTCCCTCTCTCTCTCTGCCTTTCTTATGCATTATTCTCTCCTTTGATACGTCCTTTTTTACTGCTTGCCAAAATAGTGCCAAGCTCTAAGCAACTTTGAGGTCACTTTTCAGCTTTTTTTGCGACATTGTCAAGATGAGTCTGATTCGTTTGGTGGATACTGGCCAGACTTGGTTTATAAGCGGTTTGTGTGTGGGCCATGATAAAGTGTTTGTGTGTGGGCTATCCAGCAGTGTTTGTGTATTGGCTATTATAGCATGCATCAAATGATGTAGAGCAGTGTGGGCCAATATAAAACATTTGTAAACCATTTGAATATTCGAGATAGTGTTTATGAATTGGCTGTGCCATTTGTATACTTTATGGCCGGAAACTATTGCGCAAACACACAAATGCACACAGCTGCTGTAAGCAAGCACACACAAGCACACACATCACATGTAGTTTTGCACTGTCAAACACAGACAAACTGTACACACACACACACACACACAAACGCACTACAGCACATGCTGTACTTTTACACACTTTCAAACACAAACATTCACATATATATAAACATACACACAAACGCACACACTCTCTCTCTCTCTCACACACACACACACACACACACACACTCACGCACATGCACACATACTCTCTCTCTCTTTCTCTCTCTCTCACACACACACACACACACACACACATGCTCTCTCTCTCACACACACCCACACACTCTCTCTCTCACACACACACACGCACACACACTTTCTCGGTCTCTCTCACACACACACACACACACACACACACACACAGACACACACACACACACACACACACACACACACATACACTCACGCACACGCACACACACACTTACTCTCTCTCTCTCACACACACACACACACACACACACACACACAAAAATCTCTCTCTCTCTCTCTCTCTCTCTCTCTCTCTCTCTCTCTCACACACACACACACACACACATACACAAACACACACACACATGCACTCACCAGAGGCAGCAGTAGCAGGTTGATGATGAGCAGTGTATTGGGCTCCATGTTGAGTCCTCGGTGCTGGAGTATCAGGCAGAGCTGGGCACAGTGCAGGTATCAGAGGAGCTGTTCCGCAGTCATCATCCCTCCTGCAACACAGGACACAGAGTCATCTCACTGTGTGCATGTGTGCGTGTGTGTGTGTGTGTTTGGGTGTGTGTGCAGGGAGGGTCACTCACTGTGCCTGGATTCATTTTCCCTTCCCTTTTACCCAGTGTGTAAACAAAATTGCTTTAATTTACAAATGCAAATGTTGACATTGATTCAGTTATTGATTCAGTGTGTGTGTGTGTTCGTGTGGTGTGTATTGGTGTGTGTGCGTGTGTGTGTGTATAAGTGTGTGTGGGTATTTGTGTGTCTTGTGTATTGGTGTGTGCGCTTGTAAAGCTATACTTGAGAGAACCAAACACTGAGAAACCACAGATGCTGTGGGGATATTCGGGGTTGAGAGGACATTTTGAGTGGTCCTCACAGAAAATTACGGCTAATTGGTTAAAGTTAGGGCTATGGTTATGCTTAGTGTAAGGTTAAGGTTAGGGTGAGGCATAGTTTGGTTAAGGTTGGGGTTCAGGAAAGGCTGTGCAGAGTGAATACATGTCAATAAAATATCTTCAGAAGTATAGCCATACAAATATGCACGTTTGTGTTTATTGATTACATCTCTCGGCACCAGGAGAGTGAATAAGAGTGGAGGACTCTGATGCAAGGATGTGAAATTTATTAAATAAACAAAGTGCAGAAGAAAACAGAAAGTAAACCTACATTGGGAATAAGAGGCAAATGGGAGTGCTCTAAACTAAAGCTGTTACATTGTAAGGCTTCTTGCCTATACAGGGGAGAACTGAGGTATACATAGAGGGGAATGATAAAAAACTTACAGAAACCAGGTGTAATCAATAAACAAAGAGCAGAGGAATAATTGCGATAAGGCAGGTAGCCATGGAAATATGGGTATGCCCAGGAGGAGGGGCATTACATTGCCATTCTTGGCCATACTGTGGAGGCAGAAACTCCAGAAGTTTTCAAGACTCCATTTAGTCCTCGCATATCTAAAGAGCTAGGCTCACTTCTGTGATAGGAAAATGGCCTAGCTGAACTGAATGGCCTGTTCTCACCATTCACGTTCTGTTATGTCATGTTAATACAAACCTGAACTCCCAGACAAACTTTTTGAAGCACGATGGTGCACGGCACCTCCTAAACCCAGGAGATTATGCTCGACTACAGAGACTCCATAGCATGCAAGCGGCACTGTGGATGCATTTCCCACAGACGGGCAGAACATTCAGCAACAGCTCCGATCGAACACACGATATGACAGACTCGAGTCAGGCAGCGAGTAAGAACGCTGCTTAAAACGTCACCTGGAACGCTGCTTAAAACCCCACTGATATGGTTCATGCCTTGGTCCACTTTTCAATGCGCCAATTACACAAGCAGCAGGCAGCAAGAACAGAATGAGGGCAGCAGGAACCTCTATCACTGGAGGATCCCAATGGCTCACAGTGGTGAGCCAATCCCAGTGCTCTGGGGAACTGAGCCACCTGATTGGCTGAGAAGGGTCAGGTGATTGACTATTTAATGCTATTGGTGGACATGATAGTAGTAACTGTGCCCTCTCATGCACATATAAGCAGAAGCTGCACACACAAGTCTCGCGCGCGCACACACACACACACACACACACACACACACACACACAAACTATACCCCCACATGCTCAGAAACACTCATACACATGTACAGACTCGCACAAACACAGGACTGCACGTAGTAACATAGGGAGCTCGACTCAATGACTCCATTTTCCCTGATGAGTGACACGCGATCTGCTCATTTGGGAACATCTCTTTCAAGGAGAGTGGAGAATATTCTAGACAATGCAGCTGTCGGCGAAGCGTCATCACCTCACCAGCCCCGCATTCTTTACTAAGAACCCGTCCGCATATAGACCGAGGGTTACGGGTTTATAAAGGGGTTACTCTGATCTCTGACAGACCACAGGGTCCTACTTTAGCAAACTACCTCCTGTCTGTCATTGTTAAGTAACTATGGCACCAGGACTCAGTACTTGCTAACTTAAGACACACCAACAACACCCCTCAAAGACAGATTAAATGGTAAAATAAACTTTTTAAAGCACAATCTCTCCTCCTATCATTGTACACTTGATATCTGAATGCCAATATGCAACTAAATTACACTGGTAACTTTTTAATTTTTAAATATGTTTTATTTATCCACAGGTCTCACTTGCCAATTAGATCTTGGTCTCAGAAGAACTGCTTAAAAAATACACTTTCAGGCCAAAAAAAGTTGCTGTTTGGATTTAAATAAGCAAATACTCCTGGGAGCCTATGATTGAGTCATTATTACAGTGATGAATATGTTTCAGCTGGCAATGATTCTTTTAACCTTGACGGTTTCAGTAAGTAGACTCATTTCTTAAACACAAGTGTTGGAAGATGTATGCCATGGTCATGGAAATGCCAGCATCGAGCAAATCAAACAAATAAGTAGATTGCTGGAATGACTGGAGTTGAGTTAAAAACTGCCCAACACATTATTAAAACTTAGCAGGATAGTGGTGAACCGTAAACTTTGTGTATGGTTGAATGTCCGCCATGTGTGAATTATTTATTTTTTTGGCCAGGCAGTGTATAAAAGATAGGATAGGAGGTGAAGTGAAATGCTAACTGCAGTCCATTGACCATTGACCACACATCAGGGTGGAGCAACAATGTGGTCATAGGAATTAGTCTTCCAGAGCATATCCTTCTGACACTGGAACTGAACTATTACAGTAATCCAGCCCTGAAAATACGTTATACAGGGCTGATGTGAATGTATATCTGTGCATCCTGAGTAAGGACAAGGTGATCTCATAATTAAAGTGACTCAAATGGAAATGAATGAATTAGCATATCCCTCAAAAATAAAATCAATTTGTCTCAAATTTTGAAAGAAGGTGATTGACAACAGCTAAAGAGAGTAGGGGATTCAAAAATCATTGATGTGCTTTCAGTGCAGAAAACGAGGGATTTTCTGGAGATGGAGATTTTTTTTTTTTGTGGTAAACCCTGTGAAACAAATGTTCTCAGAATGCGAGGTAAGAAGTGAGCGCGTTCCCATGCCAACCGCTCGGCACAGAGAGACAGGACAGATTTGCACAGATGGAGCGATTAGCATCGCCGTGTTTATACCGTTCCACCCCAGCACCGATGAAGCAATGTCTCTACAAGCAGCTCTCAATGGTGGAGTGGGCAGGGTTCATCTGCATTTTAATCTGGACTAGTTTGACGCGCGCATTCACAAATTTTTACGATTCATCGTCATCAAGCTCGCATTGGCTTCGCAAAGATTGCATCATGCGTAACAGAATGGCGCTCATTGATAAAGACTCTCAAAAGCAGAAGTGCCAATCTTAGACCACTTTCCCTGGCCGACATCCTCACCTCATCAACTATGAGTGAAAAAAGAAAACTGGTCCTAGATCAGTGATCTTCCTCTGGGAAGCTTTATGAAGAGGAACCAAAATGTTTTATCGAAGGTCTGAGTCGCATATTGTAACGATACAATTCTCATTTCTATCATTCAATGTGGTTCCGCCTGTAACGGTCTTAATGCAGTAACCGCAAATTAGGACAAATAAAGGCTCCCCCTTTCTCAAAGGTAACTGTTCTATCTGTACGACAGGATACACAATAAAATGTCATTTTGCCTTAAAAAAAAGATGTTACCAGGGCAGAAAGCGCACTTTTCTGTTCTCTGGGAACTTGATAATGGCCGTCTGACAGTAGTGCGATCGAGATCTAAGGAGCCATTGAAAATTCGAGAGGCTTCTTTTCCACCGAGTGCTGCAGAGTATCCAGAGATCAGTTCGGTATGACTGGATTTGGATTGTTCGTCTTTGCAGTTAGCGAGGGACTTGAAATATTCCAGGCCAGTAATATTTCTTCTGCATACTATATGTCCTTTAAACCAGCATGTTTCTTATTCATATGCAAACAGGGGGTGGGGAGTGTATTTTACTGTTTAAATGTGACACCATTGCACCTCACTTGCATAGAATTTTTTTTTTCACACTTTTTTTTTCACACAAGTTTTTATTTGGGCAGCAGACTGTAATGAATGCTTTAGTTATTGTATTACTCATGGGTAATAATCAATTTAATAATTTATTATGAGGTAATGTACAGCCCCAATTCCAAAATAGTTGGGACAAAGTGTAAATTGTGAATAAAATCAAAATGCAATGACTTTCAGATCAAATGAGCCAATATGTTATTTACAATAGAACATAGATAACATTTCAAATGTTGAAACTGAGATATTTTACATTTTTATCCACAAAATGAGCTTATTTCAAATTTTCTGGCTGCAACAGGTCTCAAAGAAGTTGGGACACAGACAAAAAAGGGCTGAAAAAGCAATTAATATATAAGAGAATCAGCTAAAAGAACATTTTGCGAGTAATAAAGTTAACTGGCATCAGGTGTGTAACATAATTGGCTATAAACGGGATGTCTTAGAGAGGCTGAGTCTCTCAGAAGTAAAGATGGCCAGAGGCTCTCCAACCTGTGAAGGCTAGCGTAAAAAAATTGTGGAATACTTTAAAAACAATGTTCCTCAATGTCAAATTGCAAAGGCTTTGAAGGTCTCATCATCGACAGTGCATAACATCATCAAAAGATTCAGAGAAACTGGAAAAATCTCTGTGCGTAAGGGACAATACCAAAGACCTTTACTGGATGCCCGTGATCTTCGGGCCCTCAGACACCACTGCATCACTCACCGGCATGATTCAGTCCTTGACATTACTAAATGGGCCCAGGAATGCTTAAAGAAACCACCGTCAGTAAACACAGTCCACCGTGCCATCCACAGATGCCACCTAAAACTCTATCATGCAAAAAGGAAGCCATTGTTGAGCATGATCCAGAAGCGCCGTCGTGTTCTGTGGGCCAAGGCTCATTCAAAAAGGAACGTAGCAAAGTGGCAAAGTGTCCTGTGGTCAGACGAGTCCAAATTTGACATTCTTGTTGGAAATCATGGGCGTCGTGTCCTCCGGGCTGAAGAGGAGAAAGACCACCCCTCCTGTTATCAGCGTTCAGTTCAAAAGCCAGCATGTCTGATGGTACGGGGATGCATTAGTGCATATGGTGTGGGACACTTGCATGTTTCAAAAAGCATAATGAATGCTGAAAGGTATATGAAGGTTTTAGAGCAACATATGCTCCCCTCCAGAAGACATCTATTCCAGGGAAGGCCTTGTGTATTTCAGCAGGACAATGCAAAACCACATACTGCAGCTATTGCAACAGCATGGCTTCGTAGTAGAAGAGTCCGTGTGCTGAACTGGCCTGCCTGCAGTCCTAATCTTTCACCAATTGAGAACATTTAGCGCAGAATTAAACGAAAAGTCTGTCAAAGGAGACCCAAAACTCTACAGCAGCTGGAAGCCTGTATTAAACAAGAGTGGGATCAAATTCCAATGGCTAAACTCAAGAAACTTGTCTCCTCAATGCCCCGACGCCCCCACTCTGTGTTAAAAAGAAGAGGGGATGCTACACCATGGTAAACAGGCCCCTGTCCCAACTTTTTTGAGACCTGTAGCAGTCATCAAATTTGAAATGAGCTCATTTTGTGGATAAAATTGTAAAATTTCTCAGTTTCAACATTTGCTATGTTATCTCTGTTCTATTGTGAATAAAATACTGGCTGGTGTGATTTGAAAGTCACTGCTTTTTGATTTTATTCCCAATTTACACTTTGTCCCAACTATTTCGAAATTGGGGTTGTATATGATCATGCCTCCTTAACCTCTGAAATTCAAAAATTTTGAAAATCTACAGCATTCATAACAAGTCTTCACTCTTTAACAAACAATCTGCCAGAAATCATTAAAATCCCTCGTTGTGTGCTTGCGATAGGATCATTAAGGTGTCTGAATGCACAGTATTATCATTAGCGCAATCACATTTCCATGAGCAGCGGTAATGAACTAATTACTCCACAGTTGCTGTTTTACCTGCAAATATAAGAATTAGTGACTAAACATGTTAAGGAAGAGTTTTACATCAAAAAATATAATTTCTGACGCCATTTTTGGCCTTGGTAATACATCCCCTTTAGAGACAAGCTCGTGAGTGAGGTTTGACAGCTCTTTCTCTGAACAGCTAATGAGCAATCAGTGTGGAAAAAAACAACTTCAATCTAAATTTTTCTTGAAAAAAAAAAAAAAACCAGCCCGCTTTACTGAGTTCTTATATCAATGCTGTTTCAGTAGAGCCACCATATACTGCCAGGATCCATTCCAACCTCAGCAACACACACTTCATTCAACAACAGGAGATTTCTTTGAACTGCCAGTTTAGATAATCAGCTTCATTTCAAATTAGGGTTGAAACGGAGTCTTACACAGAGGTAAATCTCCAGGAATCGGGTTGAGCAGCCCCGTATTACATCATCGTATTTTATACACACTGTGTACATTTACATGCTTAATTTCACATGAGAATGCTCAAAGGATGCATGCTAGGGTCTTTTGTAGAAGGCTGACAATCTTTTCTGAGAGAAAATCCACACACACAAGGGGGAGGAGTTTAACTGAGGCAGATCAGGGTGATTGGTCATTGTGGAATTCTAAATTCCGTTGATTGGGCATATATGGAGGCATACTGAGTGACATCACAAAAGGACACATTCTGTATTCTATAGAATTAGAGCAATCGCTAATACAAAAAATAAATAAGTATAAATACACGGATGTGGCTTTTTCGCCGAAATTTCTTCCACTTCCAGGACTGCCGCCTTCCGGTGCGCAGCTTGCGGAACAGTGTGCTTTGTGCGCTTGCTAGCGGCGCGCTTTGTATGCATAATAACATTAAACAATAGCAATCTTATCATCATCTACATCAGCGCTCCTCAAACCTCTCCAGGAGTATCCCTTCTCCTGCCTGTTTTACATCTCTCCCTGCTCCAGTACAGGTGAGTCTAATGATCAGCTCGTTATAAATCCGTGAAGATGCTTGATAATGAGCAAAGACCGGAAATGACTTGGCCATCAAACTATCCCATAATGCAATGGAAATGGGGCTTGATTGCAATATCCGGGTATTAATTTTTAATTTCTTTTTTTTTGTATTGTCGATTACTCAAATTGACCATCATTCTTTTTGAGGTCATGGGTAAATTAACCACATTGTAACTTGTCCAAACCCTGCAGGAGAATGGAAAAAGCATTATACAGTCCCTAGCAAAAAGCATCTGAAGCAAAGCCAGCTATTAAACCACGGAAATATTTTCCTGTTTTTTTTATAGACGTGTTTACTTTACACTCGACTTCACGGTTTTGTCTCCGGCTTCGTTAATTAGTACACTGAATTCATTAAGGCTTCCTGGAATCCTTCCTGTGCACTCCAATGTTTTACAGCTTCAAACATTTCATTAGAGCCAACAAAAAAGTGGAAACAAAATCCCGCAGAAAATAATACGCAGAATGCTGCTACTCTCTTGTTTAATTACGTATAGCATGCATCCACCAACTCTCTTCTTTCATGGCATGTGTGTTTGTGTGTGTGTGTATGTGTGTGCACGAGTGTGTGTGAGTGTACGTGTGCGCGTGCATGTGTGTGTGTGCCTGCGTGCATATGTGTGTTTGCGCGCATGTGCGTGTGTGTGTATGTTTGTGCGTGCAAGCATGTGCATTTGCGTGTGTGTGCGCATGCTTGTTTGAAGTGTAACTTCAAAGTGTAGCTTGCTATTCCATTATTCCAAACAGATCAACGGTTTCAATAAGTTCTTCCAGAAGGAAAAATGAATATCTTAATCAGCGGAGATTTATCACCCCCTCTCAAAATGCCCACTTGAAAACCATTTGCCAGAGTTCCATTGCTGTTACAACATGCCCTCAAGCTCTAGTGGGGTTTACATTATCATTGCCCTTTGGCCTTCTATTAGGGAAGTTCAGGGGTGTAAAAGTCCAGCCCAGAGGATGTGATCAATCAGCAGGTTTTTGATCCAACCAGCTGCCATAGTTTAACCACTCTGAAAGCCCTTAAGATAATGCTGGTCCACTCCATTATGTTATGGGAGCGCTTGAGTGCACACATAGCGCATCCATTGTATTAAACAAATAGCATAGCCTTCCAAACTAAAACTGTTAGGAATACAGTGTGTCAGCATTTGAAGACATGCTACTGCAGTATTTCCCAAATCTCGCCTCTGGGCGCGCAAGTCCGATCCAGGTATTTGTTGTGTTCCAGCTTGCCACGACCCTTGTGTGTCAGTAATTGGCTCCTCTTGTTCCAGCAGTCCCTACGTGTTTGTGCAGGTGTCTCTTTTAATTGAATTATTGTCTTATTTCCTCCCGTGCACCCCGGCGTTATCATTTGTAAGCCTTGCTCTTTTGTGACTATACTGTCTATATAAGTTCATTTTGGTGTCAGAGTGGTTGCTGGATTGTCATAGTTCATACTATACTAATTCTTCCAGTCGGTTTTTGTTTGTTAATGTTGAGCTAAGCTCTTCTTCTGTGTACATATTAATGATAAAAAAACGTAATTACTCCTTGCAATCTAATTAATGGGAACAAGCTCCTAAGCCTTGATATCAGCCTCCTGGATTGGGACTGAGTTCTTTTTAATTCTTTCTTCTAGTCTGTTCCCCTGAGTCAGTTTACGAGGAACACCTAAGCCTTCATCAGTCTCCAGGATTGGGGCTGCCTTCCTGTAAAACCCTTCGTTTCGATTGGCAAGTAGTCTGGCCTCAGCGAGGGGGCTTCACCACCTGACTTTTGGCCTGGGACAGCCACTGGCCTGGGCATGGACATGCCCATACCGTCTTAGCCGGACTGTTCTTCCTCTATTACCATATTCCTGTTAATAAAGACTCCTATGTAGATTGTACCCTGAATCTGTGTTTGGTTACTTGTATGGATCATAACATCAACTTATGTACACCTGATGTAACTTATCAAGCCAATGATTACAACAAATACCCAAATCTGGCTGGTGTTCCATGAGGAGAGATATGGGAACCACTAGCTTTCAGTACATCAGGCACCAGATCTGAATTTTGTCCTCATAACATTTTTGTATCTGTTTTACCACATTCCATTTATTCCACTGTCACAATTATTCCTCTATACAAGTGGTGCACTGTTTTTTCGTGGCGTATTTACTTCTAGAATGCATTAATTTCCTTAGTCCAAGTGAGGGACACTTTCAATTGATCAGTTAATGGGGAGACTTGCGCAGTTTCACAGCTGGAAGGTCAGACTTACCCGACTTCATAATTTAACATGAGAGAAAGCTAATGATCCGACATTCTGCACAAAATGCGCAAAGTCGTGGGTCCCAACTCTGTTCCTGCATATCTCACCTCCTGTGGATTCACCCCTAATTTTGAATGCCTGGGTTTTATTGAATGAGAAGATCTTTAGAATGAGGAGTACTTCGGTAGAGTCAGAGCGAAAACTCACAGGGTGATTAGATCTCCAGGAACGAAACTATTCTTATCATGGTGCGTTCACACCTGGGGCTGTTCGCGTCAGGACGCGCTGACTTTCAGGGCTAATGGTGCCAAAGCTCCGCATAGACTTGCCAGAAACACTCATAAACACCATTAATTTTTATCATTGACAGCTTATACTTGGGGAAATGGAAAAATCAGCTTCCTCAGTTCCCACCAAAGCCAGTGTTCAATTTCTGTGTGTAGTTTCACAATGACTGGCCAACCAATTGAGAAGAATGGATTCAGGCAGAAGGACGGCAGAGTTTTTCTCATTTTAGAAAGGATTTCTGTTACAGTCAAATTACTCTGCTTAGATCATTTATCCTGCCAGAATCCCTATCAGAGGCTTTAAGTATGACTGCTTCAACCCAATGGAGTAGTAACTCAACACTAACAGTGTTTATTTGAGCTTAGTGTTTATTACAGTTAATATGAGTTTATTTGAGAACTGATATGAGTTTATATGAGAGTTAATGCAGGTTTATATGGAAGTTTATACAAGTTTATATCAGAGATATTCCAGGTTTATATTACAGTTAATATAAGTTTATTTAGGACTTAATGTGGCTTATTTGAGAGTTTAGACAAGTTTATACAAAAGTTTATACAACTTTATATGAGAGTTGATACAGGTTTATATTAGACTTCATGAGTTCATTTATGAGTAAATATGGGTTTATATGAGAGCTTTTACAAGTTATGGCAGTAGGAATAAAAGTTTGCCTGTAAGGAAGTATAAAAACAAGGCCTCGTTTTTTTTTTATCCGCTTTGACTCGTCTGGTCTATATTCTTACCCTTAAGAGAAAAAACTATAGCTGTCAATCTCAGTATTACACGAGAGCCTATCGCTGTGCAAATACATACACATGCACACACGGTCAAAGAATATGAAAGCTTTAATTATCAGATTTCATGGCTTCACCGTAATTTTCCAAATGACTTGAATTCTAAACAGTGTACTGCTTCCAAAAATACAAAACTCCTATACTTCCACTCTAATGAAAAAAAATCTTAATTATTTATTGAATTCAGAATACAGAACAAATGCAACTATTTACTCCGAAGTAATTCAAAGCTGTGAAATTTTCACTCCACTTCAAACAAAGGCAAACATAAACACAACGGCAGGCTGGTATTTCATCACTCCGGTCAGAAATATGGATGCTTTCCACGCCAAACATCAACGCATTATCTCTGTCCCCCGCTTCCTCTCCAGACTACGTGCTTCAAATCCAGATTCAATATGTAAACAGCTAGGAATGCAAATAAAGTGAAAAATAATGATAATCTCTCTCACGCGTGTGTGTGACACACACACACACACACACACGCAAAGACACACACACACACACACGCACGCACGCACGCACGCACGCACACACACACACACACACACACACACACACACATAGGTATTTCGTATTTCATGCAGCAATCACAAAGCTGTCATCAAAACACAGAAGAATTAGGTGGTGAGACATAAGTAGTCTAGGTGTGGTGCACCAGCGAGGCTGCCTGGATTCTCAATGACGATTAAATCTGTTACAAACAGAAAAAAAAAAAAAAAAAAAAAAACCTCTGCTTCGAAAATCTTGTATTCATAAAGCATTTTTCTTAAAAATGCATTTCTTGTCGTCACGTTGATACCTTTGCAATGAGATTTTGGTAGCCTGTGCAAACCATCGAAACATTTTAGCCGCCATAATGGGAAGCATTCACTTATCGACTAATCTTCTGTGAATCTTCAATGAATGGTAAGGTTGTATTCTTCTCCCCAAAGATTAATATCAATCGCTCAGCATATGACAACGTGAGAATGAGGCACGGTGTCGTGTTGCGCTGCACAATTTATCAGTAGGAAAACGCGACTGTCGTGGGTAAAAAAGCATGATTAACATTTTTTACGCCATTGGCGATTTGATTAATGCAGCATTCTTCACTATCCCGTTTCCGCGAGCGGGTGCTACGGGACCCCTCTCGCAATGATTAACAACGCTTATCCGCGCATTGGAGCTGTTACAAGGAGCAGAGGACACACACGCGCGCACGCAAGCACACACACACACACACACACACACACACACACACACAGACGCACGTATTTCAGGTTTTCGTCCATGAAATAATAAATAAATAAATAAATAAATAAATAAATAATAAAAGAAATTAAAATATAATAGATAGATAGATAGATAAATAGATGTAGTGGATAGAGTTAGTAAGAAGAAGCAGTTGTAATCATTTTACACCATACAGAATGCTTCTTAGAATTCAGGTCGGCAACACGCGCATTGGCTGATGCCGGTTCTTCAACGCAGGCTGGTGATATATTAAAACCAAAAGTCGTGCCCAGTCTCTGCTACCCCATTATTCACTGTCGAACGTTAATCTCCACCTCAATGGCCAGAAATCATCAATCTAATGATCAGTTTACTATTCCACTTATGAGACGTGGCCACGTATCTTCTACTTCCCCGGACGCACGGACAAAACGATGCTGTGGAACGCGCGGTCCCCCGGGAAGATCCCCAATCCAGTTACGTCGCGGAAGATGACAAAACAAACACCCAGCACCACATTTCCCTCAAACCAATGGAACATTTACTTAAATATTTGTTGATCAAGGAATTGAAGCCGATGTACTAATTTCACAATACTATTAGAGAATGGAGAAATGTAATACTCACCATCGCAACGGCGGGATGATGTTCCTTAACCGAGGTCACTCATTCGCAACTCATATTCCTCATATTCCGGAGAGTCCAACGAGAGACCGATTTAACAGGTCTTTTCTGGTGTCATCAGTTTTAATTGTCTCGTAATTTCAGATATTGTTGCTCATAGGTATCCGAGACGTCTTGGTTTCATGTGTTTAGGCTCGTTCGTGGGAAGATAGCAAAGCCTGGATATCAGTCCCCTAACGTAGGCATGGGGTTTGTCCGTGCAGGGAATTTCTACTATTGTTGACACTCGATTTGTCTGGAAATATCCCTCTGTTGGTCAGAGCAAAACCTCCTATCTACAAGTGGCGTAAATACATTTCTATGAACTAGTTCACTTCGCCTCTCCCGCACGATGCTCCGCATTTCGCTGAGAGCTCCGCTGTTTGAGCACGCCTCCGGAGCGGCTGTTACGTGAAATGGACCGCAGCCAATAAGAGGGAGGTATTGTTATTAACCGAGGAGAAAGTGCCAGCATCCCGTTCAGCACGAGGCGCGCCGGTCAGAATTTATATTCCCTGCTTCACTCTGTTTGGCCGCGAGCATTTATTTTTCCATTCAGCTTACCAGACCCCTCCCCCGACCTCCCCAAAAGGCCATACTGACTGCAGAATACCTGCCAGACACGCAGCAGAAACGTGGCAGATGTGGCACATGCAGGCTGTTCCAGATTGAAAGAAACTAGCCTACTTAAAACGGGTAGGCGTGGGAGAGGGAAGCAGGATGCACCGAGACCGCATGCCATTCAATATGTAGAATTAATGAGGAGAGAGAAAAACAGACGCCAAGTGTGCTGTGTGTCGTCTTCGGTGGATATGTCCTCAAAGCCAGACTCTGCGAAAGCCTTACAGAAAAAGGAATTAGTTAAAAGCGAAAGTGATACTCGCGCCGCGGTAACTTGACTTCAGTAATGAGCTTGTGCTGTTCTGTCCTAGGCCTACATATTTCCTCTGCTTGTACTGCTAGGTTAAAATAATAGATAAGCCAGAGTTCAGGTGGAGGTTAGAGGAACGCGCGCGGGTAGAATGGAAAAATTGTAGATTTCAGTACCTTGGAGAAGGCTCGGAGGGTTTCACGGAACCAGTTTTAGTTTATATCAGACTTGCAAAATTGCATTTGCTTAGTCTATGCACTGTCAGTCAAAACTGGTAGCAGGCCTGTGTCCTGAACGTCATCAACGTTGGAGTGACAGGGTAGCCTAGAGGTAGGTTGCTTGACTGGTGACTGAAAAGATGCTGGTTCAAGCCCCCAGTAGGATTTGGGATTGTGACTTAATCCGGAGAGATAATGTTGGGAAGAACTCTGCTGTTGGGCCCTTGAGCAAGGCCCTTCACCCAAAGTAAATTACACCAGGGGCTTTACCCCTCTTTCTCTCTGTACCTCCTCACTTGCAACTGCTCTATCTGGAATTTCTCCCTTGAAAAAATGGAATTGCCCTGGTTAAAGAAAGTTTAAATAAGAAATAAACATGGTTGTGTGATGTTCTTTATATGATCCAAAGGCCCTCTGTCTAAAGACAGCCTTTTTCTGCAATCATTGTGGAGGCGTAGTTACGAATCTGAGGGGTAAGACATTTTCCGTTGCTCATTAAAACAATGTTGTAATTTATTGCAACACAACTTTTCTTTTATACTCGCCAGTGTTTTTGGACAGTGGTAGAAAATCAGAGTACCCAAAGAACACCTTCACAGATATGGGAAGAATAAACTAATCCCATGTAAAAAAAAGAAAAGGCCTCAGCCAGGATTTGAACGTAGCCTTAGCTGCTGTGAGCAAACGTCCTATCCACTGTAATACCGTTATCTTATTTCCACTTCAAATCCAGAAAAAAAGTCTCTTGTACTTCCCCCTTAATCTCAATTTTCAAAACTGGAAGGATTATAAGATTACGATCTCATAATCGGCCTGGGTTCTCTTTTTCTGAAAAAAAGCTGTGCTATTCTCAATTAGACAATATAGCTGTGCCCTCTCTCAGTGAGATCAGGTTTGCTACCGGATAGGTTAAATGAAAAACATTTTCGGAACAACCTCTCAAGGGGAAATGTCCTGAAGAAACATTTTATACCTCGCTGTGGGTTTTATAATTAATTCACACCTTTTTTGCTTTTAAAAGGTACTCATTGGTTCCCCTGGAACAGTAGCCTAGGGGAGACCGGGTCTAGTTGTTACACTTTTTTCTTTTAACAGCTGTAGAATTGACATTATCAGGTTTTTGTTATCAAAATGCACTGTAAAGATAGAAAGTTTATTAGACTACATGACTGATCTGCCGCAACCTCTATATTCTGCGCATGTGTAATGCTGGTGAGGAAAAAATAGACCGCCGTCACCTGTAACAAACTACCCCATATATGGAGTAGTTTGTTACAGGAGGGGTAGTTTGTTACAGGTTGTTAGGCATTTTGTTACACTAAGAATTTGCTTAAGTGAGACGTGTTTGCCCACTTAAGTAGGCAAGTTAAGGGGGATGCCTTACTAATATTATCCCTCAAAGCTACAGTAAGGAACCTCTTGAGTCATTCTCTAATGGCATTGCCACGTTTCGTTATTTGTTTGTAATTTCGAGGCATCTTTCTGAAATAAAGAAGGTAGAAAATCATTCAGTGAGGTAATTTGATCTTGTCCAAGTTGTTGCAGGTTTTGGGGCAAGTTCTTACTGTAACAACTTGGGTGTATCAACTAGTCCATCAGCAACCCTTTGCCATTGTTCCGACATTTTGAAATGTTCCAGCGCAATCTTTACATGGGTGTGTCATGAAACAGTGGCTAATGTATTCCTCTCTCATATGCCAGAAAATCTTGGGTATGAATCAATTACACTTGGTGTTAATCGATATCTCCCAAACACAAAGAAAGTTACTTCTTCGAGCATTTTTTCTGGAACACTAACCTGCAACTTTCGACATATGTCCTTCTGTCACAAAAAGACGCGGGTCACCTTCATGGAGCAAAAGGAAAAATTTGAGCGCCGTTTGTGTTTTATTATCGGAACTATTTAGAATGTGACAACATGGACGTGTAACAACTAGACCCAGTCTCCCCTAATGTACATGTAAGGGAATGTATTGCTGAAGGATAAAATTTTTCTTCAAAGGATACGAATTCTTCTTCATTCATAATATCAATATAGATTAGAATTAATTGTTTTCCTCAAAAGTGAGCTAGAAATGTCAAAAAAAAAAAAAAAAAAAACTGTAGGCCTTCACTGAGGCGTGAGTGAGGAGGATGCTGGGTAATCAGCGGGCGGGAGTGACGGATGCGAGCAGTCGGTAGCCACTACTGGCGGTCGTGCTTGTGCCTACTTCTAAATCAGTGAGGAACTGCGGAGAACGCGGCATGCCCTCGCGCTCGGAATACCAATTTACCGGCGCCACTTTCTCTGCTTTCCTTATCTGCTCATGAAAATTAGGCCTGATAAGGCAAGTGGGATGAAACAAACATTTATTTGTCCAGGGGCAGTGGCAATTATGGACAGGCAACTTAAAGGAGAACGCGTTCAGTTCACTTGCACCTGAGCTTTGAGCTCAACAGCAAGACAGAGTCTGCTCACTGCTCGTGAGAAATTTATTTATTTATTTGAAGAAAGTGCTCAATAAATACAATTTCTTGCTTTCCAGCGGTTGCTGGAAAGTGCCGGAAGTAGGCTACACACGGAAAATATTACCTGCTCAAACTGGAAATAAATATTGAGCAAGCTTGACACAAGTGTAGATACTATCTAGCTCACAAGCATCCCTGATTTCAGGTATGCCATAGTGGTAGGAAAATAGGGCACTTTATTGGGCAGAATGGCCTGTTCTCAACATGCTCATGTTCTGTTAGGTAAGTTGAAAAACAGAGTTCAGTAACTTCCAAGTAATTTACTTTATTAAGCAAATCAGATCATTTGATTTGAATTTAGTGGAAATGGTTGTGTGCAACCTGTTGACAGACTATCTTTAAATAAATCTGCATTTCGCTTTTTTTCAGTGAAAGTGAAAAATAATTTTAAGGCACCATAAATTATTATACAGACTTAAACGCTGGAATTGTATAAATGGTAACAAAGGAGTTTGTCTCATTCTCTCCTTCTTTCTCTCTGCCTCCCCCTCTTTTTCCCATCTCTGTCTCTTGTTTATGATTGGTATTAATGAAAAGCTATCACATGGTGTAATAAAGTTTAAAAGCACGCTGCAACAAAACACACATGCCCATGATGAGGAAATGTGGTGTCGATGTCAGAATGCCGCTCTAATGTTTTATTTCCACGGCCCCAGCAGGAGAGCTCATTCATGCGCTGGGTCGGCAATGATGACGCAAGTGTGTAGGAGGCGCTGGGGAGCTTTTTCAAAGCGAGCCTAAAAATATGCGCCTTTTCTCCCTGAAAATCTTGACAGCAGCCTCTAACTCTGACAGAATTATTCATCAAACGCAGTAATGGCGAGGAAGAAGAATAAAGCAGGAAGGTAGAGAAAAGTCCTCAGCTGAGAATACTGGAGAACATGGGAGAACCCCGGAGAACCTGAATCATATCCGCTTGTTCAGCCTGAGCAGGTTCTTTTCCATGCAGGCAAGAGGAAAGATGAAGGGATGTGAACAAAGGGATGGAGGGATGGCAGGAAGGCGCTGCCTCTTCCAGCCCCTCTCTGTCAGAGAAGAAGAGAACCCCAACACAAGCAACACCACATGGTGCAGGGACCATCAACCCCCCAGTGTTGAGAACTGCTGATTTTCCACCCTCCCTTTACCCAGTATTCAGGTGTAAAGACAGTCTGGACAATCAAAGCCACTCCTTATCCAGTTATTTAGTTAATTACAGTACCTGGGAGGAGAGAAATTCAGGACTGCATTTGTATTCAAGGTCCAGACTTGGTGATCACTGATTTAATGTACCATTCAGAGACCTTGGCTTGCACTGCAGAGGATCAGGTTCAGTATCTTGGTGGAGCAGAGAAACTGCAACTTCTGGTCACTACAACCTGTTCATTGGCCATTGTATGCAATTAAGACAGTGTATAATGCCTATTTTGGACCAAAAAGGCGTTTTTATGGGCTGTTTAAGGTGCAAGGGTGACCACCAGAGTCTTGGATGGCATCCGGCTGTGCCAGTGCCGACTTTGGCCAGCAGCATCACAAGAGCTCATAGCTCAGGGATATGGCGGGATTTCAATCGATTTGGGTTGGCACTGTGCTGCTCAAGACCCCCCTGCTGGTCATCCGGGCACCCTAGAGTCACTCTCTGTACAAACACGTTTGCACAAACACTTGAGCATACCAATCATCACCCCTGACCAAGGCTCTGGCTTGACAACTGGAGCTGGTTACCTGGAGCTCGACCGTGGCTGCCCACTGGTCCTCAGTAATGAGGATGGGTCAATTCAAAGGAGTAATTACCCATGGCATTCAAGAAAGTATATGTTTTCTTAAATACCGCTTAGTGGAATTAAATGAACTGAGCTTTAATTTGTATTAGTTAATGGGCATTTGCGTATATGGAGTGAACTGTATGATACATACTTTTGTATTATTGCCCTATAAAATATACCTGCAGAATGCAGCATCTGATATGAAGCATGAGTCACTGGGCTGAATGGGGCTCCTACGGGAACAGTGGCGAGAGGCAGCTTTAGTCATACCTTCAGCCAGTCATGAGAAGAACAGGAGCACTTGAGTACAGTGATGCAGTGGGTAGCACTGTTGCCTCAAAGCAGGAATGTTGTGGGTTTGAATGCAGCCTGGGGCCTTTTTGTGCAGAGTTTTAATGTTCTCTCTGTGTTAGCGTGGGTTTCCTCCAGTTCCCTGGTTTCCACTCACAGTCCAAAGACATGCATTTTAGACTAATTAGAGACTCTAAATTATCATAGGTATGAGTGTGGGAGTGAATGGTATGTTTGCGCCCTGTGATGGATTGATGAACTGTCCAGGGTGCGTTCCTGTCTCTCGCCCATTCTGTGCTGAGATATCCTCCAGCCTAATAATGAAGGGACGGTTGGAACAACAAGAGAATGTGAACATATAGGTTAGTCGCATATCCAAATCTTTATAAGTATGCAGTGAATAGATAGAATCAGAGAATCACTAACTTACCGTGGTGTAGGAGTTTGCCTGCCAACGCCCCCGTGGGCAATGATGAAGACACTTGAAGGGGGATGATTGGGAGGAATGGTCTCCCTGATGTGAACTTAAGCGGTGTTTTGTTACTGGATTTCCGTGGAAGTCTTAGATTAGCTATAAAAAACACCGTATTTGAACATCAGGGTGTTCATAAGTGTACTTAGTACCAAAACACCCTCAGCCAAAGGTCCATGATCCACTTTGTAGTCCTGTCATCAGAACTTGTAGGTCTTGGACACTCAAGTGAAGTGAGGGGCAGAGGTGTCAACTGATCACCACCTGGTGGTGAGCTGGATCAGATGGCAGTGAAGACTGCTGGACAGACCTGGTAAACCTAAACGTGTTGCAAGGGTTGACTGGGAACGTTAGGCTGAAAACCCTGCCTGGGCAATTTTCAACTCAAACCTCTAGATGAGCTTTTCCCACATACCAGGGGATGCTGAGGACCATGCAGTCCAAGTGGACCCTATTCAAAGTCTGCAATATGGAAGCAGCTGCCTTGACTTGCAGCCTGAGGGTGAAGAACCTGTTAGTGGACACTAGTGGTGAGGGAGGTCAGCATGCTGAAGAAGGTGGCCTTTCAGGCTTGGTTAGCCCTGGGGACTCTTAACTCGACAGACAGGTGTTGGTAGGCCAGAGGGATTGCAGCCTCAGAGGTAGCACAGGCAAAAACCCAGGTTTGGGAGGGGTTTTGGGAGGCTAATGAGAAGGACTTTCGGGTGGCCTCAAAGAGGGTCTGGCAAACCGTCAGACAACTCAGGAACTCAGCTTCGCCCAAGCTGTTTTCAGCACGGGTCGTAAACTGCTTACCTTGACTGGGTATATTGTTTGGCAGTAGGGGAGTCATTTTGAGGAACTCCTCAATCTGGCAGACACATCCTCCATTGAAGAGGCAGAGAAAGAGGACTTGGGTGAATCATTGCTCATCTCCCTGGTTGAAGTCACTGAGGTGGTCGAAAAGCTCCACAGTGGCCAGTCACTGGGGATGGATGAGATTTGTTCTCTGAGTAGAACCACTGCTCCTCGGCGTTTAGAGAGTCAGGTGAGGTGGTTCAGGCATCTAGTCTGAACACCTCCCTTTAGAGGTTTTCCAGGCATGTCCTACTGGGAGGAGCCCCAAGGCAGACCCAGGACACGCTGGAGGGACTATATCTCCAGGCTGGCTTAGAAACTGCTTGGGGTTCCCAGGAGAACTTGGAGGATGTATCTGGGATGGGGATGCCTGGGCCTCTCTGCTTAGTTTGCTATCCCCACAAACTGGCCTCGGATAAGTGATTGAAATGGATGGATGGAGAGAATAATGAGGTGCAATTCAACACAAAGCGTTGATTGCTTTCCCTCTGCCTGCCATACATTCATTCACTCTGAAAGTTGATCTTCAGCCCCCACATACAACAGACCTTGTGTGACCTTGACCTTTGACCTCACAACTTCTAAAATTTAAGCAGTTAACTTACCTTTTGTGCTCTGCATTCGCTATCTTGAAAATTGCAACTAAAAACCCTTCTCTTCTCTCTAGCTTTTAGATAAGTAGTTGGCGGTTTCCACGCTCTGTGCCAGTTCAGTGGAAATGTAGTTAAACAATGATGTCCCATCTCTTTTATTTCTTACAATTTGTTCCTTTTGCATTTTTGTTAATTCTCATCTCTGTACAGCTCTATGGTCAACTACCAGTTGTGTTTAAGAGTGCTATATAAATAAAAATGACTTGACTTGACCTCCACTCCTTCAGTAGATATAGAATGGCCTTGATATTTGTGACGGACGGTGTGATGGATGCATGCACAGATGGGCAATTGGAAAAGAGAATGCCTCTCATCCACTGTGTGTGGTAGAAGCATGATTATGCCTTTTGAAACAAGCTTGGCAGATTTTTTATTATTTGAAATTGCATTCAGTAAAAGTTTACCATCTGCAAGAGAACATGGTGTTTCGTGGTAGTTTCAACTGTGTAAAATGAAAGGGATCCCAATGAGCAGAGGGGGCTCTACAAATAGTGGTTGCAATAATCAAAAATTGCACAATAGACTTCTGTCAGTTTACCGAAAGTCTGACGATCCACAACACACACGTAAGTCTCCCATCCACCATGTGCAAACTTTTCTCCTATGATGGCATAGGGAGGTCATGAGTAATTATTGCTATACAATGCTATTTTTTGGTGCACCAAATTACGGAATGATTTAAGACAACTTCGCGCTCCTTCATTGACTATTTTACACTTTACAGATGACACACAGTACTACAAACAAGCCAGTGACTATTTTACACCCTAAATATTGCAATAAGTACCACAGGAGTGTCAGTAATTATATTACACTCAATATGCGACACACAGAATTACAGGAGAGCCAATGATTATTTTACACCCTTTATGTGACATACTACTCTGTAGATCGGGAGAACCCAGGACTATTTTACACTCTACAGGGTACGCACAGCACTATAGGAGTGACAGTGTCTATTTTATTTCTTTAGGACCACGCACAGTGCAACACGAATGTCAGTAACTTCAGAATTTGGCTACGGTAAATAAACATGATATTTATAAAACAAGTCATTTTGGTGAATGAAAAAAAAATAATTCCCAAAATTCTGACAATATTTTTTGATTCTGGGTTCTCCTCTGGGTGATTCTGAGAATGAACCAAACCATCACTTTATTATTATTTTTTTTTTTTTTGCTCATTAATACAGTGAAATATTTAAAATATAAAAGCATGGAGCAAGATTGCCAGCTACCCAACAGACTGCACCACTCATCGCTGCAACGCTGCTGCTTTCATCTAAATGAAGGGAGGCATTAGAAAATCATCAATAACCAGGTCATTAAATCTGCTGGCAGCCATTTTGTTTCTGTTTCAAAATGGAGGTATAGGCTACCAACCTCTCCAGGGAAATCAACATGGGCTTTCATGGCTTTAAATTAAATGCAGAGGGAATGCAGAGAAATTACCATAAAGAACATAAGTGCACAATCGGCTTAACAGTCCCAGCTTTAGCCTAAGGGTAGCATGACTAATTTAAGTAAGCAAGGCGCACTTTCATATGATATCACGAGCCCCAGCTAAATGTAGATGATGACAAGTGAGCCATCTGTATCAACTGTAACTGTACAGTGGAGCAAAATGGCTTGTTTCCAATATTCAGCAAATGACCCCTGGCTTAATTGGTAGAAATGTTAACTCAGAATGTTTAAAATAAGCCAATGGCATAATGTAACCAGAGTAAACATGCAAACATTTGTTCTTGCCTGCATCCATTCATACTCTCAAGTGAGTATATACCACCATCCCACATCCCCTCCCCTTCCTCCCAGTGTGACATCATTAACTGACCCCCACTCCCAGCAGGAAATAGAAAATTATACAGAGCAGTATGGTTGTAACCATGGAAACTGGCACTAGATTTCATTGCTTTTCAATGGAAAGAGGGATGGCTAGGCGTTTGGGGTTTGGGGTGGTGGTGGTGGGGAGGGGTGTATAATTGTAAGGGGGATGTTGGTGCAGTGGGGGAGGGCAACTGGAAAAACGAAACAGAGAGAAAACAGAAATCACGTCAGTACAACAGCAGTACAGCAGTATGAGAGGACTTAACCTGATCTGGAGTCAGTATGATATCGGCATACGATCAAGATTAGAGCCCGTGCTCACTGTAAGCCACTGCTAAGATTCAACCATTTTGAAGGAGTAGGGTGTTTTTTATGAAAGCTTTTTTAATGAACTATAAGAGCTAATAGAAATCTATACAGCTATATTTAAGGGTGCACTTTTATAAGAATATTGGAATGAGAGACGTTGCTTTCTTTATGAAAATCCAATACAGTAGCTCCTCGCTGTCTTCTTCAGGCAAAATTGCAGTACCTTTGCACAACCTGAATTCCAGGAGATGCATCTGAGACCAAAGAGAAGTGGACTCGTAGGGTGAAAAGCTTACAGACAAATGAAAAAGCCGAATCGAAGGCAGTTGGAACCTTAAAATAACTGAAAACAACAGCAGGTTATATGCCCAAAATGATCATCCTCCTCATAGACAAAATTCATAGTTTAGCCTAGCGGTGACATTACAGGAAAGGTTATAGGTTCCAGAAAATCAACAGAGGAACCATAATGGACTCAGGAATAGTGCACAACCAAATTCTACTCGATTCATTCATGAATTGTTTGTCTTATTGCATTTTTGAAGAAGTGAAGTTTGCCCTGTAGATGGGGCTTTGGGAATGGTCATAGCGTCACCAGAACAATAGGATTGCTCTTTTATGCACCAAGACATTCACAACAAAGTCGATCTGATTCCCCTTAGAACAGTTTGACTCACTACGTTTGGAAATGTAGTTTCACGTATTGATGGCGCTACAGTAAAAGTAATAGAGGCATCAATGTGAATATGCTTCCTCTTCTAAGCGCTAAGAATGTTGATAGCAGAATTGACAGGTTTCCCATTAAACCTGTCCAAGTTATTGCTTTTCTTAAAATGAAAAGTTTGACCTGATAGTGGTGCTACAGGGAAGGTCATAAAGTCACCAACATCACTTCTATACTCCAGGAACAATTACAGACGGTTTTGCATAATTCCTATCAAAACTTATTGCATTTGGAAATGGTAAATTTGGCCAAGAAACGGTGCAACAGGAAACATTACAGAGAGCCCAAAATCTTAAACTTCTTCCTCTGTATTCCACTATTGCCATTTTTAAATCACGTTTGAAAACTTTTTTCTACTCTCTTGCTTTATAATCTGCCTTTTCATTTGTTTTTTTGTCATGTCAAGTTTTTTATTGTGCTGTTTCCCTGTTTTGCTTTAATGCTTTGTCTTTTAACTGTTGCTTTTAATTATGTGCACTTCATGTTATCTTTATTTATTAATTTATTTACTTCTGTTTGCTCCATATGAACATTCTTTTATTGATGGTGATTTCGTTTTACAGATTTATTGATTTTATAGATGTTTTAGTTTCCCCATTTTATTCTTCTCCAATTATCATTGTACAGCACTTTGGTTCAACTTTTGTTGTTTAAAATGTGCTTTACAAATAAACTTGATTTGACTTGACTGTAGACCAGGAATATTAAAGGGGACCTATTATGCTGATCCTTCTTTTGATACATATTAGTAATGTTATAATGTTGGTTGTCCATGCTCAACCTCTGAAAAGTTTCTAAACATAAGATACAGGGGTTTTTGCCGTAATCCAAGAACGTGATTTCATGGCGTGATTTCCTCTCTGAACAGCTCCTCCCGAGATCTTCACGAGATCTGGGCAAAACCTGACGTCAGGTTGTGCCGTCCAATTAGTGCAGACCTAGCCAGAGCCAACCACTGCACTGGACCTGCCCACACCGGAAACTATTCTAGCAGGCACTAACAACGGCAGATCATACTATGCCTTAGTAGCGTCAACACTTTTGGAAATACAAAAGAAGAACTGCAGATCATTTGAGGTGCAATTTTGTTAGTATCTCTCCAAAGCTGCTTGTCCGTTTACTTACGGACGTGAAGAAAAACAACAGTCAAAAAAGAAACTTCACACTGGTTTGGAGGTCGATAAGTTGAACATACAAGAAAAGTGGTTTCAAATAATGATTTAATTCCATTCTGTACCCATTAAGGACGGTGTACCATAAAAATCATGTTCATAATGTAACCAGTTCCACCGATGCTACGGAAATGTAAAGAGTAAAAATGGTAAGTTACAACTTGATGAAAATGTCAATAAGCGTATGCCCTCCATGGCGTTCACAACTGCGCATAGCGTCTCCTCATGGATTGAATGATGCGTCTGAACACAGCTTGGGGGATCGTCGCCATAATTGAACCAACATGGCACCAAGTTCCTGCAAATTCTGTGGAGGGTTCCTTACTTGACGGAGTCTTCTGCCCAACACATCCCATACATGTTCTATGGGATTAAGGTCGGGAGACCTTGAGGGCCACTCCATGACATTGATGCCAGCATTCCTAAGAAAATTCCGCGTTAAATTGGCGTATGAGGTCTGGCATTATCGTGTTGGAATGTCAGACCTGGGCCATGAGCTGCCATGAATGGCAAAAGCTCTGGAATGAACACTTGATCTCTGTATCCTGCAGCAGTTAGGTTTCCTCGAGCGACCATCAGTCGGGAGCGGGCAGGACCATTAAAGGCACCCCAAACCATAACACTACCGCCCCCAAAGCGGTCCACTTCCTGCACACAACACTGGGCGTTGCGTTCACCGCGTCTCCTCCAAACTCTCCCATCAGCGAAGTGCAAAAGTGAATCTGGATTTGTCACTAAAAACGACCCTATTCCAATCACGCTGAGTCCATCTCAGATGTCGTTGTGCCCAGAGAAGCCGTTGACATCGGTGTAACTGGGTTAAAATTGGTCCACGATATGGCCGGCGTGCATGGAGACGCGAGCAGTGCGCAGGCGATTACGTATGGTTTGGGCAGTCACACGACCTCTAAACAATTCATTCCTAGTGGGCGTTGCAGTGAGAAATCGATTACGCAAATGGCGAAGGCGATTTGTCGGTCTTCTGCTTGTGTCGTCAGGCGTGGTCTACCCGAAGCGAGGTCGGTCTGCTGTGGTGCCAGTTTGTTGGATCGTGTCCGAAGATCATGGATAGTCCGTCGACTGCATCCCATAACCCTGGCAACGTCAGTGACCGGCGTTCCGTATTCAGCATGCCAATGGCACATTCACGTTGAATGTTTGACAGTCGTGGCATTGCAAATCAACGGATAATTGACTGTAAGAACTTGTTTTTCCGAGATGTCACTCTACCGTGCTAACGTGGGCTCAATTGCACGTGTCTCATAAGGTCACGTGACTAACAACACGAGGAAACGTGCTTTTACCTTGATGTATGCTCGCACGTGCTGCATGCTTGTGCACATCGGAGTTGCTGTGTGTCATGATGTCTTTGACAATGCATTTACCCCTAATAATAATCATAATATCTCTTGTATTAAGTTTCAACAAAATATTTAGAAATTTATGAGTGTGAAGTTTCTTTTTTGACTGAGTATATTTCTCTTCCAAAAGACGATGCCACCAGAAATCAGTGGGTAGCTTTTTTTGTTTGCTGGCAGCAAACAGCCATGGTCAAAGGGAACGTTAGCTGATTGGGCTCAGCATTGCACCAAAGACAGCTTTGTTAATAAAGGATAATTCGACACAGGATAAGCGTTTCAGCTACTTCTCAAACCTGAAGCAGTTGCATCGATCGAAGCTTCGGAGCCACAAGCTGTAAGTAACGATATAACAGCAAATAATGTAAGTGAAGCTAATGTGTTACGGGTGGCTACTGGCTAGCAGGACCGCTAGCGATAGTTAGCACTAACAGCTGGCCTCAAGCGCAGGTTTTCTAAAATATCTGAAGATAAAGCCTGGATCTGTCGCGACTGTCCGTGACTCACAGACACAGACACAGAAGCTGCAAGTTGCTTTTACTGCATAAGCCAACCTGACGTGATAGCCAGTTGATTGTGGCTGTAGCACTGTGGCTAACGTAGCAAAGTTACTGTTGCTAATTTTTGTGTCCCAAATATGCAAGAGTGATATCAGGGGAAATTCTACAAAAGGTGTGTGAACATAAACCTCATTTGAAGCTAACTTTTAATAATTGTTTGTAATTTGGATGCTTGGTACAACTGTCCACGGTAACGGAACTTGCTGTCTGTAAAACCTGTATTGCAAGGGTTTGTCTCTGTGGTTGTTATGACCGCTCGGTTACCAGTTACTGCATGTTAGTTCGCGTGCCATGCTAATTAAAAATTCTCCTGGTTAACTTATTTGCAATAATTCTGATCGGTATGCTTGTGTGACTTCGGTAAGCATAAATGTGGCAGTTTCATCATAACCTTGCCAATTGTAGCCACCACGGTTGAAGCTAACCAGAGAGGTGCTGTATGTGTCCGCAAAGTTGGGCTGAAAAGCACAGTTAGACCAGACGTAGGTTTTGCAGAGCTTGGGATACGTGTTTGGGTTTGTTTACGGCTGCTTGTGATCGCTTCACTTATCCATGACCGGGGTCAGCCGGATGCTTCACAAATGTCTGGGCAGGCACTCTGGTGCAACCGAGAAAGCAATGCGAAACGTAGAAGCTCTACCATGTCTGGTATAACAAATGATTTCTCTGCACTACCGTGACATAATTTCATCCCCCTTTAGAAGTTGTTGTGGCTAATAAAAAGCCAAAAAAGGCAGAGATTAAATAGGAAATTCTTTCCTGTAGAAGTGATCGATTCGCTAGCTCCACATAAGCAACTTGTCCGCGCTAACGGAACTTATGGTCTGTAAAACCTGCATTATGTTCATAACAGAACCGAGCTCTCTCTAGCTGTCGTGTACTATCCATAAAGCTGCTTTCACATCGGACGCGAAACAAATTTTTCGCCGGACAGATTAGCCTACATTCAAAGTCAATGCAAAGAGGCGAATACACGCATTATGGACGCGTTAAGCAGCTTTCACACCGGACGCAAAACTAATTTTTCGCGCGACAGATTACATTCAAAGTCATGACCGCTTATCAGCTACTGCATGTTAGTTCCCGTGCTCTGCTAATTGAAAATGCTCCTGGTTAACTTATACGCAGCGATTCTGATCGGTATGCTTGTGTTACTTCGGTAAGCATCAATGTGACAGTTTCATCATAACGTTGCCTGATTGTAGCCACTACAGTTGAAGCTAACCGGAGAGGTGCAGTTAGACCAGACGTAGGTTTTGCAAAGCTTAGGGTGCGTTTTTGGGTGCTTGTGAAACGATCACTTTACTTGTCCATGACCAGGGTCAGCCTGATACTTCTCCAATGTCTGAGCAAGCTCTCTGCTGCTACCGGTGAAAGCAATAGGGAAAAGCACAGGCTATAACGTGTCTGGTATCACAAATAATTTCTCTGCATTGCTGTCGACTGAATATTAAATCGGCGACTGAATATTAAATTCTTTCCTGTAAAAGTGATCGATTCGCTAGCTCCACATAAGCAACAGTTCATGCAAACGGAACTTACGGTCTGTAAAACCTGTATTATGCTCGTAACATAACCGGAGCTCTAGCTAGCTCTCGCGCACTATCCATAATGCGCCCATTCTCCAGCGAAACGCTTGTCATTCGGCGCAGTAAGTAAACCATTACCAAGGGCATTTCCGAGAAGGCCGTTTAGCCTGGAGCTTTCGCCCCTCCGTCATATACCAGCGCAGAAGCTGTTCGTTTCTCCACGCTAACGACACACCACAGTTATGCACACAAACCAGCAGGTCCTAATATACACTGAAGCAATCCATAAGCTGTTGGTCCACTTTTAGCTGCTCCTCACTGTCTATGTTTCCCTCTAAACTCAGACCCACGGTTTCACGGTCTCCGGTCTACATGTGGGTATGTCGACCCGTTCTACAAATGTGTCTATATGGGGTGGATTCTAGCTTTCCCTGCATCCTAGCTATAAAGTAGAAAAACCGCTGTATTCACCACTGTCGCCGTAGCAAACTGTAGCCGATAGCAAATTTGAGCTTGAGCTGCCAGATTTTCGCACTTTTCGTCCCCACTTTAAGCTGCTGCGTTTGTTAGAAGAAGTTCATTTCATTAGATCTATATTCAAGTTTAACGTTAGACTGCGGAATTTGCCTGCCGCTTCCTTATCAGATTGCAGACGTGTTTCACGTTTCATTCTGGGGAGCCAGACCCGGAAAACTGCGTTCTGCAGCCTTGTCCCGCCCAACTCCGCCCTCCACAGAGCTGGCCAGTCAGAAGAAAGTGGGCACACGGGGAGTGGGGGCCATAGTGGAAGAGCCACACCAATGAGGCGTTTCAGGCAGAGACTACAATGGACTACAAATGGGGTTTTTTGAGAATGGCAGTATGAGCTAAATAAGGACCCTGTTTGGGCTTTGAACGATCAGGAGTACTCTAGGGGAGTCCAAGATCAAAATATAGCCTTGGAAATATAGCAAAATAGGTCCCCTTTAAAAGCAGATTTAGCAAGATTTGCTTGAAAGCTGGTCTAGTTATTGCTATATATAAAAAGGAAATCTTTAGCCTGGTGGTGGCACTACAGCACAGGTGATAAGGACATCAGCATAAATAAAGGCCCATCTCAATGAAGGACAGAAATAATCAGAAAAGGTCTGACTTGGTCCCCAGCTAAACTGTTTCAGTTATTGCATTTATAAATGTGAACTTCAACCTGGTGATGGTGCTACAAGCAAACAGGGATTAACCAGCGGGCCGAGTGGGCCGGTGCACAGGGGCCTCCGACCTCTAGGGGGCCTCCAAGCACCCACTGTTTTATTTTATTATTTTTTTTATTTTTTGAAATCAAATCAAGTAAATTAATTGAGTGAGTATCTGTTGAAATACGAAACAATCAACGTAAAGTTACGCTGACAAGAAAAAATTATGGTTGGTTTGCTGGCTGTGTCTGATGAAGATGAATCAGGTGGTCAGGTGGTGTCGTAATCTGGTGGTGACCTTTTTGTACTTTTTGCATCTTGCAATATGTTCAATAAATGGTAGAGCTGCAAAAAGACAAATAAAAAAAGAAAAAGAAAACCGAGGCAACGAACTGAGAAAAAATACCGGCAATCCATAGATGGTTTGCGAGTAAAGACGATGCTGGCCAAGAAGAGGATGGAAACGCCACAGCAGCCGCCACTGTTCCAGCCTCTTCTCCCATTGAGCACATCTCCCCGACACCGATTCGGTTGGAGGAGACTCAGGGCCTCCAAGATTTTGTGCCCAGGGGCATCTGAATTCTTAATCCGAGCCTGGCTACAAGAAAAGGTCACAGGGTCGTACAAAAAAAAAAAAAAACTTAAAGGGTTTGTTCTCTATGCACCAGCAAAAAAACAGAAAGGTTTTTGCCCAATTCGCTTAAAAACTGTTCAAGTTATCCTGCTAACACAAAAAGATTTACGGCAGCAAGGGCGGCGATGATGGCGAGGAGAATCCATAATATCCCCAAGTACTCTCTTTCAGAGACAGAATGATCTTACCTGTCCTGCTGTACTATGCCTCAGACTGCTGAGGGTCTGTAAATCCACCTGTAAAGATCCTTATGATGCGCCAGTTTACTGAAGTTGGGAACCAACATGTGTCTTGAACGGTGGTCATTAAGTCACGGTTTTCCGGAGTGTCCCTCCTTTTACCTGAGAGTCAGGGGCAAAGATGATCTGGCCAGTCAGTCACATTGGTCTTTCAGCAAATTACTCAAGAGAAAAGAAAACTAGGGCTGGATTTGAATTTGGAGGATGGATTTGATGATGGTCTTGATGAACGGCTGGATCTGCAGATTTTTATTTCATTCGCCCATATAACAGTCGACCAAACCAGGTCTAAGAGAACAGGTGAGACAGGCTAACCTGAGTAATCAGCTGCTTTAACAGGTTAGTTAAGGGCTCTGAATGGGAACAGTAAGGTGACTAACAGTGAGGTAACAAGGAATGAAGTACAAAAAAGATGTGGCAGCTTTCCATTGTTGTGATCAAATTTACAGAAAGATTTCATTTCAAATATTTAAAGTTCCCAGTTAATATAATTGAAGACCACAATCGAAAAATGAGAGCCCTGTGGCGAAGTGATGAATTAAAAATTCAAAATGATCTTAGGAACAAAGCACTGAAAAAATATGCAAAAAATATAAAATGTATAAAATATTATAATAATGTATAATATTATTATAATACATTATCATAAATATAATAATATATAATACAAAAATGCAAAATGTGGACTCTAATCATTTTTCCTTTGTGGTCTTCAATTTTTCCCTGAGTTTTGTTGTGTTTTAAGCATGCAGGAGCACACTTTTCCAGAGGTAGACCGTTGTTTTTAAGAGATACTACAGAGAAGAAGCAATGAAGCCTTCTATAGCCACAATAAATCAGTGGGAGAGGCAGGACAAATTTATCAACAGGGCAACTGGAGGATATTTTATGCACAGTGCCCACTGAATCACACACACTAACTCATGTTCAGTATGTTTCGTGGACAATTCTTATTTCAAGGAAACAGTAGTCATGAGATAAAAATGACTGAAGACAATCTCAATTCTCTTATTTGATATTTCCTCGCTCCTCGATTGAACCTAAAAATTGTTTCAGATCTGCCATCTTGCGGGCTGTCTCAAAGCTCTTATTTCTGCCATGAGGAGCAAGGAAGGAGGAGGTAGGATGAAGCTCTGACGAGTCATGTGTGAGGATAGCTGAAAGTCACGACGTCAATTGCTATGACACATACTGGCAGCAGATCCAGATGTGCACTGTGATCACAAACAAACATCGCTGTAGGTGAAGCTTCAGAGAACAGGACATCTCATTTCTCTAAACACATATTTCCTGGCCTCCTCTGTCCTTACATGATTTCCTTGCATCTATCCATGCATCCCCAGAGGCAGGGACTAAGACTCAAGGAAAAGAAGCGAGTGAGCGAAACGAGGATGGAATTTAAGAGAATTGCGATGCACCCAATGACTGAAGACCAATGGTATGGATGGAAACGGGAAATTATCAAGGACAGGGTCCTCAGAGTCTTCTGGAAAATCCAACGCACTGAGGGAGTGAGGTGGACCTCACATCGTTTGGTTTCCCCATGCCCCAGATTCTAGCTCCCACTGCAACCGTAAGTGCAGCACAGCCCAGCACTCTAACGAGCTGTTAATTGCTCTTAATTGGACACATTTGAAGTCAGTTGAGGGACATAATTTATCCTCTTTAGGCCTCATTATATCAGAAATAGCAATTTGTGTGTGTGTGTGTGTGTGTGTGTGTGTGTGTGAGAGAGAGAGAGAGAGAGAGAGAGAGAGAGAGAGAGAGAGATGATGCAAAAGTGTCCCATTTTTCTGTCCCGGGATATTTAAACAGTCAGTCTCAAAAATGCTCTCTTATTCTCTAATGTGCTTTGCGGCAAATGATTCCATTAAAAAGAAATTACATTTTAATTGATCACAATTTGGAGGCAAAATCACAGCCCTATGTGCCGTAGCCGACACTGTTCCGATTCTCCAGCAGCATCCTGCAATTTTTCCAGTCTTAATCTCTCTGGAACCCCATATTCTACTACCCTGAAATCTACACATTTATGTGCATATAATTTTTCTTCACCCAAGTATGCTGTTTGGCTTAAATTATAACTCCAGAATCAATGATAAAATGAATCATTAAAAAATAGATACACTGAGCAGCATGATTCATCAGATGGAGGCAAATTTTTTTTTTTAATTATTTTGACTTGGCTTGCCAAGTCAATCACTGGACCTGAATTCAATTAAACATGCATTACACATGCTGAAGATGAGATGAGAGGAAATGTCCCTGAAACTAGCTGGAACTGAAGATGGCTGCAGTACAGGCCTGGCAGAGCATCACCAACTCAAGACTTCAATTTGGTACTGCAAGCAAACCATATTAAACCAAATGTTGTAAATGATTACTTCATTCTACATTATGTTAAACTGCCTAATACTTTTTTAAGCACCTGAAAATTGGAGGACTGTGTAGAAGAGGTGCTGTCATATCTAAACGGCTCATCTAATATTGATGAAAACACTCTTCAAATAAAGATGACAGTCAGTACTTAAACTAAGTGCCAGAGCATATAACTAAAATGTGTCACCATCCCATGAATTGTGGTGCTCACTGTATATTTTTTTCAATCTGAAGTAATCATGACCTTGGCTTATTGTCTGTGAGGAATGTGTAAAGGAATTTGTGATCATTCCTCATTGGAAAAAAAAGGTGCTCACCTCCCCTGCTTTTTTACACTGTTTAACGCTGGACTGGGGCCTATCGCCATGGTGACCTGGCTGTGATGCTGCTCAGCGGGGTTCTGGAAGGCTCCGCGAGGTTTCGGAGAGAATGCGGCCGCTTCGTGGCCCAATGGCCTCACACTGTGTGGGAGGAAAATGGAGGCAGCGAGTCTCTTTGCCGAGCAGGTGTGTGTAACAGGCACTCCGCTGCTCGGGATTATGGGCTGATGAAGAAATACTGGACATCCAACAATCCATTATCTTGCCGCGAGATCACCCTGAGCTGCCCACAGAGGAATGGGCTTCCCAGTGTTCCTACCAATGTTTCTACCTGTTCACTACCAGGGATCTCTTCCATGACACTTTTACCTCAGTGTACAGCCCTTAGCGACTAAGCTTTACAAAATATTGATTGATTCACTGATTGATTGATTATCAAATCCCCATCCTCGAGAGATGAGTGATGCTAATTCTGCGCTCACCCTTTACCTTAAAGTGAGGCATGAAGACAGTCCAGCCAATCAATGGGGCTATTGAGCCCCTGAAAACAAGAGTGGACTAACTCCATATTTGGTTTTTTGTTTTTTTTTCTAATCTTGAAATGATTCCTTGGTGGTCAATCTGTTTAGTGCAATAATGGATTAACTCAGTGTAGTTCCAGTACTATACAATACGTGGGTCATATGTTCCACACTTCAAGAACTAATAAAGTGCTCAGTGCAATTGTGGTCCAAAATGAAAAATGAAAGAAAAAAAATGAGTTGGACCGCATGTGTTCTAAGATGCTCAGTTGTTCTGGCGATTATCTGGGAAAAAAGAAAGCCGCGGATGGATTTCCTTCTAAAGTCCAGATTATATCGCCAAAGTTATGGGTGCACAGTAAAACCAAATGTTTAAGTTCTGAACATATGCTAAACACTTTTGTGTAACACTTTTTAAACTTGTCACAGTGTTTAGATTCAGTTTTAAAGTGTATTCAACAAATCTAAAAAACCTTGATCACAACATTGAATAAACATCAGTGTTTTGAATAAGAACACCTATTTATAAAAATAATCAACAGGCGTTTAGCTTTAACACACAGGTGTTTAGATTATAAACATGTCACATGTTCCACAGTTTTACAGTGTGGAGGGTCGGGAACCTATCCCAGCATGCATTGGGGGAAAGGCAGGAACACACCCTGCACAAGCCACCAATCTAGGTAGAATTTCTTTAGATTAGTTTTGTTTCCCAGCTGTAGTAGCCAGGTGTGGATGCCTGACACAGGAGTAAATGAGGAAAACCATTCTATTTCCCAATGAAATTCCTAAACAGAATTCCAATCGTTCAGTGACACATTTCTCATGGTCTATCTTAAATATACGCACCACGAAAAAGTCAGTGTCATTTCAATCAGACCCAGGATATTGGCTTGTAAGAGCCCTAAATTTAAAATGGTGGCAGAACAATGTGAAAGTGTATCCAATCCTTCAATCCCTTCCGCAGTTATTCCAAAGGTAATAGAACTGCACCTTTTTTTAACCGCTGTTTATTTCAGATTACACCACTAGGGTATGTTATGTCCATTGTCCTGGCAGGTTGATTTTCTTTGTAGCAACCTTCTCTCTGCACGTGCAGAGGTTGATATGTGAATATCAACCAGGCATGTTATTTGACAACTGGACTGTCTAACCTAGGGTTTTGGCAGTGCAGTGAAAGCACGCGGCAACACGCCATGGGCGAGTCCATTCGAGTCCACGGTGTAAGTAGGTTAGCCCCCCTCCCTCAAGGGTGATATGGATTCAACGGTCTCGCTATCGCTTGAGCATTGAAATCCATATCACCCTTGAGGAGGGCGCTAACGTATACTTGCACATGTAATGTTGCCAATTCTGGCTGCTCTCACTGCGTTATTTACTGCGAAAATTACGCAGACCCTTTTTCCTTTCTTTTCGGGAATGGAGAAGATGATGGAGAGAGCAAGCGATGCAGGGTGGGAGGCAGACAAAACAAAGTGAGCGGAGGAAGTTTAATATTTACGATCCCCACTTCAAGAGCAAAATAACGCATTTAGCAATTTCCCAGGCCCAGGTGATTCATGTGTCGCCGTAGCGGAGGTGAGAAATGAGTTTTAGGAAGAGCCAATTTGCTATAGTGTCAGTAGGAACCAGCCCGTGGCTCCTTTTGTTTATGCAGGCATTTATAAGCGTGTGTGTGTGTGTGTGTGTGTGTGTGTTTATTTGTGCATATTTGTGAGCATGTGTGAGCAGGTGTGTGCACACTTCTGTGTATATGTGTATTTTGTGAGCATGACTGTGAGTGTATGAGTCTGTGTCAGTGAGTGTGCATGAGTGCATGTGCGCGCGCGTGTGTGTGTGTGTGTGTGTGTGTGTGCGTGTTGACGTTGAGGGGGCACGAAATTCCAAATTTTTCATCTCCTCTTCCTCCCTCATTGATAGTAATATTAAAATTTTCAGTTCATTAGGCACACTCGCACATGCACACACACACACACACACACACACACAAACACACACACACACACACACACACACACACACAGAAACACACTCACAGACGGACTGAATGTAACTTTAAAAAATTCAGATTTCATGACTGCATGAGTCATAAGGTTTCATGATTCATGATAACAGTGCGTCACAGATGGGTGTCCATTGTTCTCCTTTCTCACTTTTCAACCACACTGAAAAATATACTCATCCTTTTCACCAACAGGCCTGCAGTCACTCTCTTCTTTCTCTTGTTTTCAAGAAGACGGCAGTTTTTATCATCTTATTCTGAATACATTGACCAGAGGCAAAAATCATAATATTGATATCCATTCAAAACAACATGTCAAGGTCCGCAAACAAACCTTAGGTGCTAAGTGAAAAGTGGGTTCTTGTATTCAATGCGTTGGATGTGGGAGAAATAGGATCTGAATGACTGTGACCAGGGCCAAATCGTTATGGCCTGACGAGTGAGTGGGAGCATTTCTGAAGTGGCGAGACTTCTGGGGTGCTCCCCGTCAGCAGTGGTGAGTAGTCATTGGTGGAGCACGAACCAGTGACAGGACGCTGGACACCCAAAGCTCATCAGAGCACCAGGATGCAGTGACAGAAGACAACAAGTGGGTGGCAGAAGGCTGATGATCTGGGAAATGTTCTGCTGAGATACCCTGTGTTTGAGAAATCAAGTGGCTATCAGTCTTACTGAGCCGTTTTTGCGGCATGAGGGGAACCTACAAAATATTTATGATGTTGTGTTTTTAAAGTTGTTGCTCATCAGTGTACAACTTACACAAAGTAAAACTATTATTTTCAACCGCAATTAAAAAAAAAATGTTGGCACATGATGGAAAGTGCGAATAAAAGCAAAAAGGACTGATTTGAAAAGTCTGTTCCTCCTCTACTGTGTAGAAAACAGTACAGCAGAGTATTTGACTTTCTAACAAACAAATTTAATTTGCTTACTGAAAATACACAATGTGATGGCAGCAAAAGAATCCAAAAATGTTGGAATGGTTGACTATTCCCTGCTCTGTATCATCACCATTCCCTTAAAAACAGTCTTTAAGCATTTGGACACTGAAGACACCAGTTGATCTGGTCTGGGATGTGACATTTTCTCCCATTCCTCCATTATGCAGGCCCTAAGCTGTGCAACTGTACGGGGCCTTTGTTGCCATACATTCAGTTTGATAATGCACCTTATATCCTCAAACTGAGACACATCAGGACTGCAGGCAGGCCAATCTAGCAGCCACACTCTCTGCTTCCATAGCATGCACTTGTAATCCATCCAGAATGTGGCTTGGTGTTGTCTTGCTGAAAATGCAGGGACGTGCTTGATATCAGACAATCTCTAGATGGCGGCATGTGTTCCTCCTGAATTCATACATAGCTTTCAGCATTTATTGTCCCCTCGAAAATGTCGAAGTCAGCCCATAACATTTGTACTGACACATCCCCATACCACGAAAGATTTCAGGCTTTTTGACCAAACACTGATAACAGCTTAGGTTCTCCTTGTAAAATTTGGTCCCGAGAACACTGCAACTTTTTTTCCCCCAAAAACCACTTGAAATATTAAGTCACTAGACCACAAATATGCTTCCAATGTGCTGCTATCCATCTCAGATGACTTCAAGCCCAGAGAAGTTGGCAGTGCTTCTTTACAATTTTATTATATGGCTTTAGCATTGCATAGTAAAGCTTTAACTTGCATCAGTGGATGCTGTGGAGAAAGGTTTACCAACGTTTTTTTCCAAGCCCATGTTGAGATGTTTGTTTCAGTCGCATAGTGGTTCTTAAGACAATGATGTCTGAGGGACCAGAAATCATGTGCATTCAGAAGTGGTTTCCAGCCTTACCTTTGATGCACTGAGATCCAACAAGATTCCTCCCATCTTTTAAATATATAACACACTCTAGAGGGCAAAATGCCCACAATGCAGAATTATTTTATTGCTTACACATCTGTTGTCAAATTGGTGACCCTCGACCCGTCATCACTCTTGAGGAATGAAGCTTTTTTTCGAGGTAACTTTCATATCCTAAATTAGCTCAACTGTATAACACCTCTGTGTCACATCATCTCATTTTTACAACTTGCCACATCATTATAAGTTCCAGAAAAATTAAATGACACATTATACATCCCCAAAGGGTTTTTACAAAAACTGGCAGAAATAAATGTGCATTAAGCAGAAGAGGTAGGGAAACACAGTTATGAGGTTTGTGTGAGGACTGGAGGGACTTTGAAACTCATCTTGAAAGTAATCATATTTCCTTAATATATTAGGAGATCACAGAATCAACTCTGTCACAGTGTGCTGACAGAATCCAGAGAATTCTCAGAATACAGTATGTTCACACAATCACCAGGCAGCACTGAAACAGATAACAGAGTAAACCCAGAGCCGTAAAGAATATACCTTATGGCTCTGAGGAGAGTGATTACTCTCATCAGCACAGTGGAATGCTGATGGTTCACGTAGCGCGGTCATGTCCAACCCAAGCGGTCATAATCGAGCTTCGTTTTTGAGGCATATTCCCTGGTCTTGTTGAGAGAAGTTCCTCACCAGCGCCACCATATTTGGCTCCAGGATAGATTCCAGAGACCCCATTCAAGTTAATGATAACTTTATTGTAAAAAAAAATGTGGACATTTTTCCGGAGAAAAAATACACTTGGTACCTTCTTTCATCAAACCATCTCCCCATATGCTGATTTATAGAGTTAGCTAGCTAGTCGGCTTGTAATAAACAGCTGTATTCTGTCGACTTATTCCAAATTGCAAATCACGGCAGTCCCCAAAATTACACCCTTTGTGCTGCAACGCCTCAGCGGCTGATGTCGCAGCGACTTGGTCCAAGTTTTCTCACAGTTTATGAAGTAGCCGAAGACTTCCATCAGCTCTAAACTAGCCCTGTAGCACCCGAGTGTGGAACCGCTAAAGCACTCAGCGGGCAGTGGCTGAGTGCTCTCCTGTTATTCTTTCAAACACAGAGCCCTGACCACGGCTCTGATTCAGTAGTGGACGTAAGTGCACATCAGAACTAAGCGAATCAGCGCTTTCGTCGGTTAACCCCACTGAGAGCCCAGTGCGATCGCCTTCTCAGTCAGAGCAACAGGTGCATCGCATAGAGATGAGGAAGACTTTTTTGAGGAATGCCAACGTCACACTAGAACAGCTGCATCAATTTCAGAGAAAGAGAAAGAAACAGAATAAAAGAGGGCGAGAATAGGAGGGAGGGGTAAACAGAAGGATAAAGAAAGAAAGAGACATGGACAGAGAAAAAATACATAGACATGGACAAGAGGCACCTGTCAGACACACAGGAACACATTTCTCCTTACTCAGTTCTTACACAGGTGCAGAAATTCTTGTCTTTACATTGCAAAGACTAAATAATAGACCAAACTGTGCAAGAATTTCAGCAAAAAATTGTGAATCTTCATTCTTACCTGGCTTTCTTTCTCAATAAAAAAAGCAACATTGCTTGTGAGGTAAGGATCGTAATTTGATATTTAGACTGTACAAAATGAGAAACCTTATAACATGCTGAGTTCTTATGTGCAAGAAAAAAAAAAAAAAGTTAATTCAAAATCACTTGCTTTGACAGTTTTTTTTTCCAGTGTTGGAGGTGAGGTAACATAAATCCACTCTCGCTTCGATAATTCAAACCAGACACAGCTAACCAGCTGATTTATATGGAGGCTTATTGGTAGTGTTGCACCGATACCGATACCAGTATCGGGTATCTGCCCGATACCGCGTTAATATCTTTCGTTTTTCGTACTCGGCCCACATTTGCCGATACCACGACCGATACCACTTAATGTAAGGCGCTTAAGGTAACTGCCTGCTCACGGTCGCATAGGCTTCAGTACTTTGTACTATCTGACTTCTATGTCTAGGGGGAGACAGCGAGTTAGAAAAAATACGAGAAAGAGAGCTTTGTATTCATCACATCACATGCAGGCATAGTAAAGAAGTACATGTAGGCAACTTCGTTACAGTACTTAAGTAGTGTTTTTGAGGATTTGTACTTTGAGTTTTTTTTTTTTTTTTACCGGGACTTCTACACTACTACATTTAAAAAGATAAAAGTATACTTTTTCTTTGGTACTTTGACACTGGCCACTTCATTACACGTTATAAATCAAAATATGTACATAATTCATCATTTAAGGATTATCTGGATGCGGCGTGTTCAAGAAGAACAACGGTGTTCGGCAGGGTATCTTAAGCGTTTTGTGCAGCTTTTTCTGCCAGCGGACAAGGAGCTGCAAATTTATGCACGCAATTACAATATTCTATCACTAGATGGCACACCCGGATCAGTTATTGAATATTTACAAGCAAGCCAAGCTCGCACAAGCACTCACCCACAATCACACACACAGAGACTTAGAAATGTGAATCTTCTTATTTTACTACAAATATATTAGTAACATATGGTTACCTTAAACATTTTAGTTGTGGTTAAGTTAAATCTTTTTCATTTGTCATTTGTGTAATTGAAATATGGCGATACCACACACTTTAAGTGATGCCTTGTTTGCTTGGAAAGCCATTATTGACTTTAGTTGGATTGAGAATGCCTATGAATGTGTGTAGAAACTATCTGTGCCAATTAATAGTTCTACTGACTTTTTATGAAGTTGGTTGTGTTACCTTGCCTATGCAGCCAGTTTACTTTTCATTTGTCAAGCTTCTGTAATGTTTTGCCTCATTTGATGGCAGTGCTAGTTCAAAGGCTTTTTGTCGGGCCTAAATACAGAAAGATTTTTAGCAGTTAGGCCTACTTTTTTTTTTTTTTTTTTTTGGAAGTAGCCATGTGTGAATCGTTTGATATTGGCCTCTTTTAGGCTTGTTATAAAAAGAAAATAAAATCTGTACTCCGAAATTGTCATTGTATTTTCCTGGAAAACACTTCAGAAATATCGGTATCGGTACTCGGTATCGGCAAGTACACAAAATAAAATACTCGTACTCGTATTGGTTTTTAAAAAAGTGGTATCGGTGCATCCCTACTTATTGGTTTACTCATCTGTCGGTGATTTTGTTTATCTTTCAAACGCACTGTACACATAGGAGAGAAACCAAATAAGGAAGTTTGAGCCAGACTGAGATAGCACTGCAATGAGTGGGGGCAGTCTATTAATGCCTGGTGCTTTGTAGATGTAAAAGCTAAAAAAATTGAATTTTATGAAACATTTTTTAAATAGATTGAAAATGAGAGAGGCTTGTACAATGTTTGGCATCTTCCTAGCCCAAATGACACTTAAAATATAACAAAACCCACAGGCAACATTCAGTGAGCAGGACATGCGTCTTCAACGTCACACACAATATTAAGTTCTGGTACTACAGTTTTGTTGCAGTTTTGAATGCAAAAACTGCACACAACTCACTTTAACAATTTTTTTTTTCTCAGAAAGGAGCCTTTCAGCAGCTCAGAAAAAAAAAAAAAAAACTTTTGTGTGCCGTTCAGCCAGGTACTCAAGGTTATAGAAAACGCAACAAGCTCTGGGTCACTTAATTATGAAAAAATGGGGCAGCTTTTTGCAGCCTATAATTCAGAGAAGCATACGACGATCAGCCATCAACCATGACCACCAGCCAAATTTTGCACAGGTCCCCGTTTCACCACAAAAACAACTCTGACCCATCGAGCTGTGGACTCCACTAGACCTCTGAAGGAGTGCTGTGGCATCTGGTACCAAAACATCTGCAGCAGATCCTTGAAGTTCTGTAAGTTGTGAGGTGGGGCCTTCATGGATCGTACTTGTTAGTCCAGCACAGCCCACAGACGCTCCACTGGATTGAGATCTGGGGTATTTGGAGACCAAGTCAACTCCTTGAGTTCCTCAAACTATTCCTGAGCCATTTTTGCAGTGTGGCAGGGCTGAAAGAGGCCACTACCTCTAAGGAGTACTGTTTCCATGAACGGGTGTACTTGCTCTGCAACAATGTTTAGGTAGGTGCTATGTGTTCAAAGAAACTTCCACAAGAATGGCAGGATCCAATGTTTCCCTGCAGAAAATTGCCCAAAACATCTCATTGCCTCCGCAGGCTTGCTTCCTTCCCATAGAGCATCCTGTTGCCATGTCTTCCCCAGGTAAGCGACACAGACGAACCTGGCCGTCCATGTGACATGAAAGAAAATGTGATTAATCAAACCAGGCCATCTTCCTCCATTGCTCCGTGGTCCAGTTCTGATGCTCACGGGCCCGTTAGAGGCGTTTTTGGAGGTGGACAGGGGTCAGCATGGGAACTTTAACCGGTCTGCGGCTTCACAGGCCCATACGCTACAAACTGATGCACTGTGTGCGCGGACACTTTTTTATCAGAACCAGTATGGACTTTTTCAGCAGTATGAGCTACAGTCGCTCTTCTGTTGGATCAGACTATACGGTCCAGCCTTCGCTCCCCACACACATCTATGAGCCTTGGCCGCCCGTGACCCTGTCACCAGTTCACTGGTTTTCCTTCCCTGGACCACTTTTAGTAGGCACTGACCACTGCAGACTGGGAACACCCCATAAGAGCTGCAGTTTTGGAGATGCTCTGACCCAGTCATGTTGCCATCATAATTTTGTCCTCGTCAAAATCGCTCACATCATTATGCTTGTCTATTTTTTTTTCTGCTTCCAACGCGATCAACTTCGAGGACAAAATATTCACTTGCTGCCTCATATGTCTCACCTACTGACATGTGCTACTGTAACAAGATAATTAATGTTATTCCCTTCACCTGTCAGTG